>VWZP01005240.1:2169918-2380738 GCA_013396995.1 Dicaeum eximium | reverse complement strand
CGACCTTCAGATTATGAGACTGGAAAACCACAAACCCTAGACCTCCAGGGACACTGAAACTACAAAAGCTGTGCAGAAGAGGAGCACTTCATGTCATCTAATTACACGTGATTACAATCCCTTCATTTCTGAATTTTGTTTTATTTCTTTCCATGGAATTTAATTTCATTGTAAGGACGCTCTTACAGTTTGTTTATCTTTGTTCTCTGATATCAAGATTTCAGTTCCTTTCATGAGATTAAATTTTTCATTTCACGAAAGGAAGTGAAATCTTGTAATTTCAATGAGGATCAATTCAACAAGGGTTGGTCCATTTTCCTGCACTTCATGTCATCCCATGCCATTTTCTTGCTTTCACTTTGAACAGGATTTTATTTTTTTTTTAAGCATTTCACTTCACCAATCTTTTTGCTTGCCTCTTTGTTTTGCTTCGTTTACCTGTTTCCAGAGTTCAGTTTGTACAATTTTAGCAAGATCTGGTCCTTTTCAATGCTCCTCATTTCGTCCCAATCCTTTCGGTTGTAGTCATTCCATTTCTCATTTTTTGGATTTTTCCACTTGCATTTGATTTTATCATATCTCCTTTACAGTGTTTGTTACACTTTCTTCTCTGATTTCAAAACTTCATTTCCTTTCATGAAAGCAAAATCTTCATTTCATGACGGGAAAGGAAGTCTTGTGATTTCAATGAGAAGCTGTTTGGTGAGGTTTTTGTTCATTTTCCTGCACTTCATGTCGTCCCATACCATTTTTTTGTTTTCACTTCAAAGCAGAATTTCCCCCCTTTTTTTTAAGCTATTCATCTCATCAAATGCTTCGGCTGTGTCTTTGTTTGACTTTGTTCTCTTTTTGGGGGATTTCAGCAAGTATAATTTTGGCAAGATTTGGTCCTTTTCACTGCACCTCATTTCATCTGAATCCATTAGCTTATAGTCACTCTATTTCCTAATTTTCAGTGTTTTTCTGTGTGAATTTACTTTTATTATATCTCCTTTCCAGAGTGCTTGTTACACTTTCTTCTCTGATTTTAAAATTTTATTTCCTTTCATGAAAGGAAATTCTTCATTTCATGAAGGGAAATGAATCTTGCAATTTCTGTGAGGATCAATTTGGCAAGGTTTGGTCCACTTCCATGCACTTAATGTTATCTCATTCCATTTTATTATTTTCATTGTGTTTCAAATTTTTATGTTTGGCCTTTTATTTTATCAGTTTGTTCTCCTGTCTCTTAATTTCATTTTATTCCTTGGTTTTGAGATTTATGTGTGTATAGTTTTCACAAGTTTCAGTATTTTTCAGTGCACCTCATGTCATTCAAATTCATTTCATTGTATTCACTCCTTTTCCAAATTTTCCTTTTTTTTTTTTTCCTAATTGCATTTTATGTGATCATATCTCATTTTTAGGGTGTTTGTTACACTTCTCTGATTTCAAGATTTTTTTTCTTTCCTTTCATGGAATGAAATGGTTCATTTCAAGGATTAGAGAATCAAATTTTTTCCTGATTGCCTGATACTTTCTAGGAGTGAATTTAGTTGTCTTGTATAATTATGCAACTTTAAAAAGAAGTATTATATATAGGAAAATATTAGAATGGGTGAGGTAAAGATGCATCTGAACTGTAACTCTACCTATTTTCTATTCCATATACCTACATTGGATTTATTCTCTTAACAGTAGTGATTACTATTAGGCTTTGCCTGGAAAGCCTGAAATTATCTGCTGAAACAAGCCTTTGAAATTTATGTTCAAATATTTTCACTTCCACTGAGCAGTTTTATTTCTGAGAAATCTGCCTCCACACCTTTTTGTGTTACACACACACATCTGTTACTTAGATGGAGCATATATTAAATTTGTAATTTCTCAAAGGAGGTGGTAAAACTGTGATTCACACATATAAGAGGCAAGCAGAGATGGAATTTTTTTAATGCAGCTTCTAGAAGTTTGTTTGTCTGATGGCTCCCTAGATGGTTTTCATTATCTCCTCCAAGAAACATTATCCCCCTTTTCCAAGATGAAACAGAAAGTGATAAAAATTCCATCGGTTCAGAAAAATAAATCCACTGCGGGGACAACTACTTCCCTGGTGACCAAATGCCACTTGCCTCAAATGAGAGCTTTGTATCAGCATTTTATTGCACCTGCAGCTTTATACTGTGCCTCTCAGGGTAATAGTTGAGACCCTAGCTAAGGGGTTGTTGTGACCTATGCATTTTCAGTTCTTCATGCCATCTGTGGCAGGGTCAGGCAACAGCCATCAGCTTTGTTCACACTGAAAAAGGAAACATTTTTCAAGCACAGGATGCCCTTGACAAACACTTATGCCTCTTTTAAGACAATTTTTGTATTCTGCTCATATGAAAGAACTAAGAACATGGCCAGTTACATTAATTTAAAGTGTCTGCCTTAATGGTCCCAAGTTGCAGTTTCATAATCTTTACTTTTAGAAGGATTTAGGTGAGAATTTAACATACTTCCAGAAACTAGGACGTTCCACATTGCTGGAATTCACTGTAAGGGTGAAACAAAATGAATTCCCTCCAACCTCCCCTCAGCACAAAACCTGTGCAACTGTGTAAGAATATGAATCAAACATTAGTGACATGGAAGTAGGGTCTGCATTTACCTGTCTTTTGTCCTGGTGCTGCAAGATGGGATCAGATGATATCACCAAACCAGGTTAAGTTGGGGTCTGGCTAATATTGCTCTTCTGTGGACAAAATCATACTTGGCAGGGTTCAATGGAAGAGAAAGCACATCTAAACATGCTGCCTGAATCTGAAAAGAAAGAGAAGAGTTGTTAGGTAAACATTATGGGATTGTTTATCACTAACAGTAACTCTGAGAAGAGAGAAACAGTATGTTCTTAACATAGAAATATTACCTTTTGCAGTTGCTTTATTATAATAATAAAATTATTTATGTTGGAAGTGATCTTCAGAGTTTGTGTTGTCCAACACCACCACTCAGAGCAGATCTGGTTACTGAGACTTTGAATACATCTAAGTAAAGAGCAGACAAAAAATGAATATATGAACTCTACTTTTCTGCGGGCTCTTTATTCTGTGACCTCCATTCCTTTTGTCTAGACTCCCACTCTCCTCCTCCCCCTTGGGTCTTTTTATGCCTTTTTGCTGCAATCATAAATCAAATATGACAACACTAATCCTTGTGTTCCTCTCATAGTCCCTCTCCCACATTACTTCCATCACCAAAATTTGTGTGTTTTGGTTTTTTTTTACTTTCCTAATATGCAAATATTGAGGAGTTTTTCTGCTTCTTATGACAGAGTACCTATATTGGCATGATTTACCTATATGAACCTGATTTGTAGGTACTTGCTCTCTTGCAAGGTTTCCCTATTTTTCTTGCCTAGGCTATTATTCCCTGAGTGTTGTTGAAAAGTCTAGAGAGAGAAGGATATTGCAAATCCAACTGAGCAATTATGGCTCAGGAAGACCTTCTGGAGTACAGACTGACACAGGCAGAGAAACTGCAGCTATTATGAAGAGTGGGAGAACTCTTGGAAAAAAGCAAAATAAAGCAAAACTTATTTTCTCATTTTATCATCTCTTATTTCCAAGTTCCACTTCCTTCCCTTCCTGTCAGGTGGACAATCATGTTGTCTTTGATGAGCATCTGGACCTGTTTATCTTTGTTTGTTTGTCCCCCACCTCCATAGTGCCAATCTCCTTCTAAGTCCCATAAATGTTGTTGCACATTGTGAAAGACCCATCCTTCCTTCCTGCCAAATCCATTGGCACCATTTAAGCCTTCTGCCACTTTTGTTCTCTATCCAATTGGAGGAATTAATGTCTTCTTTGTTTTTCAGGGAAAAACCAATGAATACTCCCAATATTTTCAATTTATGACTTGTTTATAATAGTTAAAGTTTCTGCAAAATAAATAAAGACCAGTAATTTTTTATCTATTTTTCCCCCTCTCCGAGTACTGAAAGGGACATCCCAGATTTTCCCTACAACTTTGGCAAATTGGTTTCTGCTGTAAGGTAGAGGTAAGGTTGTAGCCTCCAGTATTTATCAGCTGGAAGAAGCATAAAGAAAAGGGAAGACATAAAAACTAGGTCCTAGGAATCTCAATTGTTCAGCAAGTCCATTCTAGGGCAACATCATTTCTGGCAGGCTTCTGCATAAACTGCAGTTAGAGACCTTGAGTGACAGGAGCTCTGCAATCTCCCAGAAAAGTGGTTCCTAGGTCTTCATTGTCCACATTTTGGAGGATCTCACCTAGCCAGTGCCTTTCCTGCATGTCTTGGTGTGGTCAAAGTCCATTGTTTCCTGTGTGATCTACAACTTATAAAAAGGAGGCTGATCTTCACCTCTTTGCAGCAATCTTTATGTAGTTCTTCCCTCCTTCAGTCATCTCCTTTTTGTGCCAAAAATGCCCTGACTGAACAATGATAGTCACTAAGTGGTGCCAGGTAGAAGTAAAAGATGAGTTTGCTCTTCTTGAGACTCTATTCACATGCAAAATAATGTCAACCCACCCCAAAACACTTTTTTCTCACTGTTTTTCTTTTCTTGAACACATACTTGCATAAATATTCATAACCATGTGTCTTATATTAGTTTTATTTGTTATAGCAATTGTCAAAGATGTTTATTACATTAATCCTTGAGAGATGATTTCAAGTTTGTTTCTTAATGAGAGCATTAAACGTGCATATTCTGCTTTACCATCATAAAAAAGGGGTTATTTACAGCAAAGTAGCATAGTCAGGTGTGGAAATCAATATATTAAGATTCAGTCAAGCTCAGTCTTTTTCCTCAGAAATATTGATCTATTATACTATTTAGGTTTATTTGCCTAAGATGAACTAAAATAATCAAAGTATAAAGGCAAACTGAGTCAAGACAGGATTTATGTTGCTTAGGGAAAGGACTGTCCCATATAACTCTAGCATTAAAGAAATTCCTTTCCACAAATCTTACAAGAAGAAATAGAAAATCTACTACCAGAAGAATGCTGAATTACTCCTTGGAAAGTTGAAGATTTCTTGCAGTTGTTCATGAGAAACCTAAATCCCAGAAACTGTTAAAAAATAGATTACAAATCCCATGAAGTTGATACTTTTGATTTCACAGAATGAGGCTTCATTCTAAAAATACAAATCCATTTGGTTTCTGTATTTACTGTTGTTGCCTTTTTTCCTCTGAATGGAAGTAGCATTCTAAAATCTACAGTGGAACTGCAAGTTGGACTGCTTGAGGCACAAAGATCAGCATGTTTCATATCTGGATTACATGGCAATGTTTGTGGAGAAAATTTGAGCTAAATACTTACTGATCCACTGCATGATGCTTTCAGGCAGCTGTGCTTTAACTAGTTCAACAAGGTAAGTCTGTTTTTATGCTTTTCTCTGGAGCCTGTATCCCATGAGATTCCAAGTGCTTTCAAGAAACTGAAAAGTCAACAAAAATTCAAACCATTTTGTAACCAGTGGGATGTGTTGATCACATCACAGAGAAAAGCCCAAGGAGAAACAACCATAAATAAGTCCATAATTTGTAAGAAGGAAGAAAATACAGTTTAATGAATATAGATATCACAGAAGCTAATGATGCATCCTAATTATCTTCTTCTCTGACAAAATTTTGCAACATGTCCAATTAGCATCAAGGAACCCGTTATACTAGAAAATGGCTAGTTATTAGTATAATGAAATGAGAGGATATTAAAAAATTCTAATAAAAAAAGCAAAAAAACTGGAACAAATATCCTGTAGGTACAGCTCAGGCTTCACAGAACCATACAATCATATAATGGCCTGGGCTGGAAGGGAGATTAAAGATCATTTAGCTCCAATCCCCCTGATGTGGGCAGGGACACCTTTCATTAGAACAGGCTGCTCAGAGCTCTCTCCAGCCTGGCCTTGAGACTTACTGGGAGTTGGATTTTCAGTGGTGAGAGATATTCTACACACTTTGAGGGGTTTGTGATGGGTAAAATAACCCAAAACAGCAACCCAACACAATCTTTCTTTTGGGTTCCGGGTTCAGATTAACAACTTTCCAAACCTCGTAGAACTGGATTAGTACTAAACTCAATCCTCATTAACATTTCTGGGAGCAATTAATACCCAACTATAATTTTTTACTAAGATAGTCAGTTTTATTAGCTGTCACACATTAGAGACAGATACCAGAATTTGTTTCATCTTAGAGTTTGCAGGAAAAAAAAGCAAAAGTAATTTTTTCAAGAGACTTAACTACTATGAACCTACATTTCTTCACGGGACCATGCCAGTAACAATTAGCTTAAACTCAAATAAGAAGGAGGTTTTTCATTCTAGATTAGCCAATAACTTCCTATTGAGGCCATTTAAGTACACAAGGTTGAGATTAGAGGTCTTGATGGTCTCAGACACATGCGAGATTTACATGGGTCAATCTAAAACTTTGACTGGTATTTTAACAGAAAGCTATTATCTAGGATCAGTGAATTGTCTTCCTTCCACGGGCTCCCTGTCACCCTACTCCTGTCCATCACCTTTTTGGTGCTTGTCTGCCTTGCTCCTAGGAGAACTGCTGAAGGTACCATCTATTTAATTAATGGAAGACATTTAACATCTTGCCAGTGCAGAGTACAGTAACTTGGAACAGGGACTACATATTCTGAGCTACACAGGAAGAGCCTAGCTTACACAGAATAAATTAAACCACACTTTAGACAGAAGATGTAATCATGAGACAGTGGAGGAGTCAAGGCATCACACTCATTAAAGTTATGCCTGCAAAGGACTGAAATTTCTTTGAACAGTCATCAGTTTTGACACATTCAGTGCAACCTCACCATTCCTGCTTTATCCATAACTCTACAAAGAAAGGACAGTGAAACAGGAAAAACATGTTAAAAAGAGTTTTAAATAAAATCAAGAATTCTTCAGTTCACTCCAAGCTTTTAAGATATTATTGGTTTCACTACTCTGTTTATGTCAACAAATAAACTGTCTCCTCTCCCTTAAATATCTGCAGTCCCTTTTTGCTGTTGTGTTTGAAGACAGTAGGAGAATCTTCTGATGGTAGAAAAAACAAGATCAAGGACACACTTGTTTTCTTCATCCTCTATCATTTCTCCATTTGTCTCTGCTTCATGAAAAGTATGCATTTCAGAGAACCCCTCAGTGCTGCAAATGAGCACTTTTACACATGCAATGCTGCAGACTGACAAGGCACAAACTGGTGTGTTTACTCTCATTTCAGCAGCCAGAACAGGGGAGGTCTCTGTCCTTCAGCAGTCTTTGCACAGCAGCTCTGCATTCACCACAGCTCTCATCCTTTTGCTGCTAAGGTGAAAAGTGCCCTAAAGGGGGCAAGACAAAATTGTTTAGGCAATTTTGGCAGACAACCTTTGAGGGAGAAACCATGCCTCAGTAGTTACACACACCAGCCTGTAAACAGTAACACCTTTGTACCATGATATACATACTAAATGATACTGCTAATACATAACTTCTATTATGTATATTTGCATATATGCAAATGTACACAGGCTGAAGCACAGTTATATTATTAATTAGTTTTCCTTGCATTTAAAGGCACACTAATAATGTACAATTGGCAGGACAGGAAAATAGTGATCTTGAAATGGGAGAAGGAATGAAAACATGGGAAGATAAGAGAATAGGGTGGTGATAGAAAAAGATGCTGAAGAAAAGAGAACATGAGGGAGAAGGGTGAGGGGGGATAGAAAAGCAAAAAATGAGGCAAAAAAAGGGATTAAATACGATATCTAAACAACCACAATGGTATCAAGATGAAAACAAAAAAGCTAAAAAATTTCTAAGCTTTATCCATATGTGAAAGAGCACCAAAGTTGGATTCAAGGAAAGTAACACTCCACAAGAAACTTGTAAACAGCACTGAAGACAGTCTCTGCTGCTTATTAAGAACAGTAGTGAGCTGTCCCTTAATCTTCCATGGTTTTTACCTCTCAAAAAACCCCCCCAAAAAGACATAATAACATCCCAGAAAATTTTTCTTCTGAGATGCACACCCTGAATAACACAGAACCAAAAATATTCAGAAAGTATTGACACTGGAAAATGAAGCTTTCCTTGTACCATGGGCAAGTGCTTACCTGAAGCAGGGCAGGAACCTCAGTTTCAGCAAATATCCTGTCTTTCCTAAGACAGACAAGAAAGTAGCAATTTCAGCCAATTATTTCCCTTATATCTTAAGATTTCCTCAGTATCCTTAATTAACAATGATTTGGCAAATAAAATAAGGTGTTAGAGAAGGCTACTCCATTTGCAAAAGTCTACCTTGCAAGTAGGTGCTTGTTGATGCTTTTGTGCTTGCTTAATGTGAGGAGTTGCTCTTTACCTCAGCCTCAAAGGATCTTTGAGCCTTTATTTTTTAAATGACCATAACCTACCTGTGGAAACAAGAGGTCTTCAGTGCTCACACAAAGAGGACTCACAAGGGTAATCAATTTAAAGCAAATAAAATGACAATCTTGAGCAGTGTTTTTGAATAAAAGCAGTAAAAAAGTCATATGAACCTTACATATAGCAGTGACAAGATTAACAAGCTCATATTGTAGAAGGCAAGAAATACATTGTGCTAAAGCTTCTTGCTGTGGCCAGGGATAATTCTTTCTGACAGAAGCAAGTGAGAGAGAGTCCAAAGTCCTGTGGTAAATGAAAAATGGGTGACAGAATAAGAGTATTTTAATGGCAGACTATGAGTATAGATATTAATGACTGTTTTTATTAGTGCTGTTAAGGCTTACTGTATAATCTGTTCCTTGAATAATTTTCCTTTGAGCTTTCCGGGCATTGAGCATGCACAAGCCCCTTTGGCTTGAATGGAAATTGCACAGTGAAATCTGAAAATATATGTATACTTGCAATACAGAACAGAACACTTTCTATCAGACCTCCTCATTTCCTATACATATTATTGAATAAATGTATTTCTACTAACCTTCAGCATTTAAAGTTGTTTGCTGATATGAAATAAAATTATTGAGTGCCTGAGACAATCATACAGTGTGCTTTCTGAGATCTGGGCAGCAAAGACAGTTCACCAACACTGCAAAACATATCCTAACCCTTCATTTAAAACTGAACCTTTTCTCCTATGGATACCAAGCCCTTCTAAATTTTATTCTTGCATCCAAAATTCACTGCCTCTATCTGAGGGCATAACACTGCATTTTGGCAGTAGTAGTTTTTAAGGGATTATAAGATTACTTGTTGAAATACCCATGAACCTAAAGCTAAATAAAAAAGTAATTTAAAGACCGAGCCAGAATAGTTTCAAGGCCAGGTACCTCAGTGCTCAGTTATCTCCTAAATTAGGTGAGCCAAGTAAATCTGATCAGAGAGCAAAGCTATGGACAAGGGCAGGAGTCAGACTCTTGCTGCACCAATGCTCTGTGACACCTGCATGCTGGACACTCATAGTTTAGGCTGTGGAGTTTCCATACAGCTGAACAAAGAGAACTGAACTAAGTGTCTCTCCTCATCCCCAGCCAGCATGATGACATTGCAATCAACATATCCTGAGCAGCATTATAGAAAATCAAAAGTGATAAAAATCACTTGAGAAAATATTTTTACATGGATATTCTAGTTAGCACAGACAAAAAACATGTTAACAATCTGTTTTCTTTAAGAAATAATTTAAAAGTTTCTATTCTACCCCATGTTTTAAACTGCTGTCATCTTCCATTAGCAAAATTATTCTCCTACTCTCTTCCACTGAAAATGTAGGCAAAAAAGAAATAGCAAAGAAATAATAATATGTCACATTCACTATTTATTTTTCCCTCTGTAAAAAGGAAAATCTGAGTGTGTTTTAAGTTAAAGAAAATTATTAAGTTCTTGTTTCTAAACTTTTTCTTAGTCTCTTATCCTACAGGAATAAAAATATTCATAGTACTCAGAGAAATGGGTAAAAAAGGAGAAAAAAAAGAATTTCAGCATTTCCAGGACTTCGTACTATATATATGAGCTCTTAAATAATAATTATTTGTTTTCATAAAAAATGTTGGATTGCCTTTCAAGGTGGTCACCTGCTTCTTATAAATATGAAACTGTTGTTTGGAAACTGAGGTGAGGGCAGGTTTATTAACCCTAGGCTCTTAATTCTTAATTCAGTAACCTACTGCTCACCTTGTTTTTAATTCAAGCAGTTCTTATCCACAGGTGCAATATTTTATTAAAAATGTGCTTAACAGAGCTCATAGCTAAAAAGTAGTAATATTAGTAGTAGTAAAAGTCACTTAATATCCAATTGACTTAATATATAAGCATTAGCACATCTGGAACTTTAATGAAAAGAAACAGTAGATGTTAGTTTTTGAGGGAAATGTTTTTTGAAGAATATATCATTTTCATTAAGCTAACTTTGTCTTAAAATAAGAGCTTAGATGTTTAACTACTAATTAGGAAAAGAACATCAGGAAAATAGCATGTGTCTGCCTGTTTGAAAACTACTTTTGTGTTTATGGACAACATTTCCAAATGTCAGGTTTTAACAAAAGACCTGAAGACTTTTGCAAAGATATTTTTATTAAAAAGAAACTAAAAAGCCTAATTTCTTTTCAACAGCAGGAAGGAAGAAGGAAGTGGTTGATTTTTCCATCTGACTCACATAACTTATGTAAACAGTTCAAGCCATGAATTTCAGATTTAAGGCACTTTCAAATGTAGTTCAAAAAACCTTGGAGCTGTGAAGCCATGTTCCTTGTTGTTGGCTTAGATTGATTTTGCCATGCACAGGACTTAAGTCTGCTGTTTCAGGTCATGCTCCCTATTATTTAATCTATTCTGCCTTACAGGAAAACAGGTCACAAGCACCTCAGAAACCCATGCACTTTCTGGGTCTTGTTCTTCCTGATTCTGCCTGTCTGTCTCTTTTTCTCCTAAAATACATCATTACACTTAGAGTTGAACACTCTTAGTATTTACTTTGGAATTCAGAATCTATTTATGAATACATATATCTGAATATATATGGATATATAAATATCAATATATAAATGTCAATGCATATCTATATATCAATATATGGATGTGCCCTCATCTCTAGAAATTAGCTGTTGATTTAGATGGTTTGCTGGGCAATGTAAATTTCTCACAAAAGAAGCATATTTTTCCCTCTCTTCTAACAGAAAACACGAGTCAGAACCTTAAAAAAAGTGTTGAAAAAGAGCTGAGTGGCTATTGTGTGTGAGAGAGACAGCAGGATTTTGGCATGCACATGCAGTAAGTCTCTTAGTGATTGGAAAGGATGGCCACCTAGATTTTGAAACTGGGGCACGGTGATGCATCCTGGATGACAGGGCAAGCCGTGGCTCTGCTCATTTCTGTGCAGATCACAGTACAAAATGGCACAAAATTTCCTCTTCAGTAATTGTACTAATATGTTGCCTAATTGTGCAGCTTTACAGAAGTTCAGGACTTTTGAAATTGTGCTGCAGTTGAGAAAAGTTCTAAAAGAAGAAAGGAACAGCCAGAAGGTTCAGATAACAGTTCATGGTGAATCACTGTATTTTTACTCAATAACCTGACCAACTTATCAACAACCATTTTTAAAAATTATTTCAGTATGGCAAATTCCTGTAATAGTCTGGCTGGTTTCTACAGTCGCTACTGGTTTTTTGTTTTGGTTAGGTTTGTTTTCTGGTTTGGTTTATTTTTTTTTTTTCATAGAATAGTCATGATTTATCTAAAGCATGGCTGCAGCTGTCATTGCAGGTAGGCTTTTAGCTTATGCAATAAGAGTAGCTGCTCTGACTTAATTATCAGATCATTACAAAACCATGATTTTAATTTTTTTTTCATTAGCGAGCATGATTCTCTTCAAAGTAATAAGGTTTATATTAAAACTATTGTTTGCCAGGATAATGAAGGGATGAGAAAATTGAAATAAGAGCAGTAGTATGTGGATGAGGAAGTGTAGCAGATATTTTTCTCCTGTGGAAGCAGTTGAGTTAATATATCCTATAAATTAGTAAAGTCTATTTAATGTGAGGTTTTACTCCATTGTTCCTACTAGCAAATCTGATTTGTATGGGGTACTATGCCAAGAATTGTCCAGGCTGCAAATGCTTTAACATTTTACGTTAGTACCTTAAAAAGGCATTGTCATGGATTTGCACTGTGCTGCTGGAAATAGCAAAACATTGACATTTCAAACTAGAATAAGCATCTTAACCTTGTAACAGCTGTAATACACTACTTACTGTTTTGTTATTACTAGCCCTGGGGCAAACTCTTAAAGAAAGACGAAAAAGCAGAAGCCTCAATTACCTTCCTGCAGGATGGAAGTAAATTGTTTGACCTGATTAAAAACAAAAATATAGGTAGCTGTAAGTGGGTAAGAAGGACCTTTAAAGCACCACCTTCATAGCATTCCACTGAGAAAACACCATTCTCCCAAGAGCAAATGAAAGAAAGGATGCATTTCAGGGATGTAAAATGTTCAGTACGTGTCTGGCAAATGTAAAACACAAACCGTGACAGATGTGACTCTTGACCAAATGGCAGAAGCACAGAAGGGACCACTTATCCCACAGCTCCTACTCTGGAAGAGACAATATTTTCTTTTCTACTTACTCAGGATTTGTGCTTGAAGAGGAGTAAATAGAGAGAGAAGAAGGCCAAAGACAAGACAGGTCGGTTTTAGCTCCCAAATGCAGCAGTACGCAACAGTAACAGCAGGCTTAATCCTCTCCCTTCCCTGGTAACACAAGGAATTGTACTTGAACTTCCTTGAACTGCAAGGAAAAGAAAACTACCTGCAAGGGATTAGTGACAGCAGAACTACTTTCTCTAGCTGGTCTCATCAGGAAAAAAGGTCTTGTTTAGGTGTGAGGAGCAGAGAACCCACACCAGCACACACACTAGTTCTGATCTCAGCAGTAAAAGTGCCCATGTTGGACTGCATTAAAGTCTAGAACATTTGCTGCTGAAATTAAACTCTGGAAAGAGGCTGAGGAGTGACCATGGATTATTCTCTGGAATGAGCATGTCCATGTGCAGCAGTAGCCAACAGAAGATGACAAAATGTTGAGCATTGTCAGGAAAAATCTTGAGAACAAGGCAGAGGGTTGTCTTTTGCCTCTAAAACCCATGGCACTCATGCCTTGAATATTTAATACAGTCCTAGTCTCCACATCCCAAGACAGATGTAGCGGATTTGGAAGCAGAGAAGGGCAGCAAACACAATCAAGGGATTAAGTATCCCACATGTTTGAAGGGTTTGAACAGCCTGGGATCTTAAATTTGGTGAGGAAAAGGTGTGTTGGCAGATTGACTGAGGCTTACAAGATGATGAATATAGTGGATTGGTGACTGCAGGATGGTTTTCCATCCCACCATGCAGTATTAGGGGTACTTGTTAGAACTAGTGGGACAGCCCTTTAAAACTGATGAATAAAATACCTTTTCACAGAGAAATTTATGAGCTTTAGGAGCTGCTGCAACAGGATTTTGAAGAGGTAGAAGAATGAGTGGTTTCAAAAGATTCTGAACAAACTACTGAACAGGTTTATAAGCATATACTAAAGGGAATATATACTGTCTGACATGCTTAATAAAATGGCAGTGGAAGTTGGGAATAACAGGTGAATGGATTTGAAAAACTATTCAGACTCATATGTTTCCCCTTGCTGATGAACTGCTCTTTTTGCTACCGTCATGGTGGAATGCCTGGCTAAATGAATCATTGTAGTACCATCCAGTAGGGATTTTCTTGCCAGTTTTAACAGATACAAAATAATTGATGTTTTTAATTCAAGTCATTGCTTCAGGCATAAATTTAAAAGTTTAACTCATTTCAAAATCCTAATAACTTTTCCTTTGTTAGTATTTTCCTCTTTTAGCTAATTCACATAGTAAAAGACACACTTTTTTTTTGGTTGTTTGTTTAACTGTAGACATGTCCTTTGAAATAGAGGGAGGACATAATTAGTCCATCCTTACTGTATCTCATATATACACTCATCTCCATAAGTATATTCATGAGCACACACTTTTTTAAAGAGCAGCTTTGGAGGTGACAGGTTGGGCACTGAAAAGCAGGAGAGTCTGTGAATTTCGTGTCTGCCACAAGTCCCTCTCTCTCTTTTGTCCACTGTTTAACACCCCAGTCATGCTTGCATAGTTGCCTCTGTGCAATTCCAGAAGGATGGAGCTGGATCTCCCTCATAGGAACTACCAGCTCTGCAGGGCTCCCCAGTGGCCTCTGCCTCTTCAGAAAACCTGAGTGTCAAAGCCATAACACACAGAAAAAGACAATTCTTACAGTCCTTTCAAATTGTGCCCTGCTTAAAGAGAAGCCTGACTTCCACAATGTCACAGTTTTTATTTCTAGAAACCATGGTCATTAACAGATAAAATGAAAACACAATAGAACTAGTGATAGGATGTTAATAACATTTTGTTCTTATTATCTTTCCTGAAAGTTACAGCTTATGTGATGTTTCAAAACTCTTCAGTGAGATAAAGAGGAGGGATATTCATATTCTCATTTTACATGCAAATACACTACCATTAATTGTCTTGAGGCTGTATCATCTATCTAGATTGGAAAAGAGCTGATTGGATGAACTGGAACCTCAATTTACCAATTCTCTATACTCTTATCTGTCTCCTGGATGGAGATAGAAACATCCTGGTGGATGTTGTTTGCACTGGAAATTATGATAAAATAAGAAATTTCTTATGCTGAAACAATACTCCTACTTGCTTTATGACTGCACTCTGGCTCACTGTCCTCCCTCGGTATCATGTGAACGTCTCTTTTAATTTCTTTTGCCTTGAGTATATCTGCCTGGAAATTTCCATCCAGCTAGCTATAAAAACAAAGAGGACATTGTTCCCAGAAAATATGTTCTCTACACTGTCGAAAGAAGTTTTCCCTTGGTGTTAATGTGTCTATATACTCCACTTCCACTTCTTTTTTAGCTTGATTTTATTCTCTGCAGGTTCTTACATGCAGCCAAGACTGTGGTGTCTGAAAACCTCGTACAGCTAGGCACCTATCAAGGTGAGCTATGGTGACCAAGTTTCCACTCCATTCCCTCTCCTCACATAAAAGGATGTTATATTGCATCTAAGTGAACATATTCCACAGCTACTAATTGTTTTTGAGCTTCTGCAAATGAAATTAAGCTCAAAGAAGGAAGCATTATAGTAATGCTTGAGTGTTGCTATTTTTGGTCATTCTTAATCCTAGTTTCAATGTTTCAGGCTCACAGATGAAAACAGAGGTAAAATTATGCATCCTGAACCCAGGAGCAGCACCCCTAAAATGAAGGAGTGATCAAAAAGCACTGCTGTTCAGATAGAAATTGAAAATTCCCAAAGATGTGGCAGTACTTGATCTTATTCTATTGAATACGTATTTGCAAAGACCTGTCATAAATACTGATTATTATGATTTAATTCTGTGGCTGAGTAGGTAAATTGCTGTTGCCATGAGAATGTATCAGCTTTGGCTTTCTATCCATGGAAGCACCACTGTGCACTGCTCTTTGGATAGTATTTCTCCAATTAAGTTTGGGGGCAATGGCCTGAAAACAGATTTCATTATTTGTGGCCATATAATGTAACTTTTTATAGGAGACTTTGCAGTTGTGAAATGTAATTGGGGGAATTCAGCAACACACATTGCCAGACAAATGTCAGCCAGCAGGTCCTTACCAGGTTTACTGCAAACTTCTGGATAAATACTTACTGCAGTCTGCTTACTGTGATGTTGAGAAAAGATACTGTCATTTATGATGTTTGAAGAGCTGTGTCTTCACCTGTAGCTTCAGTTGCCAGTGCTGCTGCACAAACCAAGTTGATGGAGCACATTATGGATTTTTCACTTGCCTGGAAGAGGAAAATCAATTTCTATCTAATAGAGCAGGAGGTCACTAAATACTACTAGCTGCTCTGTGACACTGTAGACTTAACTAGTCCTCCTATGAGACAAAAAAGAGTAGGGAACAGGATCCTGGAGTGCATTAGTACACAGATAAATAGAGAGGAAAATTAGACACTGAAAAAAAATAATCTGAGAAAAGAGAGTAAGCTGTAATTTTTTAAAAGAATATCAGGACATAAACTCTGCACACAGAAGATGGAACAACTCCATTTGAGTAATTTCGAGTATTTGTTACATAAATGTCTTACGATGGAGAACTTGAACTTGCATGCACACAGTAAATCTACCACAGGTGAGACTGCAGGTCATTCTGTAAAAGAGTGCTGCATCTCTGAATGATACATAATGCTCTGCAATTGAAGCAAAGTTTAAAATTATGTAGGTGGCTGGAAAATTATGGTAGCTGCTGGAAGATACTTAGGAGACATAGGTATGAATAAATAAACAAAGAAATAAAAGGAATCCAGAAAATATCATAGAAAAGAACTGAACGAAGCCATGCTATTGTCCTTGTCATATAGTCATTTTCCTATTGGGGGAATGACTAAGACAGTTGATGGGACTCAAAATACCTCCATACATCTGTGAATAAAAGCTGGATATACTGTCAAACTGTGAGAAAATAATCAGTTTATATTTGTGTAAAAAAGAGGTTTTGTTTTTTATTAGTGTGGGAACATGGCTGAATATCCTGTCCTTGTTTGTAAGTGCCAGCTGACAAATTCATTATATGGAGAAGCGCACACCTGAGGTTTGGTGTTCAGACTGCTGTTCAAAGCTGGCAAGCTTTGCTGCTGATAGGTGGGTGCATGTAGTATCCTTTATAATGCTGCAAGCATGGAGGAGGTCAGGCTGATCAGGTCACCTGGTGAGCCTGATCACACAGAAGTTTTCCCTAATGGGGGGTGATGACCACGTGTGTTCAGTAGCTCTAAGAGGAGTGACCCAAACCCAAATTGACTCAATGAGGAAATATCAATGCCTTAGGAAGTGTTCCTGTAGGATTTGTACCATTTAGAAGAGAAGCACTACATTGGGAATTGCTGAAAGATACAGGAACACAGTAAGGAGAAGCCAAAGGACTTTTGTTTGAAGGTGTAGGACAAGCAGTAAGTGCAGTGAGGCAGCTAAGTAAGGCCAGAGAGTTGAGAAGAAAAGGGACTGGGGAGGTCAAAAAAGACAAACCCTAGGAAGTTATCACTCTCATTTCTCATTTATTTTCCAGATAGCCACAATGAAAAAAGCGTGGATCACTGTAGTCCACAGAAAGGCATGTAAGAAAAAAATATACATAAACTTGAGGTACCTTCTCAATTCAAACATTCCCTTATTGTGCAAATCGCTTGGTTGACTTTAGGAAGGATATCCCTTTCAGTGAATGATGTCAGAATAAAGTATTAAACAGATCATCGGTGAATAAAACAGAGTTATAGTTCTGTCATTCCAGCTCAGGATCAATTAAAACATGTCACAGTGTTACTAAAAGGAGTTTACTCATTACCAGCACCTGCAGCAGTAGATTGTCATGGAAGCAAACACCTGCCAAAGCAAAGTCAGTAAATCAAAGAGAGGTGTTCTTCAGGAAACATTACTTTGTGGGTAGAAATATCACACAGTAACAAAAGAACTATTTAAAAAACCGGGAAAAAGAAAAAAAAAATACTCCATTAATTTATTTGCATTTGCTCAGTACTTTAGAGAATTTATGAGAGCAAGACATATATATCTACTAAGCATCTATTCCATTTTGAATTATATTCTCTTGGGTCAAATTTTTGGAGTTTCACTGCACAGGCAATGAAGCAAAGAATGGATCCAAATTGGTTTTAAATTAATCTAACTCACAGTTAAAAAGCAGAGCATCATCACTTAGGTTAAATGTCAGTTGTTCATCTTCACTTTCATGTATTTTTTTGAACTTACCATAATTGACCTTTTCAAGTGTAGCACCAAGTTAAAATCTGGAGAAAATGACAATATGATAAGAGAAGGACAATTTCAGTTATGACAAAGTCATTATATAGAAGATGAGATATGAAGATGTTAATTAATCTCTTCTACCAATTTTCCACAGTAGGGCAATTACACTTTCGGATTGATGCTAGTTGTAATGGACATCATATCACAGCTGAATTAAAGGTGGGCAAAGAAGGTACAAAAATGACTTTAAAAGGTGTGAGAAAAGCTTCGTTCAAAGCTACATAAGTGAGTGGAAAGATTATGATGGATTTCTGTGAGTTTTATATTGGGTCTTTAGTGCAAAATTGGAAATTTCTTCAGGTTTTGATAACTTGAATAAGATAGCTACCCTTTTGCCTACTGAATTGCCTTTGAATTTCCCACTTTGATCCTCTTTTGTTCCAGTCAAAGACTTGTTAAAATAGCACAAACTTTCTTTGGGAAGAAGAATGAAAGCACCTTGTTTGGAGCACCACTGAATAACAATGCCAGCCCACAAAATTTCTTATATGCCCCTCCTTGTCCATGCCACTGCAGTCTGACTCTTCTTGCTACACTACTAAATGCAATTAGCATCTGGCAGCAGACACATTTTTATCTCAGATTATGAGAAAATTCAGTTTTGAAGTAAGCTCTGAACATTTAGGACACAATAATAGCTTTTCTTGCTTGAGTGCACTGGAGCAGGTTGGGAAGTAAAGTGGGGGCTAGCTGAGAATCTGGAAATGCATACATGGGCAAGGTTTGTGCCAAGAAGGAATTGCTTCCCTAAATATCTGGCAGATGAACAATATCAGTGAACTTAATGGGTCTATTCACAAACTTACACACTTTGGCAATTTGGGGGCAGTCTCCTCAGTTGCTGAGCTGCAGAAACAGCTTTCACCTGCTTCAGTTAACCAAGTTATAATCACCTCACTGGTTTTAGAGGGACAAAACACAAATGAAAGTTGCTAGATTATTACAGTGAATGAAATGTTGATCAGAAGTCTTATTTCCAACAATCTGTGATTGGCTTAGGACCATGCAAGTTATTCTGGGACGGTTCTTGTATTTCTAGCACAGACAAATGTCCCATTGGCTTCACACCACATTTTGCTGAAAGTAGTGTTGATTGAATATAGGTTGGGTCTGCATCATTATCCCAGCTTTCCCCAGTGAGCTATGTCATTGTTTTTTAACTGGCATTGCACGTGTCAATCCTTTAGTCACATCTGCTACTTAACAGGTCTTACTGGATCATTCATCCTTTGTTCCTGAATCTTCAATAGTTAATAAAATACTAAACCAAAAATGACATTAGCACTACAAATAAAATGAGTGATTCCATTACACTTCACATATTTTATTTTGATTTTCACTATTATGAGAACCAAGCTGCTTGGTACATGTGGGAAACAAAACCAGTTTTATCTGGAAGACTATTTAATGTTTTATGAAACTAAGATGAGTCTGTGCTTAATAATGTGTAGACTCTAAACTACTCAATCCTTCTTAGGGGTGAGAATATAGGCACTTTCAACAGAGAAAAACAGATTTAAGGAAAAAACCTCCTAGTTTTAAATAAATCACACAGTTTGAAATCTCCTGTCTAATACAACATTTACAAATCAAGGTATATAATGCAGAACTATGCAAAGCCCTAAGGGTGATGGAAATCTGTCCACTGATTTCAAATGAGTGCTGACACAATATTTTTTGAAGGCAATTAACATATTCAGGAGAATATGCTGTCCACAGAATTGGGTTTAGCCCCCACCTATCACCAGAAACACGACCTTCACAACACAGTCCTTCACCCCATCACCATAGTTATTCATATGGAGGACAGGAGAGATTTGGGCATGTAACCATTCTGGAACGTGGCATGGGGCCCAGATAGTCTTCCAAAATTTTGTCATGTGTCTTTGTTCCATTTCACCTTTAATAAGGAGATTGCAGGCAAATTTTGGTTGCAGATGTAGTGCCATGCATTTAGGCCCCCAGAGAACTTATTATGCAAGAGGCTGTATGTGGGAAGTTCTGAGAGGCCAGAACTACAGGCCAATGCCACCTCCATTGGGCGCTCCCAAATTCTCTTAGATGCTAAAGTCTAAGAGAAATGCTATTGAGTTGGAAGCATGAGGGGAGAATGTGACAAAACAGGAAAAAAACATTTGGCAGTTTTTCCAGCTCAGCTCATTTTCATTGGAATAGATAAAAACACAACTATTTCTCTCTTTGCATGTGTCAGAATTTACTTCAGTCATGGCAAAAGTAACTTAGCATGAGGAAATAGCAATGGATAAAGGAAAAGAGCAAAACCTCTGCACACATACCAGTAAACAAGATGTATTTCCTATTCTCCAGATTAATGAAAAAAGACAGGAAAAATATGGAAACACCACATGAGAGTCAAAACAAGAAACATGTGCGTATACAGGCTAGACTTCAGGATCAGGAAGGATAAAAATAAAAGCAAAGCCCTTTCATCACCTGACTGGAACCCAGAGCAGGAGGCTGGGAACTTCTCTGTACATCTGAAGGTTGTGCCACAAGTAGGTGTGAAAGGAATTTGATTAGCCTAATGCTCCTAAAATGAGTGAGAAAGCAGAAAGTTCTTTATTTTTAAAATGTCAATTCAGGAAGTAGAAGAAAGAATTAGATGACTATAATGAGGAACCAGGAGCTCTTCTGTTCATATATGCCTCGATCATTAGAAAAGACAGAGAAATAACTTGTAAGAGGAAACATTTATGATTTGCTGATCCTATTACTGAGTAGACACAGAGTTCATGCAAATGAATTCCAGTGATAAAGATCAGGAACCCTTCAGCAGTGAGTCCAGTTCAAAAGAAGGAAATGATCAGAGGTTAGCCAAGTGGACACAGCTTATTTTTCTGTACTATGACATGCTGTACTATATTACAGATGTACAGAGATGACCTTTTTCCCCTTGCCTACCTTCATTTGGATGTGAAAGGATCATGTTTATGATAGTAAGAAGAATTTAAAATAATAGGTATTATTTAGAGTGGTGTTTAATTTCCAGTGTATTGTTCTTAAAAGTAGTTGAATTTTCAAAAATAAAACTAGTTTTTAAAGTTCACTTTCAAAATGTCAAAGTGGAACACTAAGTGTTGGAGGTTTCAGATTTCTTTTAATTTCCTCAAATTTGGAATTTTCATGTATAATTTTGCTCAATCCATACTTGCAGTTTTCAATGCACAATATATTTCACTAGTAATTTTTTGAGAAGAGAAACAAAATAGAAAGCTAATAACTGCAATGGGATTGGAGCAGGAGAAAAAATCATATCTGACTTGAGTTCTCCATTGGGTCAGAAAGAAAATATAAAAGGGCTTGTAGAAATTCTACGTAAAGTTGAACAGTAAAGCTTTATAGGTAATGGAGTTGATTATAGTCCAGCACTTATCTCTCTCACACAGAGCTGTTTGAACTTTAATGTTTGCAAAGGGCTTTCAAACAGCAGCAAAGAAGGTATTTTTTTTTTTTTTTGTGGAGGTAAAGGCTGGTTGCTTGGGAAATATGAAGTGATCATTTCCTCACTTAGTACAGTGAAGTTCATTTAAAGAAATATCAGGAGAGAGACTAACCCCTACACAATTCAAAATATTTAAGGAAGCCTAGAAAATTATTTAGAGTGGTGGTATATTGTCACATACAGTATATTGAAGTAAAAATTCAGAATCAGATTGTCCATGGTATTGAAATTGACTTGTAAATATAAAAAAGTAAAGAAGTAAAAAATAAAGGAAGAGTAAATAGGGTGGTAATCTTTAGTATTAATGTATTATTTAGTATTAACCAAATCTCATCTAGACTAATTTGCAGAACTTAGGAAGCATCTATATAAGTTAGAGGTCATTCATCTTCACCAATTTTATACTGAACATCTAATCCAGAAGACCAAAATACCAGACCTAAGATAATGTTCTTTCATCACACTTACTAAAATGAAAGAAAAACACTTAAAGTCATTATAGGTTATTAAAATGGGCCAGTAAGAAATAAACACTATGTGAACAATAATTTCAGCATGACACCACTGAGAACATTAAGAAGGTACAAATTTGTCCTCCAAAATAAAATACCACCCAAAAAAGTATGAATAGATGTCTGTAATCCTTGACATAGAATGAGTATCTACAGAGTACATACAATTTATTACTTTCTCATTAGGAGAATGAAATGAATGTCAGATCAGCTATCAATTTAGTTTTTAAGAAGAACAAAAATTAAGTTTCAAATAAAAATGTCTCATACTCTGATTTTATATCAAAATTAGGAGAATAACACCACCCCACTGCTAATAAACTTTGCTTTCCACTTAGTCTTCTGGTCAGCTCTTTCACCCTATATTCAAAAGGCTTGACATTGTGGCTTCCTTGTCTCTAATCTTACTTGTATGCTTTTTCCTCCTTCCTACCCTTCCAACATGTAGCAGTTTCCATGTAAAGCATTGCTGTGCCATATATAGAAGTGTGAGTTACCACTCCAAGCCCAGCTTAAGCCAGCTTGCCTAACTGGAAGCAAAATGATTACATGTTATGGCACACTGCCCAGGGAGCACTGCTAACATTGTTAAACCAGACTAGCTCGGGCATTCATGTGTGGTCTTGTACCTCAAATTCATACCCCATCTCTTCTGAAAGACATGCAAAAACTGTGTGTTTTCAATATAATTTCCCAACAGTATTTTGAATCTGAAAGCAATAAACTTTTTTTTTTTTTTATTTACATGGCATGCTGAACAGGAAAGATTGTAAAATATCAAACTAAAATGTGTAAATTTTCCTGTGAAGTGTAGTAATCACCTCTATGACTTAGACATAAAAAAATATGGGTCATGAAATGCACAAACATCTCCCTTTTGTTTGCTTACCCTAAAATCATTCCATATTTCCAGGCATTGAATTCATATTGGTTATATGGTATATCTGTGATGCCTCTCATTATAACTCTGAAAAAACTTCCTCTAAGAATTATTTTTCCTCAAAATAATTAAAAAATATATTTTTTTAATCATAGAAAGAATAGACTTAATGGTTTTAAGGATTTTTTCATTTTTAACTCTACTCATCTCAAGTCTGTGAAAAAATAGATCTACAGACTAACATAACTGAAGTGGCAGTGAGAGAATTATGCCAGTATGTCTTTAATGTATGTCTTGATGGCCTATCAGTTGGTATCAGTTTTCTGTCTCTTGAGTGCTGTAGAGCATGTAATCTGTTCAGATAGGCAGATGGATGTGTGAGTTTGATCTGCTGACACAGTACTAATAACCCCATTAGACCCAAAGATTAATGATGCATCCATCGTGCTTTGTGCATGCCTGCCTAATCCATCATGTACCTGGTTATCAGGGGCAGAAAAAAAATGCAACCTTTTATGTAATCAGTCAATAGCTTTGTTAATCTAATTGCCAGTAATAGCAGTCTTACTGGTAGAAAAGATTCCATTCACAAACACTCTGCATTTTTAAATTATGTTCCTTCACATTTTTACTAGCTAGTACCTACAGAAATGCATATTTTAGTCTATTATTTCAAGCATTCACTTTTGCTTTCAAGAGCTATTTTATTCTATAAAAGCTCCTTCAAAACTTCACAGGACAGCAAATGATATGGACAGAGAGATAAAAATCAAGAGCAAACCAAGTAATGGGAAGTTTTTAATCTCAAAGATTTAGCTGGATCTCAAATTAAGTTACCAGAAAGACAGTAAACCTAATGGGCATGCTCCATTTTTAATAGTACCATAATTTCAAATGTTTTGAGATAAAATTTATTCCATTATAAATTATTTATACAAGGTCCAATGAACCACACTCACTCCAGAAATGTCTTGACATATATCTTAGGAGAGTGAGAGGAAGATGGTAATCTCATGTAAAAGGAATTAGTTGTAATGGGCAGCACATACAGTCAATCAACTTCTATCATGGTTAGGAGGCATCACCAGCATCACTTGGTTATTTGGTAGATAAGCAATCACTGAATATAGTTAGGCAAGATTAAGTTATTTGGGCAGAAAGCACAAACTTCAAGCATTTATGTGTTTGTGAAATAAAATCTTTTTCCAGCTAAAAGCGTGGTGAAAGTTGTGGTTGATTTAATCAGAGCAGCAATTGCATTTATAGATGTTAGTGCTGCAGAGAAACATTATTATCACTTGGTTAAAAGCTCATAAAGACTTGGCATAAAGTTCTTTTCAACAAATCCTGAGTCCTGCCTAATGGCAATGCACTTAAAAGACTTCACATCTCATAGGAAGACAGGCAACTTAGATTTAAAAGATTCAGGTGCTGGGTGATCTGTCACATACTTCAAAATCTGTTACAGTATTAGACTAGTGTGAAAAATGTGCACACGTTTTCATTTTAAGGTTTGTTTATTTTCATTTTATCCAACTTTCAGCTTATCTGCTAAAGCAAAGTGCTGTCAAGAATGAGAGGCTTCTCCTCTCACATATGTCTGTAAATTGGGGTCAAATCCCCTCTAAACTTCGCTAGGTTGAGCTCTCTTTTCTAGGATTTAACTTTTTACATCTCAACGCATTTTGCAGGTCTCCCACTCCTCCTTTCAGAATTAGTTGACAGTGGCAGCTGACTCTTGGCAAGTCTTTGTAGTATTTCCATTATTTATTTACAAAGAGCTGTCAATTGCTGTTTTAAGTGACATCGTAGAAGCAAATGTGGGTATCAGCTGGGGGAGTTGTTGGGGGGGCACTGGTGCTACCCTTGACTAATTTCTGTTTGACAAAATCAAAGAGCTCAGCAGGCTTTTTGGGTGGTGTCTAAACTCCAGGTTTAATCAGGTACCAAGCCATACAGAAGCAGATTTGACCTCAGTGGCTTAGTCCCAGCAGATGCCAGGTACAGCACCTTGCCACCTGGTTTGCATAATGCTTCTCTGCCTCAGTGCTGTGTGTACACACAGGCTGCTGTCACGGGTTGCAGCTCTCAGAAAACACTGCACATGTCAGAAAGCACATACTGAGGTTTATTTCTTCCCCCTCCTCCCTGTAGGTGGGTGAAAGATGATTCTGAAATTTGGTTTGTTTTTTTTATTCAGAAGCCAGATCTTTATATTCATGTTTTAAAAACAATAAATCCATGAAAGAGGGAAGCAATTGCATTAAGGAAAATACTATGAGAAGGAATACAGGTAGTTTCTTAGCTAATTTTAATAGTACCATGATAAAATAAATACTTCTACACTATTTGAGTGATAAAGGAAAATAAACTTTCTCAACCTTTGATTAAATGAATATGCAGGTGTTGCACAAGATTTCATGTTATATGTGCTTCCTTGTTCACTGAGATACATTATAGTTTTAATAAAGTTGTATCAATAGAATTTCATGATTTTCACATTTACACTACTTTTCAGTTGAGCTAAATTACACCTGTATCCTTTAGCTTAACTTTGACCAGCCAGATTACCACTATTATATAACGTCAAAGATTTAGTTAAATAGAAAATGAGAAAGAGAGTTAGCTTTTTTAATTGCTAAAAACCAAAATAATTTTTCTTTTTACCTAAAGATAATCAGAGAGAAAGATATTGAATTCATATACAGGAAACCTTACTGACAAATGCTCTAAAAACCTTTTCAATATATTTTTATATTTTATTTCATGGCTTATTTTATATCTTGTTCCCTTCCTAAACCTGACACAATCAAATTTGTTAATAGAAAAATACACAAGTATTATTTGCTGTCTCAAACACTTTACTCAAACTTATATCAAGACTCATTACTCTTTTTACCCTTAATTTTTTTTTTTGTTACACCTAAACGAGAAACAAAATTCCATCAAACCACTCAAACATAATTTTGCAATAATGGATGTTTATTTTCCCTTTAAAATCATTAGAAACCCCAATTATTGGGCAGCAGAATCAATCTCTGTATTAGCCATTCTAACTGTGCATGAAGCAAACTTCTTTGACAAGTTTGAATGTCTTGCTTAAATTTCTGCACAGCTATAGCACCCTAAGACAGTCAGTAAGACAGCAATTAGCAGTTATGTATTCCTTTTCCATACACTCCATGACTTCCACACTTGCCAGCACCTCTGCTGAGATTAGTGTTAGATTAGGACTTCAGCACTCACAGGGTGGCCCTCTCTTAATCATGCAGGTGGCAGGAAAGTGTTGTCTCACCTTGCAGTTGTGCAGTGCCTGACTTGGATGGAGCTGCCTCAATCTACCACACTCTAAGATGTGGCGATGTGTCTAAACCCCGCTGCTCTCTCACAAACAGCTCCACTGGAGTCAGGCATTGCATGTCTGTGAGGAGAGACATCAGCTGTGCCTCTATAACTGCCTGTTTTCTTCATCTCATTGTGCTCAGTATTCTGGGTTTTGAATCAAGTAATTTAACTCCTTCTTGATTAACACAGCTTCATTTGGATACTAGGTGGGCTTGGACCAGGGGGCAGGAATATTGTGGATGCAGGAAAGGCTGTGGATGTTGTCTACCTGGACTTCATCAAAGCAAACACTGTCTCCCACAGCATACTCCTGGAAAAGCTGGCAGCCCATGGCTTGGACAGGAGCTCTCTTTGCTGGGTTAGGAACTGGCTGGATGGCCGGGCCAGAGAGTGGTGGTGAACTGGGTGCTGCATCCAGCTGGGGACAGTCACCAGTGGTGTCCCTCAGGGGTCTGTGCTGGGGCCAGTCCTGTTTAATAACTTCATTGATGACATGGATGAGGGGATCAAGTCGACCATCAGTAAATCTGCAGATGATACCAGGCTGGGAGCACGTGTCCATTTGTTGGAAGATAGGAAGACTCTGCAGAGAGACCTGGAGTAGTTGGACAGATGGGCAAAGTCCAATAAGATGAAGTTTAATAGGTCCAAGTGCCCAGTCCTGCATTTTGGCCACAGTAACCCCCTGCAGTGTTACAGGCTGGGAATGGTGTGGCTGGACAGTGCCNCTCTCTACAACTCCCTGAGAGGTGGCTGTAGTCAGGTGGGGTTTGTCTCTTTCTCCAGGCAGCACTGACAGAACCAGAGGACACAGTCTCAAGCTGTCAAGGGAAATATAGGTTGGATGTTAAGTAAAATTTTTTATAGAAAGAGTGATAAAGTACTGGAATTGTCTGCCAGGGGAGGTGGTGGAATCACTATCCTCAGATGCATTTAAAAAAAGATTGGATGTGGCACTCAGTGCCATGTTTTAGTTGAGGTGTTAGGACATGGGTTGGACTTCATGATCTTAAAGGTTTCTTCCAAGCTAGTGATTCTGTGATTCTTTGAATACAAAGCTTTCAGTCATCCAGGTGATTCCAGATGAAACACTTCACAGAACTTTCCAAGATTTTTGTATTTTCACTCAAAATCCTTTCAAAACTTCCAGCAACATGTAGCTTAACCTTTGCATATAAGATTTGGATTTTTCATGTGAAGGATATCACAGTGCAGACTCTAAAACCCCCAAAAATACAGTGAGTTTCTTTGCTTGCAATAATTGCTGCAAGTAGGAAGTGACTCATTCTCCTTCATTGCCCTTGCAGTATCCCAAGAACATGATGTTATTTGTTATTACTTTTAATTCACGCAGTAAATCTCCTGTTTCCTGTTTTCTTCTGAGACAGCAGCACTTTTACTCACGGTAAATGACATTTGAGCAGTTCCTATTGTGATCATTTAGAAGGCTTTGAGAATCTCAAATAGGATTTGGCTGGTTGAGAAGCCTGCCTTTGGTCTGACACAAAGATATGTCTAAGCTGTTTTCTGTGACTGTGTCCTTATACAAGTAGTCCGATTTCCTCTGAATCATTCATCCAAGTTAAGTCTGTGTGAAAAATGCTTTGCTGGGTTGGAATAAAATGGTCATTGAGCAGCTCAAAGAAGAAAAGCCAAAGAGGCAGGGCTGATGTTAGGCTTCTTACTAGGAAAGTCAGGGATTTTTCCCATCTTCTCCTACTATTTTTGTTACCTGCAGTTGCTATCCTATGAAACATGAGAACAGGGGCAGATATTCCCATTGGGGGGGTCTGAGGAGAGCTGGCAATGCAACTACAGAAGCCAGTGGTGTAAATCCCAATGGTTCTTTAATGTATTGGCCCACAAGGGGCAAAAAGCAACTTCATCATCCCAGAGCATGCCAGGAAAAGAACTGTGACAATTGGAATCCCCATTATCTCTGCTCTCTGTTCTCACCAGTAGGTGACTACATGCTGTGAAATTGGCAATATTCAAAGTTCAGTCAAATGCGAAGTAAATGAATGGAAACAACAGAGATAAATATTTACTTCCTAAACCCTTGGAATGAGAGGAGATTTCAGTAACACCTGTAATGGATTGAAGAATTTTTCAGACTACTAAAACCCCTTCCCCAAAGTACACAAAAAATCCTGCCCTCTTTAACTGTTTCTCAGCCTAGGTCAGCCCCAAGGAGATCCAGGGACATTTTTTGTGACAATAGTGTAGCTGTTAACTTTATACTGATTTTTTGCTGCCTCCTAGTGCTCCATGCTGCAAATGGGTCCGAAGCTCATGCTGTAAAGGAGAAGATGGAAGCAAACTGCTCCTTTGTCACAGGTTTTATTTCAGTTGAACTATCTTGGCAACAGTACAACAAAGAGATTGCATGAAGGCAGAACACTGAATAGGTTTTTTAATCATTATTACATGGTCATACTTCTGGGGCCCACAGTTTTACCCTGAAGGAAGAGTTTTCCACACAGTGAATTTCAGGCTATCATGTCCCCACAGAAGTGAAAGACTCACTCTACAAGCCTTTTTCACACTCTGCTTACAGCTGTAAACCAGGGCGTTCAGGTTTGTAAATGACCTTTACAGAACAATACATTTTTATTTTACATGTGGTTACTTTTGTACATACACTTTTTAGGTATAGAAACAGGTAGGGAGGGAAAATGTGCCTCAGCCAGAGAAGTGGGGATAATTTATCTATGAGGCAATGAGAAGGGGATCTTTCTGATTCAGTTTTACCATGGCTTGCAAAGATCACCATGACAGTGCAGACTGCAAGACTTGGCTTCTCCATCCTGCCTGTGGGAAATGCTCATTTAAGCATCTGAATGATTCAGGCTACATGGTACAGTCAATATATGTGTATGCAGGAACATCTGGCCAACTACTGAAACTAAAACTGCTGACAGCTTTTTAAAGTATCTTCGATTGATTTTGTATAAACCATAAAGAACTGCTTTTGATTATCTGGCAAATCCACCTTCCAATATTTTAACTTTCCAGTATAAGTTTGTAACTCTTACAGTTGAAATGAGCTTTGGATTTATTAGGCAGAAAAAATCTCTTGAAAAGAAAAAGATGAGATATTCTAGAATCTAGACTTTTTCTAGAATGATCATTTAATATTCTAGCATACAAGGATAAATTTTCATCCAAATGAAGAAAGTTGTCCTTCTGAAAATTTTGAAGGAATTTATCCCATATATTCCATTATAATTAACAATAGATTTCCACAAGTGAAGTGTCTGCTTTCAATAAACAAGCAGGTATTTGTTCACAATTTTGTTCTTGACTATATCCTTGACAAAGGACCATCTCATTCTTAGACCAGCACCTTGCAAAAAGAACATCTTAAGTTACTGTGAATTTTTGTCTCAAAAATATATGAAAGATATTGAATCAACCCTTTCCTGTGCAGTTCTGTACAATATTTTCCTTAAAATAATCATATTTTTGTGTCCTCTGCAAAAATGTCATATCTGATTAAAAAAAAAAAAAAAAGTGCTTTGCTGCTGAAACTGGGGGATTGAAAAAATGAAGACCAAGTTAAGAAAACATGGGCAAAGCTGAAATCAAATACTTTCTGACCAGATATAGCAAATACTTGTCCAACTACTTTTCAATTTGAACATGATGTTATAGAACATACAGGATCTGGCTGTGTTAGAAACCAGTCACTCTCTTTCACAAGGTTTCTTAGGAAATTGTATAAAAAGGAATGTGTCATTTTTCTGAAATGTGCCATTTTCCTCAACTGAAAAATTCGAACTGAAAGGTCAATAAAATAGGTTAGCTATAGATCCACCCCTCCAATTAGGTTTCTTCTGTTCCTACAGTCCCAAAGTTTTGCAGTTTTTTCACCATGGTTAAATACCTTCTGATTTATATTTAATTCCCCCTCACCACTGGTGTATGTTGATAACAGGTCTCCTTCTCTTCAGTGTTCTCCCTGGATCCTGAGAACAGGGAGATATGGCAGAATCTCACTGACGTTCAAAGAGCAAGGTGTTACTACTATTGACCGTGTTGGACTGCAGAGCTTTGCAAAAAAGGCAGAACCCTTTTTTTTCTGAACTCTGAAACAGCAAAGAAAGGCAGTGACTTTGTTGAACAAGGAGCTGAACACCAGTGAATTTTCCTCTGCTGTCACCTGCTTGACAAGGTGACTCAGGCTAAAGAGCACACTTTGGGAAGAGGAATTTGCTGTTTTGCTAAGAAATTTTGAACTGTCACCCTTGGGCACTGCATAAACTTGCACGAATTTTTTCCAGACACTAACCTTAGAGCATGATATCCATCACACTAATAGGCCAGCTTTAACCCTGTCTGGCACAATCTCTTCTTAGCCACAAAATTTAACCATGGTGTATATAATGAATTTGAGAAATGGAATATGTACAATAAAGCTTTCTATACATTCTGAACTTATTTTATTGCTCTGAGGGATATATTTATTTGGCTAGAACAGAAAAAAATACCTCAGGTGACTGTATAAAGCTGGTCTAGTGAATAACTGCATCTTCATAATGGTGTCACTGTTTGAGTATCTCAGATTTGAAAAGTAATCATTCACATGGGCACATTTCAACACCTATCTCCCAAACAGAGTACATGCCTAATGGGTAGTTTGTGACTGAATTAAAAAGAAAAGCAGAGTCACTACTTGCCATAAAAGATATTCAGAAAATAAATGTGCTATACAAATAATATATTTAGTAAGGCTTGCCCTTGTTCTCCAGAAATATACAGAGCAGAAACTGTAGTAAGACAGAAAAGTGTGTGTTTTGTGTTCTGCATGAACCTGAAGAAACCAATCCTCCCTCAATTTTTCCAGCCCGTTAAGTACCAGTTACAGCACAGAGGCACTGATGGCTGTGGTGATTCAGATTAGGTGGCAGACAGAAGCAATACTGCTGAATGGCTTTTACTGTGCCTTCAGGTACAAAATCTTTGTCTCAGAATAAAGGCAGCTGCATTAACTGACATCTAAAAGTGTTACATTCCTTGCTGGCTGGGCTTGGCTCTGTTGCTGCTGGAGCAGTGAATGGATCACAGAATGCTCTCAAGCACAGGTAGGTGCTGTGCTTGGTGACTTCTGTAACTCATTTTCAAAATTCCTCTTGCCTTCTAATCTGAACCCTATAGCATCTCTTGTGCAGCTGTCTGGAGACTGAATGGTTTCCTGTTGCTGCTTTCATGGAAACATAGGAGATTGTAATCATACAGCCAAGAGGGGAGAAAACTGAGGTGGAAAATTCAAGGCTATTTTTTCACTGCTTTTAAGATTTCTGTCTCTCTAGGCACCTTTACTTCAGGATACATTCACACATACATCAGAAAGCAGATTGTTGCCCAAGATCTTTCTGGACAGTCTTTTATACCCAGGCTCTTTTTGGATGTTGACATCATAGAATCATAGAATGGTTTTGGTTGCAAGGGACCATAAAGATCATCTGGTTCCAACCCCACTGCCAATCTTCCACCTGACCAGGTTACTCAAAGCCCCACCCAACCTGGCCTTGATTGGGCATCCAAAGCTTCTTGGGATAAGCTGTTCCAGTGTCTCACTGCCCTCACAGTAAAGAATTTCTTCCTAATATCTGACCTAAACTGACCCTAATTCAGTTTAAAGCCATTACCCCCTGTCTGTCACTACAGGCCTGTGTATAAAGTCCTTCTCCAGCTTCCTTCTATGTGTTCTCCAGGTATTGGAAGCTGCTGTGTGTCAGGTCTCCAGTCACTCTTATCCATACTATACTTGTCCTAATCTGGTAGTGGCTGCAACTACCCTTCTCTAACAGTAATTAATGGAAAAAGAATAAGAATCAAAATTCCTTAGCTGTTCTAGACAAGGAGGAAAAGAGATCCAGTTCTACATATGGTGGAGTAAAGCTGACACTGCTATTTCCTGGTTAACTATTACTGTTGATTTTTATATATATATGTAACAAGACTAGAATGCTTCTTCTGTAAGAGAGAACTAATTTCCCAATCAGAAAGAAGCAATCTTTGAAAATAATAAATCACTATTTACTTTTACTTTTATCAGTGTTTCCTCTAAAAAAGGAAAACAAAAATCACCTGCTGGAATTGCAATGCTCCAATGCTTTTTTCCTGGAAGTTTCAACACATTCCTGACTATCATACTTTCTCTGTTATTCTTTCTTTTTAGGATAGTTACTTTTTATCCTTGCATCTGTTAGAAATAAGTGGATGCAGCACATGTTCCTTAAATAGAGCCCCTGAATTATTCCTACATAACCTGCATAAGAGCTTTCCAGATTGTGTAGCTTTTTTTCCTGGAAACCTGCCAAGGTCAAGGAAAGACAGGAGTAATTTCAAGCCTGGCATAGTTCTTTGGAGATAAATATAATCTAAGGGATTTGAATTTTTGCTCATCAGTGTGGAGTTTTCACTAAGACTCCTTTTTTTAATGAAGTTTCCTCACCCTAATAGCTCATCATTGGAAACAAAAAAGTTTACCCTCTGTGACATTTTTATTTTTGTTTTGTTTGCTTTTCTTTTTAAAGGAGACAAATATAAGTAAAAGAAAGTAACAGAAAAATCACAGCTGAGGATCTGTAGGGTTTGGGAATCTCTTCCAGATTTGTCTCAAAAATTTGTGTTTGAGCCCTCTCAAGAGGTTTGAAGAGACTATGCAACAGAAAGGATTCTGGGTGACTCATTCATAGCCTGAATCTCAACCTTGAAGTGTTGCAAAACTGGCTCTTAGGAATATCAGCTTTCCTGGAGGTCAATATCAAGCAAGGGTTTAAGCCAAGTCTGAACCCAGAACTTAGGCAGTCAAGTTATTTGGTGCCTAGGAAATCTTTACCTGTTTCTAGAGACTGAAGAAAGAAAACAAAACCAGCATAACTGGTTTTGGCTCCTCTTACAGTCCCATTTCTCACTATGATATTTGTGCCTATTAAATCACACTTTTTCAAGGGAAAAACAGCACAGAGAGACCACTAATGGTAAATAACAAAGTCCTGATCAATGTCCACTGAAAATAAGCTGTAACTACCACAGTGAAGCAATGCAATAACACAACAGCCATCCTATTTTTCAATCCATGACACTTCTGAAGCATATACCCACAAGGCAGAGTATCAGCTTTCCCAGTAATATTCCTGAGTCAAGAAGGCAGACATTCCAATTTAAACCTGTTACACTTGAAATCCCTTTTGCTTAACACTTGTTCACGCACCTTTTAGATATAGGACTATCAATTCCTGAAATAAGTCATGGGGAACTTCCTGCAGTTTGAGCACAGCTTTTCCCTGGCCTGAACAGAAAATTCCTACAGATATCTGCAGCAGCACTGCAGGAGGAGTACAGTGTGCAGTTGACCACACCATATGTGATTAAATTCAGCTACCAGGGAACTATGGCTAAAGCCTCTAGAACAAGCTTTGAGGCCACTGGTTTGTATCAGCAGGTTATCGCACCTTCCTCAGATGGACTAATTAACTACAAGCAAGAATAACTGCTGCTGCCAGAACTAAGAATTGTGTCTCCCATCAAATGCTTATCCATTGAATAGCTGCTTTCAGGCCTATTAAGCAGCACTACCAGGTGGAAAAACATAGGGTTTTCCTTTATTCCAGCCAGCTTCTGGCCATTTTTAGGATTTTATGCAGCTGAATTTGTCTATTCAAAGAATGGGTACTGTGCTCAAAATTTAAACATAACTGTAAGGCTTTGGACACATCTATCTTTGTTAGGAACCAAGTCTAAATAATTGGTGTGTGCATGTATGTGTGCATATGTAGTGTCACAGCAGTGGAAATGTAGACTTGTCAATCAACACTGCCCCTGCAAAAGCATCATGGAAATCCTGCAGCCTGGCTGCTGTGTCTGTTAGAATTAGCTCAGTTTCACCAGATACAGAACAAGCACACACGTTCATCTGAAATAGCTTTAAAAGATATGTAACTCCACGAATATTTTGGAAGAATGAGGCTTTTTCTTGCATGAACTTGAAAGAAAGGCATTGCAGACACTACCTATATATTACTTTCACACTGTGTGATTTGTACACACGAAAATATCTTTTCGTCTTCATGTTTAGTGAAGAAACCTAACAACACTCCTGGTAACTAGGTCAACAACTTTCCAAAGAATTTTTCTGATGTTGTTTGTTTTACTTAAAGAGCTAATCTGTGCATACTTTCTGCTCACTTTAGAGTAGTAGGCTCCATTAAAAAAAAAAAAATCTTACTGAAATACCACAAACAACTGATGTATTTTTCAGACAACACCTTTTCAATAAAATGGAGGGGATTATCTGGCTATATGCAGAGGATTTTTGGTTGCAGAGAAGTTGTTTTGACCACTCTGTAGTTGAGTACTTTTTGTTTCCACTCAGTATGGGCAGTTTCTCACCCTCATTCATGTGAAGAGCATGCACTTCAGGTGGCTGACTTTTTGGGGAAAGCTCTATGAACAGAAGAATAATGAAACAAATCCTACTGTATTCTTCATAGGAGCGCCTGATAGATATTTTGACCCCATTGTTGTGGGTAATTAATTTCTTCAAGGTATGAAAGAATTCCTCTAATCCTGTTTAAGATTCAACACCCTTTAGTTTTAGATAGCCCTGCCAGGGGCAGGAATCTGGATTTGATGATTACAGGTTCATTCAAACAGGAGATATTCTATGATTTGGTGAAGACTTTGTATTCATATTATTGCTATTTACTCCACAACACTTATCAGGAAAGTTGAGTTTTTTAAAATGTTTTAACTCCTACATTAGAAGTTAATTAAAAATTAAAAGGTTCTAGATTTCCTGATTATGAAACACAGAAATGAAATAATTATCTGTGAATAATTAAAATCTTATTCATATTTTCAAGAGATTCTAATGTTTCTCCCTTTATTACTTGTAGATCTGAGGCCAGCCTTCAGTCTGTCTTTGGTTGTGATCCAAGGTAGCTTCTTCAGTTCTAGAAATTCTGGGATATCAAAATCAATGAAAAGAAAATAGTCTGTATCCTGTACTTCTATCATGCAAATGCAGAATTGTTACAGATTTATATACAAGTGTTAGGTTATCCACTGCCATATCTTGCTTACTGTTCTGTATTTTTCAACTACAAAGAGCATATTTTAACAGAGTAACTTATATTGTCTGCTGGAAAAAAGCATTTTAGCTGCCATTTTGAATCAAGGTAATGCAGTGAAGAAAGAATGCCATTAAATTTAATGTCTATGGTGAATTGGGTCAGCAGTTGTGATGTGATTAAATTCCATGGGCTTTTTTTTTTCACCAGCCTCATCACTTTACATTATATAAACCCAGTGTATATAATGGAATAGAATACTGGCTGGGACCACTGTTCTGCATAGCTGAACCAGAAATCATTCTGAATTGCATTTATCCTGGACTTTGCCACTCACAAGAAACAAAATTACTTCCATAACATTATTTCTTGTATCATTTACCATCAATTTCCTGTCTTGTCAGGCTGCTTTGTTTCTCTGTACTACTGAATTTAAGCCTAGCTGTGCAGATGTTGGATTGGAAGCTGGCCTTCAGAGGACCTACTCCTTGTTTTGCTGCTAACTCACTTGTGTGACCTTTGATGGGTCCATAAATCTACCTTTGTTTCAGTTTACTTGTCTCTAAAATTGCTGTGATAAATAGATGTTGTGTTTTGTTGAGCTGAATATCAAGATATATTGACCCAACAATCAATATTTTACCAACTAATAATAAATCCTAATATTGAGTCAAGAAGTCAGAGGGATTGTTCAGTGCACTCTTTTTACACTCAGAGGGACAACTTTGCTCAAACTCCATCCAAAGTCTGGAGGTATCTGGAGAAATGTTTTTATGTTAGCACTAAGTCTCATATACATGGACTTCACAAAATCATGGCTTAAAATCCTACCAACTTCAAATAAACCTTTTATCCTTTCAAGTGCCAATCAGGATAGGTTCATTTGCAAATACAGTCTAATTGTTTAACCTTATTCCAGACCTTTGGGACCCAATTATCCTGCTGCTTGTAGGAGTGAAACCTAATTACCATTTTTTAAAAAAATAAGATTAAGGAATACTTGTAATTGATGTCAGGAATTTAATTTTTTAAACAGATCTTTAGCTGGCACTGTTCTGCTGAGCTAAGAGCAGGCTGATTGTCACACACACACACACATACACACACACACACACACACACACATATCTTGAGGTGTTTGCCAGTTATTTTTCCCTGGCAAGATCTTTTGATAGGAGACTATTTTATTATTACTGATACAATTTTTAAAATAATAAGGCTTTTCAGCTCCCACAGACTGTGGTTTCAATGCCACTGAATTCACTAAATTATGCTGGCACAACCTAATATCTGGTTACTGCCTGCTGCTGCACTGTGTACCTGAGCTAGCCCTAGACAAGCCAGTTTGATCACAGGAGACATCTAGTCACCAGCAGTCAAGGTTTTGTATGTTCTACACAAAGTAACTGGAGAGCCTGATTAAGTTATCCCCACAAAATTTCATGTTTCCTCAGCATGACTGTTTCTGGTACTTCTATTCTGTTTGTTCTGTCTCTCCAAAATAAACTTTAGTAGTCAGTGAAGGCAGAATTAGGATGGTTTTTTCCACCTCCTTCTCTAGAGGTGAGCTGAATATTAAACTGTCACAAGCCTTAGACACAAATTGTCCTTGGGAAACTGCACAATCATTGACATTGCTCCTGATGCAGTATTCCCAACACTACACTAAGTCAGATCTCTGTCCATCTTTCTGTTTGCTTAAGAAGCATCCTGAAACTCCAAATTCTAATATAAAGTCAACCTCACATCCCTTCTGCTCTAAGAGAAAATCAGCTGTAACTGTGATATCCTTTTAAATGCCTGTCTAAGGTTTTCTGCCTCAATCTTTAGTAATCAAGGAGCTTAAGCCACACCAGCTGCTTCATTAGTTTACCAGAGATTTGCCCCTTCTTTTTTGCATCAACTCTTTGGTACTATGGTGTTCCTGCTGTAATCCTCCACATAATGGGCTGCTTTTGCTTGAGCACCTCTTACTATGGCCAGGAGAAATCTGCAAGCAGGCTATACTTCACAAAATGGGCTAGAGAAAAGTGTTTATAGATTGGTATGGGTAGTTACAAAGGTGAGCATTGATATCCTTGCCACACCTAGTGTATCTGTGTCAGCCAGGCAGTTATCAGTCAGGATAGAAAATACTAACATCCCCCTGCATCCCTCTCTCTTTTCTACCCCTTTAATTTCACTTTTTTTCCCACAGGACCCATTTTCTACCCTCTGGCTAGTTTAGCTCCTGCATTAACCGGAGCTGAGTAAAGGAGCAGGGTGACTTTCCAGCTGTTCAGGACAATATTCCTGCTTATTTAAAAATTATCAAAAATTATCCTGTGTTTTTTTACAACAAATACCTGATATTGTTACTTTGTGCTGAAATATGGGAAATAACCACATTTCTGAAAAGAGGCTCCTGAATATCTATTGTGTCATCCAATATAAGCAATTCCCTCTATCTGAGGATATATTTTAGAAGTGTATATTGCTGAATTTCATTCTGTATTTCCAGACCATTTCTCTGGTTTTGGCAAGATTCTTTTGAATTTTTGACCTGGTCTATAAAGTTTATGCCACATGGAAATGAAACAACCTTTCTCAGTATTATGTAATTCCTAACAAAAATACCAATAACTTCATACTCACAACAGATTTCCATGAAGCCCCACTTGATATTTCCTCCCATTCTGGTATGTCATTTATCCCCACACTTCAGTATAATTATTTAGGTGCATTTGCACCCTCAGAGAAGCACCTTGAAAGCTATGCTTTGTAAGTATGTTTTGGAAATTATTCCTTGAGGCAGTATAAAAAAACCTAAATACAGTCAATTTGTATATGATTTAAACCTCCTTCTGCTCTGTGGGATGCCCCTGCTAACATTTCATAGGTAATAGACTGATTTGATATGACTTGGTACACACAGCTGTATTTAGACCACTGTGCCATTTCTCTACTTTTCCAAATTCTTATGAAGACATCCATCGATTTGGGATTTTCCCAGAATGTGAAGTTAAGCTGATTAGTCTACAATTCATTATCTTTTAGTTTCTTAAGAATAAGTACTATATCTGCCTTTTTCTAGTCTCCTGGTATCACACCCCTAAAGACCAAAATTAAAAATTCTGATTGGTTCTGCCAGTTATCTAACAATCCTAGTGCTTCCAAAAATGCAAAAACTTGCCCTACATAACACTGTATAAAAATCCTTTATCCATGCCACCCACTCTCTCATTCAGGAACATATGCCCTGCATACATATTCAATCTGTTTCAAACCAGGTATTATCAATCCCAGTGAAGTTCCTAATTAAACCAGGGTTTGTTCATCCTGGTAAATAAAAATAAGGCAAAAAATTTAACTGTGACAGTTAATACCTTTAATATAGCCAGAAAAAACTATGGATTTGTGTGATTTCCTATGCATTCATAAGGTCATTTCTTTAAATTCAGATCTTGGTCCAAAACTAACTAAAAAGCTACTGATGAACATCAATGAATTTGGAATCTAGATTCTTGCATAATGTTTTTGCATTAGTTAAAGACTAGTAGTAGAGCACACAAGATGAAACCTGTAAGGAAGCCTGTTGTGATATGCAAATTTTCAAAGACTCTTAGTGCTGGATAGCAGAAAACAATGGCAAAAACCACTTTTTTTTTCCCAATAGGAAAGCAGAACTGGACTTTGGGTAGAAGGAATTCACATAAGTTTGTTTCCTTCTTCCCTAAAGTCCTTCTAAAAAGGTCACAGTGATAAAAATAGAACTGCCTTCTTTTACAGGGATTTTACTTGAGAGCTCAATTTATTCAGAAATCAAGACAGATTGATGTTGTTCCCTGGGAATGCAGATAGGCATATTTTAGACAATAAACCAGGAGCTCTTATCTGCTGAATTTTGTCTTTTCAATGTATCTATCCTATGCTAATTTTAGGTCTGCATTCTCTATATCCTGCCATGTTTTGTTTTTCCTCCCATTGAGCTCTGATTTCCCATTAGGACGTGTCCTTTTAGCATATATTTTGTACTTGTGATGCATCTGTTCTCATTTTGCCCCTACAAGTGTCTAAACCATAGTTAAATGCATCTGTAAGGACAAGTGCTGAACAGGTGCAAAACAAGACCACGAATAATAAAAGAAGAGGAAGAAATCAGAGACAAATTTTTGCTCTGTCAGGATTTGCCTAATATATGTATAGGCATTACACAGCCAATACAAATGTCTCATTTTCACAGTTCTTTATCTTCTTTTAAAAAAGCATCTTTCTGGAATTAATTTAGTGCAAGAAATTCTGATAAAAGAAGGTATTCTTTCTCTATTGCTGCCTTGATAGAGGTTCTGTAACTCAGCTTAAGGAATTTTATAGGGAATCCAGCTCTTCTTTGTTAGTAAACAAAACACAGACAATACTTTCAGGCACATGATGTGATTCTTGGGGTGTCCTGGGCAGGCCAGGAATTGGACTCAATGATCCTGAAGTGTGCCTTCCAACTCAGCATCTGCTATGATTCTAAAAAAGAAAATGCAAAAAAAGAGAAAAGAGTAAGAATTGTAGGTCTATTATTTGAAAACAAATCAAAACCCACACTACTTTTATTTTATGTTTATTTTACATTTTCCAAAGAACTATTGTCGTTTATCTTGGGAAGAGTTAGTGCAGATATATTAAGTTTACATATTACATAAAGTAGTATTTTTTTACTCACTCTAACCACAGTGATACAGACTGGGTAACTGAGCTACACTCTGTTCTTTTTGTATTGTTTCAGCAACATAAAATATCAAAAGACTGTCAGTCTTTACTCAGTGCTACAGCTTTGAATTCCCCCTGAGTTCAGCCTCCAGGACAGCAGGACTTTCAGGACTGTGGCTACAACCTCTTAGCAATTCCTTTTGAGAACAGGCCAAAATCTCTGTGGTCCAGCAGCCAAATGATAGACTGGAGGGAAGAATGAAGGTCAGTTCAAATAAACAAAATCTGACTACCTTTTTTTTTTTTTTTTTTCTGAAAAGAAGCATCTAGAAAAAAATAATCCATTTTAAGTAGAACAGAATCACAGAATCATTTAGACTGGAAAAGAGACCATCGAGTCCAACCCATGACTGACCACCACATTGTCAACCAGACCATGGCTTTAAGGGCCATGTTCAGGGTTTTCTTGAGCACCTCTGGGGATGGTGACCCTACCACCCCCCTGGACAGCCCATTCCAATGTCCAGTCACCCCTTCTGTGAAGAAATTCTTCCTAATGTCCAACCTAAACTTCCCCTGGTACAGCTTAACACTTCAGAACAAACTTTTGACACCTTTCATGCACTTCTTACAGGAAGTACAAATAACTAAGACATCAGGTTGCAAATTACAGAGACACCAATAATTTTCTGCCCCATAGCTGGGTACTTCACCTACATAAGAGAGAGAAAGAGAGAGTCCTCTGAGGCTGAAATAATTTCTCAAGACCCATCTTGCAGAAGCATGTCCAAATCATTGTGTTATGGGCTGCCCAGTCTTCCTGTCCTGCATGGCAAGCCTGTTTGATCTGCCTCTGAATCATGTGCAGCTCAAAATTGAAAGTTAGGCTACCCTGCATAGGAGTCCATAGGCTAATCTCAATTTGGATAATGTTCCACCTTTTATTTTAAAGAGTTACCTGGTCATTGGGAGCAAGGCAAATCTTCTAACCTCTTGTCAAGAGATTCACTGAGTCAGAATCTGACTTAGTGCTTCAGTTTATGAAGGAATATTTAGGTGTTTTGAACCAAGAGGTACTATCTGAGAAGTGGAATCCATCTTCTCCCATCCTTGGATATTAGGTAAACACTTTGCAATTAGGCACATAAGTAGTAATTTTATAAAAACTCATGTGGAAATAACTTTTTTCTTTTTCTTATCTTCCCTAGAGGTTTTTTTTTAACAACAAAAAAATCAACATTTGCACATACTTTGGGAGAAATTACATTGGATAAGAAACTCTTTGCCTCATACTATAATGAAAAATCAAAACAAGATATTTTGGGTAAACTGAGTGAAGTCGTTCTGTGGCAGTTGAATAACCTGAGTTTTTCCTTAAATCATAATAATCCCATCTGAAGTTAAAAAATTCTAATATTTGGTGAAACCAGACTGAGCCTGGGGGTACTCAAAGCTGTATTGAAAACCACAGCCCGAGGTGCAAAGTTGCTCAGAGCTCTTCCCTACTTCTTGCACTTGGTCCATGAAGCTATTCCCAGGGAGGAATTACCCACCTCTTCCTTAATCATCACCAATGTACATGAGAGCAGAGCCTGACTGCCTGTTTTAAACAGGAATTGCTTGGAAGGCTTCCATGGTCTCCAAGCTCTTCTGTCCTTTTTGTTAACATAGGAGGAAAAAAAGAAAGTCATGAGAGAAAATAAAATGTATAGGCAATAACACTTCTGTAAAGGCAGAATTTTATTAAGATCATACCCTGGGTTAAGTGGCTCCTTCTTTGACAGCAGCCACACTGCTGCTCTTTGAAGGGCAAGAAGCTGAACTTTCAGGGAGCCAATTAGGAAATGTTTCAGAAAGAGTGGTAGTGATAGCAGCCATCTGAGAGATTAGCTGCAGTGAAGGGTCCTCAAAGGAGTGGCCTCGAACTATTTTCAGCATAGCTATTATCTTTCTTTTGCGTTACTTAAAAGCTGCTTTTATATAAATTAAAGCAACGAAGTGACTTGAGGCTTTCTGTTGGGTCCCAGAGATTTACAAGTGAATAGTTCCACAGCAAACATCACTTACCAATGGAGCTTTACTTCAGAGAAAAATATGTTCTCGTTAAGACAGATAATAAATACCCTTCATATCATTGTGGCTGATAAGTCAAAACAAGCCTGAAAGGTGCATTATGTTCTGCCTTTGCAGTCTTTTTGCTTTTCACAGTCAGAAAGGATTGATGTTTTTGTTGGGTCACTGCTGAATACCTAACTGTACAGAAATACTAAATTTTGGCTTGCCATTGAGTACAGTAGGGAAGGAACTAAATGGCAACAAGAAGAATGAACTATATTTACATGAAACTTTCTTTGATTCTCTAGTGCAAAATAAAATATTAATGGGAAGAGAATAATAATAAGCTTCCCCAATCACACATGTGATCTCACAAAATAACAACCAAAATTCATAACTGTAATGATTTGATGCCTATCTTATTATAAGACAAAGGTGCTCCTATTAAAAAAAATGGTGACATTTTTGATATGTCTGAACTGGGCTGCAATCTTGCTGTTCTCACTAGAACTCAGGTTAAAATAATGTGTAAAGAATAATAATAATAATGTTTTGAGAAATCTAGTATAATAGCTTTCTTCCATAAATCTCAGCATAATTAAGAAGAATGGGACTCAAGCGCTCATGATTTCTCATGTTAGAAAAGAAATGCAGGCTGGTATTTTTAACAAGACTGCTGTTCATGATTAATGATATCTGTTTGTTAATGCACTTTAGATACATTCGCTGCACCCTCACAATGTCTTGCAGCTCTTGAACAAGGGTGAACTTTACCAGGCAGCTTCACTGGATAATGGCAGGATTTACTAATCAGCCTGGCTCTGTCATCGTAATATGCTGATTAAAAGTAGCCATCAGCATCTAGACATGCAACTCCTGACCTCAAGGTGCTGTGCTAGGGCAAGAGACCTATCAGTAATTCTCCACAATACAGAGAACACTGCTACAGCAAGGCTGAATGCTAAGAAGAGTGGAGCAATTTTTATATAAGTGAATATTTATTTACTTGGTTTTATAAAGCACTAACACTCTTGGGCTGCATTCACAGAAATCCTGTGTTGCTTGGACTCTGTTAGATTAGATTTATTCCTGATTAATGTGCTCTTCTAAATCCATTGCTGGAATGTAGATTTTTCCCATTTAGATACAATAAATCAGATATTATGCACTATTAGTGGTTTGGTACAGTTTTTATTTGCCTATTATTCCATCTTATTTTGCAGTAGTATGCACATTTTAAAGTATGCCTGTATGTAATCTGCAGGATAGAAATTAAAATTATTGTGCAACTTCTATATTATATGCTTTGAGAGACAGAAAAATTAAGATAAAATTTTCAATTTTCATACCTATTTTTAGATATGCTGACTTTCCCAGAATTTCCTGAAGTCAGCAGTTCTTCAGAAAGATTTTCACCTTCAAAAAAAAAAAGATAGGTTAGTTATTCATGTGTGCACTGTACAATAATTTAAATGTACTAGACTTTACTATCCCTTCCCTCTTTAAACACCTTTGTTTTGTTCATTTTTTTTATATGGGAGTCACTGGTGGAATGTTCTCTTGGAAACTGCTTTATCATCCTCAAATCATAATTTGGCTATTTGATCACTGCTTATCTTGTCCTAAGCTGAATAGAATCTCCAACTCCTGCTACGTTGTCTTTTTTTCTTTTTTCTGTGTCTGATCATTCAGATAACCTCAATACAAATTATCACTTACATGATTAAAACAATGACTTTGAATATTGTGCATGTCTTAAACCTAAATATCACATAGTGATTTATGCATCTATGACTAGAAACTTACCATTATCTACCTGAAATATGGGTCTTATTTAAGGAATATATTCTGACAACTGATTAAAAAAAACATAAAGGAGAAATTCTTCTCTGCTTTGCTGGCCTACTCAGAGGGACATTTCTTCACAGGTCTTTTTTAGTGTAAAAACTTGTCATCATTCACTTCTGTTGAAATGAATAGTCTATTATCTTTCCCCACTGGCTTTACCGTAGTTAGGATTGTTTAATGATGAAATAATAATCTGCAGAATAGTTATGCTGCTTACATGGTGTGGTAAAAGAAGGGGTTGCATGAAGTGAAAATACAAGGGTATGTTGCCATCAGACCTCACTATCTCACCTATATCCCTGAATGATACATAGATCCTGGACATTTCAATGGGAAATACTAGGTTAAAGTATTCATTTGATGTTAATAGTTATGGAAGTCTTTATTTAGCTTTCCAGACTGATCTTCACAAAAGAGAATCACAGCAGTCCATTACAGCTTTGAAATCTAGCAGATCTTTTTTTCAGAAAGTGGGAAGGACTTCAGCTGAACTCCACAAGAATATAGCTTGTTCTTAAGAATACCATTTTGAACATCAAAACTTGAAGATTACTGCTTTCTTTAAGTAATGAGCTTTATGTGGTCAATACTATAAGTATTTTAAAGTAGAGTGGAATGGTCTTTTTTGTTTTATTCAAAGCAACATTTTATTTTCCTTAATATAACCATTTTATTACTATTTTGAAATTCATAAGACAGTAGAGTCCATTAACAGATTGTTTTCATGCTTGCTCATAACTTTTGCAGTAGCTCTGAATCTTCTTTCAAGGAATTTGCTGCAGAAATGTACAATTTATGGAGCAGAAAGAATGCAAGGTTTAAATCAAGTTCAGTGGATAAATGCAGGAACAGAAAATGATCTTGGGAAATGATTGAAGCACATAAGAATCTCAGCTTGTTGTATGGTGGCTGTGGAAGGGTGCTCCCAACAATCTTGAATCTCACCCTTCAAGATGTTTTCTGGTCAATATTTCAGACTCTGTGTCTTGTACCAGCTGTTTGTGGTTGTGCTTAGTTTTGAACTAGGAAGACAAACTTTGATAGGTAAGGAAATGTCATTATGCAGATCCTGTGGAAGATCAGTAAGTCACCTGCTGTGGTCCTTTCTCCTGGATCTCTCTAAGGTCAAATCTCAATTCTTGTGAGGAGGACAAGTGAAAGGGAGATTGCACTTACAGGCTGAAATAAACTACCTCTCACTGTTTAGAGGACATTTTTCAGCAGTTCAGCTGATGCAAAATTCAACAATTTTTAAAAAAACCTTTGTCTTGGATGATTGTGATGGATTTCTATTTCCAAATAATTTTAGCTTTCTTCAGTGCCTTGTATTAAAACAATTGATGGGTCCAGTTAGATGAGGATTTGCTTTAAAAAAACCAGATACAACATAGATTATGATTGCCTGGACCTAGGGAGTCTCCTTTCTAATCACTGTTCTTTTAGTGGAAGGCTCTATCTCATGCCTCATCACAGTAAATACACTAACCAGTACTTTGCACATTTCCAGTAGCACACATCTGAGTTGCATCATCCCTGCAAAACCACCTTCACAGGCCTTGTGAGGGCATCTGATGTTGGGCTGGATGAGCGTTCCACTCCTGCTTCAGCTTTCACCTAACAAATATAGCTCTTTCACTGAAATGAGGGACTATTTGCACATCCAATCAGATCCCTTTTTTTAAAAGAAGAGTCACACTAATTTGAAGACAACAGTTTTACAGATCTCTTGCCTTGTGCAGGGTCTTTCTGCTAATGTCCTGGTCCACAGCTTCATATTTACCCTTGCGGGTAAATTATGGAAAACTTCCCAGTAACTTTGGTATTTGTCTGGTTTACAGGGTCAGCCCAGCAAATCTGCAGACCAGGGTTTACCTGTTTGGGATCATTGCCTGGAAAAGGCATAGAGAGGAACTGGGAAGAGCCCTAGCTGGAATTCCAAGTTCCTATAACACTCCTATCATCATGAGATGCCTGTAACATCAGGGTTGAAAGGTTGTGACATTTAGAACAGGAATGTGCTGATTCTGGTTTGCCTGTAAAGATCAATAAATTCCATCTGCCAGAACAGGGTCTGCAACCTGTAGTTTCCATCTTTCCAGGCTGCAAAGGGCAAAGGTGATGCAGTAAATCCAATTGTTAAAAAGTCTCTCTTCTGTAATTTTACCTATGAGCTTCTGTTGTGATTGTCTACTTAGTGTGATTCACAACCCCCAGCACAATCTGTATTCACACACTGAAAAATACACTGGTATTCACCTTGTTTAAACAAGTATGGAGTGTGAAAATATCAAATCATACTCTCTGGTACATACTTTATAGTTTTTACTATAAAATATAGCAGTTTAGATTACTTTGTTGAAATAATAAAGGAAGATATTAAGAAGAAAATTAATAATGCAATTCAAATATTTTCAACAGAAGCACAACTAGTATGTACATTTTTTGCTACTGAAAAGACACTGTATCTGAGAAGTTCTACTGCATGGTTGTGAATACAGAATGGTTTGCTAACTCACCTTTTGTTTTTAGAAGAATCATGGAAAAAAAAAATCCTTTCTATATTCATTTTGCAGGGCTTTAAAAAGGCTGTGCTACATAGAGAACTTAATAAAAAACAAGAGAAAACAAAAAGTTGCAGTCAGACTTCGGTATATAAAAATTTCCAGGTTCTTTTTGTGCATGTAAATCATTTTTGTAAGAAGTTAGAAACTATAAATGGAATTATTCTTTTAAGAAGGGATTTGGTAGATCCATGTTAAACCCAGGTAATTAACACTGGGTTCTTAAATGTAACCCATGTGATTAACATTGGGTTCTTAAATCTACCTGGGTTCCCAAGAGTTACATTAAAAAAGTGCCACATTTTAAAAGTGCAGAATGCTGAGGACTTTTGAGAATGAGTGATCATTTAAGTAATAAATGTGGGATTTGAAGGTTATGGTTAGACATTCAAGTCTATAAATCTTGGCTTGCCATTAAATGCATTCTAAATAATTTCATTATTATTCAAGAGTGATAAGTCCTTAAGATGGAGGAATTAAGAAAATTCCTATTGCCTCTTCCTGAATCAGCTGAAGCTCTGGGAAGTTAAAATTGTTTTTGGACAGGGTGTGGTTTTCTGTCCACATGGAGATATGGTAACAGAAAACTGAGTCAATATAACAAAGTCTGACAAAAGCAATATGAGAAAGAGAAAAGAAGGGACAGAGAGAAAAACAAATTCAGATAGTGTGGGGAAAGGCAGGCAATAGAAGATACAGAGTGAAATTCTGTCAAAAGAAAAATACATTGAGTATGTCTTTGGGTAGTTCTGTGTGTGCAGAGCTTTTGTCAGTAATAGAGGGCACAGACTTCCATTTCAAGTTTGATGCAGCCCTCAGAACCCTTTCCACTAACTTCAGTGAGCTTTGGATTAAGCACTTAGGAGGAAGACTGTTATGTTTAAACTGAATGATTTTTTTTAAGAGTATAAATTATGGAAAAAAAGTTTTAGTAAACTCAGAAAACTCATTGAGGTCTCAAACCCTCAGAATCACCAGAAATTAGTGTCACCTTTAGACCTTATGCTTAAAAAGGATGCTTATCTTAGAATTTAAATGAGTCCAGTAATCGCTCAGGGTGCACAATGTATCACAAGATGTATTTCAAACAAGCCAGCAAAGCAGTTTAGTACACCAAACATGTGCAGGGGATTAAAAAAATACAAGGGAATCCCTGATTCCTATTGTGCTTTGGGATTAATAGTGTTCAAAATAGAGTTGCTATGTTTTAATTGTCTGAATCCAGCAAATTAGCATTTGAAACACACTGTATTTATAAGTTCTGCTGGAAACACACAAAAAAAGAAGTAAACAAAACTTTGAAGATAACAGGAATTTAAGAACTTTTTAAAAAATATATTTTCCCATTCTTTCTTTTTCTGATGTTATGATTTTCTTTTGTTTACCAACCTTTTAATGTGGGCAGTTGGTACTTCTGAGATTTCCAGCCATAGTCCTTAATTATGCCACTCATTCTCACTGCCTGAACACATCCCATTTCCAATGGAGTCTTGAAGCCCAGCTGAAATATTCTCTTATTTACCCATTGCCAATGGGCCTTCTTATTCTTCTCCTTTGTCACACTCTCCTGCAGAGCTGTCACATCCCACCTGCTTCTATTGGGTGTGGATGTGGAGGTATTGGCTACAGGGGAGGGCTACAGGGGAAGACTCCTGGGGAGGAGATGCTCCAGATACCAGAACAGAGATTTCCCTGCAGCTCCTGAGACATCCCAGTGGAGCAGGTGGTTCTCTGCAGCCAGTTGAGGGGAACATCCCAGAGTGGATATCCACACTGCAAGCCACCAGGTGCTGTGTAAAAGCAGCTATCCACACTGCAGCAGCTGGAGGATCCCATGACAGAGAAGGTGACAGGCTCTGAAGGAAGCTGCAGCCCGTGGAGTGGCCATGCTGGAGCACTGCAAAACTGCATGGAGGAAGGAGCATCAGAGCTGAACTGACTGAACTTTATGGACTGACACAGGCCCCATTCCCCTCTCTCTGCACAATGGGAATAAGGAGTGGGAATTAAGAAATTTAATTTGAACCTGGGAAAAAAAGGGAAGGGTAGGGGAGAAACTGCTGTTTTAATTCTGTCCTAATTACCCACCATTCAAATATATTTTAATTGGCAATTTTTTTTCCCCAAATCAAGTTTGTTTTGCCTGTGATGGTGAATGATAAGAGACTCCCTCTTTTTATTTCGACTCATTTTATTTCTCCCCTTGACTTGTTGTGGGAGGGAGGGGGGGGGAATGAAGGTTGGGTGGGCAGCTGGCAGCTGGTCAGGGTCAACCCAACACACTATTTTGCAACCAGATACACAGGCAACATATGTTTGAAAAAACCAAGGGTACCCATATTGCAGGAGAACTTCTGTGCCCCATTTTAGTCATAGATAAAGTGCAGGAGATACAGATTTTAAAAAAAGAACACGAGACAGATTGCAGTGTCCATCAACAAAAGCTACGTGGCGCAGGCTCTTGCAATGTGTCTCATTCCTGTGGTGTCATGTGGCTGCCCACTTTTATAGATCAAGCTCAAATCTGATATTAACAATATTTGTGCTGTTGTCCTCCTCAGAACCTCCTCTAAACTTGAGCATTCTTTAAACTTGAGCATACAGGCATTGTAGCTGCTCTTTCCTGCATCTAGTGACCTCTGTGCAGTCATACTTTTCCAGTCATAATCTGCTGGTTCTTACAACATGCTCCCATGAGTTTACCAGCATTCAGCATCCATCATATTTCCCTCAATCAGAGAACAGTATTTTAGTATCTGTGAGCTCCACAGTCCTCAAGAATCAGTCTTCAGCACTCTAGTTCTTTGTTCCCTCATTTCTGCTGGGTATTTTCAGCTCATCACTTTAAACTCCTACAATGACTGAATACATGATTTTTCTCTTAAGGCATCAGATATTCCATTGCTCAAAAGTGCTCTTGTTTAACTGAAAACTATTCTGGCTGCTGAGTCTCAAATACTGCTCATCTAGAAAATACATGTCAGCAGCCCTCATAGCAAAACCAGATTTCCTATTTTCTGAAATGCATGATGATATGGAAACTGCATTAAATTCTAGCAGAATTAATAAATTCCTCAAGAAATGTAATTGTAAGAAATGTAATTCACAGTGGCTCCTACTATCTTTAGAATGTTGTCACTTATCAGCAGAGATGTGAACATATTTAATGAGAACAGACAAAATAAATGACTTCGAATATTTGTTCTCTCTGACAGTGTCATAATAAAAATTAAGATATTTTAATGATTTAAAAGTCCCAAGGTTTGTAGCTAGTTGCAATAACTTTTTCAATATATTCTATCTTCTGCCATATCCCAAATAATTTTAAATTAAACATTGCATTCCAAAATATTTATATTAAATGGCAGGTGAATAGGAAAGTCTGATATCATTCAACTAAGTTTTGCCAGTTCATAATGATTTTCTTTTGCAAGTTGTTAGGATATACTCCATCAGTAGACTCAGTATTTCCATAATATCTCAGAATTTTGTTTCCTAAAAATGCCATAAATATGCCTAGCTCAAGTATTCTGAATAATTTTTCCATAGCACTTAATTGGAAATTATCAAAACCTATGGTTTGTGAAGGAAATTGCAGCTTCTTTTCTCATCCCTCAAAATATCACTTTGCCAAACCCAAGAAAATTTTCAATGAGCAAAAATTTTAATATAGTAGTGGTTAAATATTTAATCCTGAAGCTTTTTTTTTTTTTTCCAAATGGAAACTTTCTGTATTTGAGCATTAAAATGTGCTATTAGAAGGAATTGAGATGAACTCTGCTACAAGATAATTCAGTCTTGAACTTAATTTTTATTGTGAGCTATGTCACTTCACTGGAATTCAGGTAGAGGTTGGCTCTCACCTGATCCACTGACATTCATGAGCCTCTTATGATGGCACTCAAAAGGAAACTTGAATTGCATCACAAGTAGTGCAGGCCTGACCTGACTGAAGAAAAGGGAAAGCCTGAACACTTATTATGTGGCACACTGAGAAAATATAATTTAACCGTCACCCAAACACTAAAGAAGTGTTATTTCAGTTTTGATAATAGGTTGTTGTGAGCTTTTTTATAAATTTTTATTTTTCACAAGTATAATTAGGAAATTCCAATAGGAAATGCTCAGCATCCTATATTATTTATATTACTGTTCACCTCCTGTTCACTGAAAAGCTGAAAGCATTACCTAAAATTTTATTCTGAAAATGTGACAAATAGTAACAATTAGGATCCCACACAGAAATCCATCCACAAAACAAAAATCCCCTGGGATAATCTTGCAAAATAGTATTTCTCATATGCCAGATTCCTGGACCACATCTTAGAACATTTTTCTTTGGGAAATACAATGTTTATTAGGGAACAAGAACTATCTATTTATTTGGTTAGATTCTTCAATCACAGTTTAGAACATTTTTAAATTTAGTTCTTCACTAATGATGCCTTTTGTCCCTTCTTGCTCCTCTATTTATGTGGTTCCAATCAGTTTTTGTTGTCTTGAGTCAGCAGAGTCAGCAGTTTGGATCAGATAAACTCTGGTGAAAGTGCTGCAAGGTCTCACGCGAGAGCATTCCCATTTCTCACGGTATATGAATTATAACTTTTATTTAGTATTGCCTTGGGAGGCCTTGCTGGAATCACTGCTTCTCTGTGAAATTTCACCCAAAAGCTCTCAGTGTTACATCACTGGTGGCACAGCCAGATGCATCTCTCTGTCACTTCATTGCAAATAAACCCCTGCACTTATACCACCAGTCTAAAAAGAAATCAGTATCGTATGGGTCTTCAAAGAGCACAGATACTGTAATGGATCTGCTCATCCCAGCACCCGAAGCACTGGTGCTACCAGCTCACCTGCCACATAATGTGGGACTGAAATTTGTGCCAGGACAGCCTAAGTGTGCCTTCCACAGCCTCTTCCTCCTCCTGTGGCTGTCATTGATTCATTACCTCCCAAGTTGAATTATAAACCAAATCTTCGCTGAGCTTTTCCAAAAATTGCAATTCAGCTGAAAGGCATTTGCACATCATCTCACTTTGCCCCAAAGTGCTACCAGTGGTTTCTTGTTTTGTGAAATCTTTGACAGGAACAGCTCTTCTCTTTGCACACCAGCATGAATTATTATAGAAGCTTCTGAGCTTCAAGGTTCAAGACATTATTAGTGAACATAAATTGAAAGCTTATGTTTTCAGATTTCAGACCTAAATTAGATTTAGGTAAAGGAGGAAGACAGGGAATATAGAGTTTCCTACTTATGTATTCTGTGCCTTTTTCTCTCTGTACCTGGCACTGGCCTCTGAAACAATCTGAACTGGCTAAAACTGAATGGACCAGTTGCCTCCTACAATTTTCAGCTGATATGTTTTCATATTATATATGATCCATTTTGTCATGCTTAAAACTTGCTCTAATATTCAGTTTGCTTTCATATCATGCTTGCAAAATTATGGCTTTTCAGTTTAGAAAATTGTTAAAGACCTTCATGTTGCTGAGCTTTATGGTTTTAATTCTCCTGGTCTAAATGCTGCAGTCCTTTTGACCTGCTTTCTCTTTTCTTCCTATTTTCTCTTTTTTTTTCCAGTGTCAGAAGTTATTTACCTTTCTCATCAGTTTCTGAATTTTCAATAACTGGATTCCTCTTCTTGGTTCCTGGATTCTTCCTGAAAAATCTTTTGCAATTACCCCTTTATCAAGAGTGTTCAGTTCTGCTATTAGATGATGTTATACTAAAAAGATAAGTATCCATCTAAGCAGAAACTGAAATAAAAAATCCTTTTCAGTCTGAAGGAAAATTGTTTAATCAGAAGTGAGTTGCATTTTGCCTAAAGCTACTCACTCTCTCTCAAAACACTTTTCTATAGCTGGTTTCTCAGAACACACTGGGGAAAGAACATAGAAATTTCTCTCAGACAATACTATGTAATTGCTGTAATTAATACTTTGATCTGATATTGGAAAAAAGAAAAAAGCAGTATGATCAAAATTTTAGGAAAGTACACAATCCCACAGAATTAAAGTAGGGAATAGGCTTACTCTTTTTATTTAAATATTTCCTCATACCTTTTGCATTTATACTACTCTAGCACAGACATAAATACCACTCATAAAAAAATGAAAAAAAAAAAAGGTGAGAAAAACCAGATCTAATTAACTTATAAGCCTTTGAGGGGGAGATTATATTACAGTGTGACATGATAACTAGAGTAGTAACCCAGAAAACATGATCTTGTGCATTTTCCTTTGCAGATAAATGATGAGTCTGATTTTTTTTCAACATTCGTAATAAAATACCTGCATTAATTCATGTTGACATACATTGCTAGGAACAAACGAAAATCTTAATCTTGTGGGAAATGAGCAGACATAACTCACAGCATGTCTGCCAGCTTTAATCTAATTTGAATACCATCTTTGTTAATAGTCCCTTGGGGCACACAATTTCAAGCTATCCTTTCTGGGTTAAAAAGAATAGGGGTATGTTTTGAATCATTTTCTCTGTTTTTCTGCTTGCAGCATGTAGAGGAATATGTCTTAGAAATGAGTTTATGTAAGATAAATATTTGGGAACACAGTTGTGTGTTCAGTTCTGGAAATCAAATATGAAGAACACATCCCATGAATAGTTCTGTCCCAGAGAGCAACTTCAGTTCATACATATCTCTTTGCAACAAGCAGTTCTAGCATTATACCTATGGAAAACTGCAGATGTCAGAATTATCTCCTCTTTTGCAAAGCTTCCCGATAAAGCATGCCTGGAGCTAGCCCACCCAACTTTCAGTGCCAAACCCAACACAGCAAGAAGCTCAGGTCATTAGAGAAAATGGCAGAATACCAGAGAGTCATAGAAGCATAGTGCTGAAAAGGACCTCAGGTGTTCCTTTTGTCCATCCTGTTGCCCAAGGTATAACCAACCCTGCCAGTGTCATTCTTGGCAAATGCTGTTTCAGCCTCTTCTAAAGACCTTCACTGACCACAGCTTTCCCAGGCCATCCTGTGTGTGATAGTGGCAGGTCTTTCTTCCCTGACACCTCACAACAGCTGATTTGAATCTTTGTGCCTTTAAACTCATTACTTTGTGGCCTCCTGTGACCTCTGAGTTATCTCCTGTTAGTACCCATCCATTTTCTGAAACACTTCTCTACTTCAGCTGAAGTGCTCTCAGTGATAAGCAGAACAGGATTGCTCTGCGCTCTGCTCTATACACCCTGGTAATATGATTGCCTTTTAGACAAAACCATGAAACACCATCAGGTCATGATGCTCCACAACACCTGCAGATTCATTTTTGAGCAGGGCTCCTCCAGCTAGTTGGCTTCCATCCTACATCTATAACAGCTTATTGTTCCTGGTCAGATATTTTACTCTTTGTTTGCCCATATTGTTCTCCTAGATCATATCTTCATGCCATTTACAATTTAATGAGCATGTTTTCCATTGCAGCATTCAGGTATTAATAAAACTTGAAGAGGAGATAAGCAGTAGAAGAACTCACATAACTCCCCTTAACATATCCTTCCACACTATGTAGTCAACTGATTTTACACCGTCTTTGTAAGAATTTCGCCAAGACTATGTTTCTTGTATAATTTATGGGTAGGTCATGTGAGGATATCAATATTATTATTAAAGGCAAGATGGAAGACCTCAATGATTTCTTTCCTCTGTCCAGCCTGACATCCTATGCAGAAGGAAATCTGTTTAGATTGACAAACTTTATACTTAGGAAAAAAACCCCAGACCTGTTGTCTTGTTGGATGCCACCTGCATGGAACTTCATCCTTATTTTTCAGATAGCTGCAAACATTTTATCATCTCCTTAGGAAATACTGTGGGAAGATACAATCTTAATTCTATTAGTCACTTGATCACAGATGGCTTGTTAGTCATAAAAAAGGCATGAAACACCTTCATGCTCAAATTCACCTACAAGGTATTTGAGTAGAGTAGACCTTGCTGTTTCTTTAAAATTAACAGATAAAATGAAAAAAACAGTTTCAAAGTATTATACTAAGTCAATAGTAGAATGAGCACTTTTTATCCCCAAAGTAGTTGCTTGATAGTTGCACCTCAGGTCATGCTCATTTTGCTTTTCTGTTTTTTGGTTTTTTTTTCTTTAAATGTGTTTAAATGTTGGGCTTTAAATGTGTATTTAAAAGTTTCTGCTGCTTTTTTAAATTAAATTTTTTGTATATCTACCATCCACCAGTCTTTAAATTTCATTATTTTGGGTGCAGTCAATGAGAATTTTATACTTTAACCAAGTTTATTTCTTCTGACGCTTCTTACATCTCTGCCTAGGGTATTTTTCTGTCTTGTATTTTTCCTTCAGTCTTTGTTTTATCTCTTAATCCTTTTTCTCATTAGACAGTGACTACAAATTCTCTCTCCACATTGAAGTCTAGCTAATTTTTTATATAACACTTTCTCTCCCTCAATAAACACAGTTCCATGGTCATTATTTGTCCTTCTAAAAAACTGTATTTTTTCATATAAGTTTTTCAGTCCCTTTTCCTGTATGCTGTTCATCAGCATACATAAATAAATAGACTGACTTCTAATTTCCTTTTTCTTGTCTTTTGATCTTATTCTGAATAATCCTTATCTCCTCCCACTCAAGAAATCTTGATACTCTTATTCAAATTTCTCTTTTAATTCCTAACTATGAATTTCTGTCACTTACACTGCCTTTCCCCCTCCAATCTCTGTTTAAAGATTTTCTTAATAGATAAGTTGTACCCTTATAGAAAATAGACTATTTTCTGTCTTCTTGGGGTTTCTTTCCATGTACAAGAGTATGTGGAATATCATCTCTATGGTCATGGGAGACAAAGGTGTCCTTGTGTCCTGGAATATGTTTATTACTCCAGAATACTTAGATTCCCAAGCATTTGTAAACTTCAACTAGGAAAACAAACACATATTCCATACTAACATCCTGCCTTCCCAGACTGATACCCATTTTTGTTCTGACACTGGTCCCTGAAAGTGACAATATGACACAAATAGAAGGGGTCACATAGTTGTGGTCACTGTGAGAGATGAACTTCACCCACTTTATAGTAATTTGTAAGTGCTGAGTCCTTTGGGATCAACACGCTCCAGATGTCAGCTGGAGTAGGCAGATGAGGCCTTTAGGAGGAAATTGCCAATCTCTTCTATTTTTTTTTTCCTTTCTTTTTGGAATGGAGGCTGTGACTATTAAAGGTCAGAGTGTCTTTTATTCCAGTTCCAATGACACTTGACCATCACTTGCTGCTAGAACACAGTCCTGTTCTTGACCTCAGTAATGAAACAGCATCAATTTCCAGCTGAGACCAGCAGCCAGCTCATCCCTGACAGAATGGCCATTTCATAGCTGGTGCTTTATGGACCTGAGCTGCAAATCCCCATGGATTCTGGTCAATGCTCTTGTGGCATGGGTGGTCTCTGCATTTTAACAAACAAGCAGGATATAAAAAGATAACAAGAACGAATAAACAGCACAGCTGTGTGGTTTGTTTTTTTGTTTTTTTTTTTTTTTTTCCCCTAGAATTTTAATAAAATAGGAAATCCAAAACCACAAAAGCTCCAACAGTGAAAGAATTAGCTCACACTCCTCCCAGCAAACACATATTTCTGCATATCTATTCCAATTGCTATTGAAAAGCAAATGGCCATCCTGTCTCTTATTCCATCTTTTCCAGGACATAAAATAGCAGTTTTAAGAATGGTCAGCTCCTCTCCAGTTGTTAGCCTTTGAGACTGCTGTAATGCTGACACAGAAGAAAAAAGAAAGTAAAGGGAGAGAACCTGGCCACTTAGTGATGCTGAGTACTTTGAGAAGCTGATACAAACTCCTCAAAATTCTCTTAACCTTAATTGCCATTGCCTGGTATTGACATCTTTGAGGGTCAGATCTTCATGGCTTAAAATGTTATGTGCTCTGGGTCACTGGGTCTCAATGACAGACAGAATTTGATTTCCTAAGTTTCCAAGTTCAGTGGAAAATATGGGAACAGTGAGAACTATTCTAAATAAATAATGTCATAATTCAAATGTTAATATTTGCATGCCTTTTTAAAAACTTTGATGAGGCCTAACCTTGTGGTCCTTGGCCTTTTATGGAAACTTACATGCTCAAGTTAAAGAAGCAAAACAATTGGATCTTTTTCCAGTTGTGGCCGTCATTACACTAACCGTAAAAAAGTTAATTCCAGCAAAATTTTAGTCTGTTATCTAAATAATGCAAAATACCAGCTGTATGTTGTGCAGTGTTATTCATCAGCCGTGAGAATGATTTTGCCTTTGAGCACTTTTCTCCCATGAACTATTCATTTCAGAATTAGGCAGAAATCAGTACATGTGCAGAATAGATCATTAAAGAAGCATTCTAAAAATGAAAGAAAACATTAATTCCTAAGAAGAATGCACTTATATCAATTTGACAATACACAGAGAGTCTAATAAAATCTTTTTCAGATTCTAACTTATTCTGTGATAAGTTTTAAGCTGAAGTGAGTGAATTGCTATATAAAAGGAAATCCTCCCTCATTCTAATAATTTTCATAGATTCAGAATGATTGATTTTTTCTTTGATGTTAAAAATGATTTCTTTTCTGTATTAGGCATGCTTTTTTTGAATGAAATTAAAAGAATTCATATAAACTTATTGAAAATCTGCATCATTACGACATTTTGAAACTGATTTTGCTGACATGCACAAACCAGTCCAAAGTTTGAATGTTTTTTTGGGCCTAATTTAATAACCTATTATAATGAAATCATTGTAAGCACATAAATTCATAAATATGAGAAAGGTATCTTTTACTTTTATTTTTTGCAGTAATAGCTACTTTAATGTATGTGAAAAAGATAACCTGTCGGGTTTTTTCTTATTAAGAGATATCTCTCTCATTGAGTTAGACATAGAAGTTATATGTTGCATGCACTTTTCAGGTGAAGCATATATGTAATATTTTAAAGACCAAATGTGTGTAGCTACAACAGCAGACACTATCGAGTTGCTAGACTTGGTATATGTAATCTACATTTTCACATCAGTTTCCAAGATACAGGATTTAGGAATTTTTCTGTCCTACTACAATGAAAAAAATCATAGCAAATTCAATGAAATTGTATTTATTAAAACAGGTCACACTTCAAAACACAGTTACAGTACATAATGGATTTACCATGAAAAGACAATTTGCAACATTCAGCTTTTCAATTTTTATATACTCAGGACAACTGTGAATGAAAATTAGGCACTTACTGTGTGTGATCTCAGAATTTGCATGAATTTATGCTTAAAAGCTGAACAGTAGCATCTCCAAGATGAAGCCTGTAATTTTAAAAGTATTAGTAGTGAGCTAATTTGAAACATGCCTTTCCCACAAAAGAATCCTCTAAGCTCTTGAGAGGCAAAATTAAATTTCTGGCCACTCTTTCATTTGTATTTCCATACTCTGACAGTTTCCATAATTGGATTATTTCTAAAATAAAGAAGAAAATAATATTTTATTTAAACAATGGGCAGTGTAAAGTCTTATAAAATATCTACTTTAGAAAGTTTACAGTAGCAAACCGAAAATAAAAACCAACTCTCAATTTCAATTTTTCTAAGAAAATTCACTGTAGACAAATGTTATCTGTTTAACGGAATTTACTTAAAAAGATGTTTACATTCTAGTAAAATTACTTTGAAACAAGTTGTCTCATAGTGTTCAGCACTTCCAGGTCTTTTCCAAAGCGCATGTCATAAAAAGTAGAATGAGTGGCCAGAAAGCCATATCAGGGCATTTTGATATTTGGACCTCTTTGGCCCACTGCACAACTAACTCCAACTGGTTTCTTTCATTCCCTTTGCTCTGCTGCTTCTGGCAGCCATCCTCAGTTCTGGATGTTTAAACAGCTCCAGCACAGATACAAGAGCTGGTTTCTCTTCCCCACATTTTCCCTAATTGCTGATAAAACAATGAGTCTTTTGGCTCATCCCATTTCCTTGTGCAGACCTGAATTATAATCCAAGTCATGCAAGATGATTAGACCTATTTTTGTGGTATTTTCTAAAAGAGCAAGTAAATTTTTTTTAACTATATAATGTTTTACAAATGGAAACATTAAAAAAAAAAAAGAGAAGTGAGTTGCGATAAAAGAAAAAGTGAATGAAAACAAAAGAAGGTAAGTTTCACATTGAGGGGGATCACAGAGCACTTAACATCTAGCAGCCTTTGAAGCTAGTCTCAATAGTTTCTCCATAAAACCAGGAAAGAGAAAAATACTAAAAGATATTTACAGCATTCCAGAAAGGTTCTAGCTAGTCTGATCTTGAAATCCCTCAGTGATGGAAACCATAAATGGTGGCATAATAGTTGCATTTTAGCACTTAGATTCTCAGGTTCTGAGGATCATTATAATTTAAATATTGTTTATAATAAATGTAGCTAAATGAGAAACTTGATTTCTTTCTTTTCCTCATTAATTCTGCATGTTAAAATATGATCATGCTAAATAATGCAACAAGTTTACTCTGACCAGGGGATATTCTGAAGGGCTTTAGCTTGAGTGTGTCTGAAAGCTGCATCTCCACATTATAGAAAAAGCATACAGACTTATAAGGACTACTTTCTTTAGAAGGGGACACCTTGCTGACTGTAGTGACACTTTCTGGAGACTAATTTGGGGATAACAGGCATAGGCTTGTGTTTTCTCCAGAGGTTTACTATTCATTTCCATTTTTAGCACAAAGATAATGACTATAAGAGGATGTTACATTTTATTCTTGGCCTTCCCTCAGCCCTTCAGTCTCTTACATGATCAGATCTTTTCTTGCTGATGATATTTTTGCAAGCTATACTGTGGTATTGGACAGTTTTTTAAGCAGGAGACATTGCTGTAACATTAAGGCCTGAATTCTGTCCAACTTCTCTGTATTATAAACATATTTATTTAATGTTATATCTTATAAAGTGGGAGTCCCAACAGTGCATTAGTCATGACAGGAATGGGTGGCATTTTTGCCATACTGAAGTATCACCCCATCAGTTCTACCCTGGGATTGCACTCAGCAGAAACACAAATGTGCTGGTGATCATAATGGATTGGATGGATGGATGGATGAATGGATGGATGCATGGATGGATGGATGGATGGATGGATGGATGGATGGATGGATGGATGGATGGATGGATTCCATGGATTATAAGGTGTACAGTCAAGCAGAGGATCACAGAAGTAAATGTTAAGGGTACATGGCATATGCATACAACTACAGGGGAAAGTGATCTGATGGTAATGGTATGAGATGAATGAAATCTAAGTGATATCTGGATGGTAAATTTAAGCTATACTTATATATTAGGAAATATACTTCAAAGAATCCACCCACCATGGCAGGTATAAGAAAACAATCTGTCATGAAACAATCCAGACTTCTTAGAATCAACATTGGTGTCCCTTATTCCTTTGATATGAAGTCAATTACTTGTTACAGCCTATTCAACTACTGTTGAACTGAAGTCAGTTAGTCTTAATCGGGTACAATTTTCTTTTTTTGTTAAACTAAGTAAGCTTCTCACTGTGTAACATTTTCTCCAGCCCTTTTTCTTCTGGTTTTTATACTATTTCCTTTGATTTTTGAAAGTAAGGAAAATTGGGAAAAAACCCACAACAAACAAAACCAACAATACAGATTCCAAAAAAGACTAGGGAAAGATTGAGTTGCACTACATTAGTGAGCTGCAGTGTGCCATTGCTAGGCCCACACAGACTGTTGACCATGGCATTCTTGGAGAGAAAAAATTGATATTTCAGTTCTGTTCTTTCAAAGTCGGGTCAATTCCTGGATTCTTATATAAGTATTTGATAATGGAGAGGGACACAGGGAGAGAAGGGGTTACTGACAGAAGTCCTCTCATCAGGATGTGCACGCACGCCTCTGCAGCATATGCTTATTGTGTGGGAGGTGCTGCCAACTGCAGATGTCCCATTAGCTCTGGATAAGAGAGAGTCTAAAAAAGCCAGTTCTGCTCATCCATTCCTGAACTTTGAGGGTTGTATATTCCGTTTCTACTCAAAATATTTTTCTGGTCAGGGTCCTGAGGAAAAAAATGGAAATTAAGTGATGCTGTCATTCTTTTAATGTCTTTTTCATGCCACTACAAAATTTATTTTTCCATTTTTAAATAAAGAAAATCAAAGTTCCCAATATGATAGTTTTTCAAGATTAATTTATTGATTTCAGTGCTCAAATAAGAAACTGGTTTTGTTATCTTGAAAATTTTTTCTCTTATTTACAGCTTTTTCAAAAGGTTCTTGAGAAACAGTTACTTTGTTTTGTCTCAGGGCATGACAATGAATCAATGAAAAATAATACAGGAATTATTATTTTAAAGAAAGGAGGGTAATAATGCTTTTTCCACATCTGCACCAATGATTTTATTATACCCCATTACTATGCAATGTCATCCCCACACGCTTTGGTAAATAATGCTGCTTGAAAGATTCTTGATGTTAATCAAAACACTTGTCTTGTTCATGTCTCTTGCAGGAAGTATTCATGATTGGAAATAGCTTTAAATTTGACCATACCTCTTATTATTCCCTTCTTTATCTTCCTCTCTTCTCTTCCTGTCCATCTCAGTACACACACAGAAAAAAAAGAATTGTACTGGATTTTGAGACATAAAGACAGAATCATGAGCAAACTGGCTAAGACAAGTTCTATATGTCATTTAAAAAGACACAGCTATATTTGCAAAATAAATACCTGTATTCACATGTGTTTTGTCCAAACAAAACATGAATACAAGGCAATTGATACAAACATGACAGACCCAGTGAAATAATTAAGGAGGTACATATGGCAGTTATAGAACAGTCTGATGTTCAGCTAGCATTTCAGAAATAAGGAACTGAAATATAACAGATCTGATAAGCTTATTAAAATACTGCTTATGGTAATTAGCAGTTTGACATTATTTTCTGAGAGATAGTGTGCCAGCCACAGTACAATGGAAAAAAACCCATGTAAACCTCCAGGGAAGTACCATATTGTCAAAAAGGAAAAAGGGCATATAGATAACAGTGATTTCTTCTCATGGAAAGAAGACATTAGCATTCAATTCCTACATCTCCTAAAAACAAAAACATAAAAGAGAAAATGTTCTAGGTTTTTTTTTACTCTTGACTGATATGACTTATCTTCACCCTTCGAAATTCTGTTTTATTATATTTATATAAGAAACCCCCTACACTCTTTTTATAAAGAAAATGATGATTTTTCTGTGCCAATCTTTTGTTATCTTTACACCCTTCAGAGCTGTAATCTTATTAGTGATTGCTTATGGAATTACTTTACAGCACTGCTCAGCAAAACAGGATGCACAACTAAAATGACTTATGAGGGAGATAAGAAAATCTTACTTGATGCAGGAAGTTATTGGCCTAATGTGGTGTCCTACTGTTGACTTTTCTCTCATGTTATGTCACCAGTGTTTCCCACACCGAATGACATTTTCCTATGGGTACCAGACAGCAGTGAGTGTTGGTAAGACAGGCAGCAGAATAAAACAAGAAAAAAAATTATGCCTCACATTACCCCCTAATTTAGTTTTTCCCTTTAAAACATATCTTTCTGTAGTCAACATTCCTGTTTTGTGCAGCAGAAAAATCAATATGGGAACAAAACCCTTTAGCTTAATGGAAGATTCTATTTCTTTGCAATTTTTGAAACATTGCTTAGAATTTCAATATTATATGGGATAGAAATTCATTCTTCTGGCTGCTTCTAACTTCTCTCATTTATCATTCATTCAGAGCAAGGAGATAATAGTTAGGAAATGCAATCTTGTAGTTAGGGGTCCAAAGAACAATGTATTTTGAATCTAAATATACTGAAATATGCGCAACCCCTCTTAAGCTGTTTTTACAGCTCTGCATATTCCACAGTGAATTGGGAAAAAAAAAAAAAGAATATTCAGCATGCTGTATTTACAGTGAGCCTCTAGGAAAGCCATCCCTCCATTTCTTTCCAGTTATTCACTAAGAAAAGTGACCATAATCAGATCTCTTATATTTCAAAAAAGTAGTTACTTGGCAACTGTGATGTGATTCTAGACTGCAGGATATATGTGCATTTTAGGTGATTTCCCCAGGTGCTCAGCATTATGTTTTTATTTTCTGAGTGAGAACCGGGATTGCAAACGCATTTCCTGTGGAAATAAACTCAATTCATCCCTGTTATTCTGCCAAAGTATACCATAAATTGCTCATATGGTTATTGTGTTCTCAAGAGAGATACATGGAACAATAGATGCAGTATTTCAGTTTAAATGTGAACATAACACCAGAAGAGTGCCCACTGCTGTGTCTACTAGGGCAGAAAGTTACTGACAGTTGAGTTTGAGTACTGATCAGACAGTGAATACAAAATTCAAAAAATCTTCTCTGGGAAATAATGTACCCTTGATTCTGCCACCTTTCCTCCACTGTGTTGTAACTTGTACAATACGCAGCACCGCTGAAAAACATAGATAAACTCTCTGGTGCATATAATAAAACTCAATATAAACTCAATCTGTTTAAGTGGAAGAACTGGAACTTCGATAAATAGCAATGAATTATGAAACATAAATTTTTTTGTAAAAAAAATAAATTCAGGCTTCTGTGTACTTTTGATTACTCCACTGAGCCTCTTTTATAAGATGTATTTGTGGCTTGGGAGTTGGATGGACACAGTGTACAGAAGTACTGTCAGAGTTCAGCCCAGGCTGTAATTTTATTACTATAATAGGTCTGAAAGTCTTTTGCTGGACTTATTTGGTGTAGGGGGTTTTTTAAGTCAGTATAAAGCATTTAAGTGCATTTTCATAATTTCATTAATCTTCCCCTCTTTTATAAGACATGTGTAAGCAAGACAAAAGCATGACTACTTTAAAACTACATACATCGTCTTAATTTCATAGAGAAGGAACCTGAAGAGCCTCGTAAAATATTGAATGTCCAGTATTGAAAGAAAACAGGATGCAAGGTAAACATGACACATTATCACTTCAGGATTAGTGCATTTCAAATGTTCCTAGTCAACAAGCTGTGAAGAAAAGGAACAGCAAGCTCTCTAAAAGACATCTCACTTACTACCCCAATACTTAGACAGACAAGCATCTCAGGAGAAATTATGGAAAAACACTTCTAGGAGTTTTTCATTTGCAGTAGAATGGAGTGACTACTTAACTACTATTATTTGAGCAGTCTGTTTCAAGTTGCCCAAACACGCAGCCCTCTTACATTGCAGTATATGATGTATATTATCATGTCACCATAAAAGTATTAGTGTATATATCAGTGTACATTCTAAAAAAAAGATCAGTCATAACATGACAAAATTTTAACACTTAGTCCTAGTTTAAAACATTATCTATTTTCCGTAAGGTAAATAATATATCTTTCACAATTTAATCTTGGTGTTTACAAAATTTGTCACAGGGTTTGAGTGGTATTTTCTTGCTTCCTATAAACTCCTGATTTTTGTTAGTGGTCAAAGCATATGTTTTAGAGTTTTTTCATATTTTTGTCAAAATCTGTGTCACGGTCTTGACCACATCAATTCATTAATTGAACTTCAGTTTTCTTATCTGTAAAATATGTCCAACAAACACTGCAGTTTTTAAAGCTTATTCATAGCTTTGGAAGTATAGCCAAGTGCAAAATTTTAATTTTTACTTACAAATTTTGAAGTTTAATCTGTGTTAAATAATTAATAAAATTACAAGGATCTAGTAGAACTTTGGTCGTAACTCATATAATACAAGGTATAAGAATTCATCTAACTTTTTGGTTATGGTCCTTTGCTTAAATTTACCTATCCTGTCCTGTGCTGCTTTTGGTCTATTAACCTACTTTTTTTGTTTTAACATCTAGAGTTTTTCTTGTCACATTTTTGTTTTACTGGCTTAAAGGACTGCTATATATCTGTATTTTCTCCCTGTAACTAACCTTACCTTTTGTATATAAGGTATTCTATTTGATAAACCCTCTGGAGGCAACCCTCCTGTATTAAACGCCTCACCCCTCAAAGTTTTCAAGGCCAGGCTGGATGGGGCTCTAGGGAACCTGGTCTAGGGGAAGGTGATCTTTAAGGTCTCTTCCAACCCAGACTGTTCTGTGGTTCTATGACTCCATGATAAAACACAAAATGGTTCACCATGTGCTATAGTTTCAAGGTTTTTTGTGATGTGATGTTGATCAGAGGGACAAAACCAAGAGTTAGTTAGATCAGGACCAGACAAGGTTGCCTGAAGTTTTTCCCTCATTCTATACTGCTTTCTTTCTGTTCTACTTGTGCTATTGCTCAGGGTCAAAAACTATCACAAATGTGTTCAGACAAGGTTTTGTTTGGCTGGTTTAGTTTAGCTTGTGTGGTTTTTATGTGGTTTGAGGGTCTTTTTGGTTGTTTGTTAAAAAAAAAAGCTGATTTTTTTTTTAATACCTGTGATTGGAATGATTTCATTTATTCATTCACTTGTAATGTTAGATGCTTTTGGCTCCATGGGTAGAATGAAGAGTATGTTAAAACTTGTGTCAAAATCTCAGGACAATGACTGGACCAGGATTTTGCCAAGGAGTCTGCCTGTGTGAAGCTCTGAGGGAACCTTAAGAGCTAATGAACATGAAACTCCTTTAAAGTGACTTATCTTTAAATATGGAAGGAATCTAAGTTGCTGAGATATCTTCAGCATCAGTCATGTAAAGAATGGATGCATGGCATGGATGCACATGTGTGTGTACACCTGTGTCTACACTCCTTCATGTTTGACTGTTACTCATTTGAGCTGGAGGATGAAAACTTAGCTGGAGATGGTTAAGGTCCTCTCTTTATAAAGATGACCTTTTATTAATGCAGAAGAGATGTCATGTAAAGAAGCCAATGCTAGAGCCAATTTCCTATAGAGGGTGAAAAGGCTGATCAGTGTGTCAGAATGGTTCTTTACATCTGCGAAGCCAAATATTGTGAAATATCCCAAATTTATTATCCATACTTCTAAAGTTCTGTGAGCAAGTGGCAGATTCCTTCAAATGCAGAGCAGGAAAATGAAAATTTGGTGCAGATTTGATAGGCATGGTGTGCAGCATACTCCAGAAACATTTCACCTTGCAGTATGATCATAACCCTCACCCCTCTCCAAATTATTTTCAGACAGAAGAATCAAGTTTACTCTCTATGGTAAAATAACATTTTTTACAAATATCTGAAACATAGACAAGGTATTCAGGCAGCACAGCATGATTCTGAAACATGGGCAATGAAACTTTATAAATTTTGTACTGGCAACTGTAAACCTTTGGAAAGAATTGGATGGGAGAAAGGTAGCAAAAAACTTACAAAATAAAAGTGGCATATTTTAGATGAGTTTTAATTTTTGTTTCTATATTATCTGTCAGATGCAAGACATTCTTTCTGGTTATAAGTATATAAATATAAATATGTAGATCCCACAGAGATAACCTCTCCTACACTACAGAAATATTCCTAGGCTTCTTTATTTCTTAACCTCTCACTGCTGCCCATCACTCCTGCCTCTTGACACTTAAAGTGCACATCTTTCTCCTGCAGCCTTTTCCTCAAAAATTTAGGTGCTCTGACGTGCAAATCTACAACATTACTTTTCTATGTGATGTTTGTTGCAGTGTTCTTGGATCAGTACAGAGCAGAAGAATGGAAAGCAGAACGGCTTATGTAATTTGTGTGCACTGGCACAACTTACTGAAGAGAGTAATCGCTGTCATATTTTTAGCCTTGATAATCCTGACCCCACAAAAGAAGTAGTAAACTGGTTTTATGCCTGGCTAATGGGGCTGTTTGATGGTTTCTTCCCGCTGGCATCATTCCTAATGATGCTGCATGGTGACTTTTCCTTGGCAGAGGTTTATTGAAGAGCTGGGTGATCACACACAATTGGTTGGGTTTCTCTGCCTCTGTTCTGGCCCCAGTTCTTGTCTGTATGTTTGAGATATCTGCCCTCAAACAAATCCCACAGACACAGCCATACAGAATATTGAAGGATATATTGAAGGAATATTGAAGGATGGATTTCTCCCCCAAAAGGAGAAAACCAGGCTTCTTTAGTGCATTTAAAGTTTTCACAAAGCAGATATGCCAAATGCAGAACAAACTAACCTGCCAGTCTGCCAGACTCAATCCCTGTCGAGGCAGTTTGTAAGGGAGGTCTTGTGCAGAAGCTTGGTGGGCTGTCAGGTTCATGGAACTACTGAAAACACTGGTAGCTGCAGATCTTCTTTAATTGGCAAAAATTATTCCCTTTATATTTGTTGGCATAAAGAATGTGTTGGATTTTCCCATGAAGTTATGTAACAAGATATTTGCTATTTACTTCTAATTATATGTATCTTTCCCCTAAATAAGAGATTTAAGTGCTAAATCTATCATTCAAGGACATTACGTGAATTAGCAATGCTGTCTGGAGGTTTTTGGGCTCATAAAACCACACAAAAGTATACTCCTCTATACTAGCTGGTTTTCTCTGTGAAAAGTAGGAAACCAGCAATATTTTTGTCACTAAATAAATTATGCAATGATAATTTGTTGAAAGCTGCCAATAGTCCACAAATATTTCATTTACTTACATTGCTTAATGAACACTGTAAAAGGAGAAACTTAGAGGAAAGAAAGGTAAGCTAAGGTGAGCAGTGAATGAATTGGGAACTCCTAATGATGCTGTATCCACTGTTCTTGAGTGCAGTGCTAGAGAGTATGAAAAGGGAGAACATACAGATTGTAGGTGAAAGTAGAAGTCAAAACAAGACTTATGAAAAAACCTTACAAAAGAAGGTAAATAAGAGATACAGTTAAAGAAATGACAATTTAAAGCAAATGCAATAGAAAAGCCATTAAATGGATTCAAATGCGGGATGGGAAGATGGGAGGGGAAGAACAGAGGAAAATCTGGACACTCTATTTAAAGTTCCTCAGATGTTTTGGAACCAATCATTCAATATCTTCTTTGACATAATTTTGCACCTGAACTTTAGGAAAGAACAGGATAAAAGAACAAAGAAAAAATAAACTTTGACAACCTTCTTTAATGGCAACCTGTCTTCTAAATTTAAAACATGCCTAATAAGGTGTCAGCATTTTTAAACCAGTTTCTTGTCTATCATCCTTTGTTTTCTTACCTACTGAACTCTATTTTATTTTCTTGCATATTTTTGCTTGCTGTAACTTTCTTATTTTTGGGCTTTTTGCTGTAACTGCCTTTCAGATTCAGTCAGCTAAGCACAGTTATTTTCAATAATTTCAATATATATTCACTATCAGACTTCTGTTTTAGCTTGCATCCATGGTATGAAAGTAAGAACTGGCATACTGTTTATTTTCTGAGCCAAAATCCAGTTTCTTCATTGTAATGATAAGCTACTCATTTCCTATTATGACAGATCATCCACCTGGAAGCAGAGTTATTCTTCTAGTAAGAAAGTTAAGAACTAGGTTCACCACCATAGCTGTGTAAAACCAACTACTTTGAAAAATCTGCCAAGGTCAACTTGTACAAGTGTGATTTGAAATTGTACTGTAGAATGTTAAATTTCCATTATGAATTCCTCTCCATGGGCAATCAGCTTTCATAGAAAGGAACAGGGAAGGAGAAAAGGCAAAAAGGAGAAGAGGTCAATGAGAAAGAGAAAAAATACTGAGAGAAGGAAAAATAAGATGAAAGGGAAGGAAAGAAAACAAAAAAGGTTTGTTTGGAACATCACAATTTCAGCCTCAGCCTCTTTGGTAAGCAGAAGTAGTTTATTTTATGCTGCCTGAGAGATATGCTTCCTTGTTTATTAGCATATAATATTATTATTTTACAAGAGTGTATCTCTCCTATTACTCCTTAATCATTGGGTCTTATAGTAATTCAGTGCTGCTTAGAAGGGTTTCAACCAAGCCAGAAAAAACAGTGGATTAAAAAAACCCAAAATATTATTATGTGTATTTAATAAAAATTTATATTTTATTTATGGTACTAGTATGTCAGAGCTAAAAACTAGACATTGATACACCTTCACAATATGTTCACAATTATTTACTAAAATAATGACTATTTACCTTTATAGTAGCTACTGGATTATTCCCCTTTTTTCCCAAACTTTCTCTGCATCCGTACATCATAACAGAAAAAAAAAGATTGACCTCAGCATGCAATATTTAGTTATTGCAAAGCATTCTTTTGCTGGCTTATTTACACTAAATCTGCTTTTTAAATGCTACCACTACAGGCAGGCAGCAAATTGATTTAAAATGTCAAGCGACTGGGGCCAGATTCTGACACCACTCCTCCCTCTGAGGAAATATACTTTATCTAATGAATTATCATGTGGAAATTATACCAATATTTATAGAGCAAATAATTTGCTAAGGTGAAGGCACTTAAACTAGTTTCTGCATTGTTAATCTTATTTGCTTTACATTTCTAAATATTGCTTTACATTGCTGTTATTATAAATGTTAACTTTATTGCTGTAGGGTTTTTTGGAATATTTTGACAGAAAACAAGGAGGACATTTTCCCTGAAAAAATGTTTCTATTTTCCATTCAGCTCTAATTATTCACTATATATCAGAGCACTCAAGTGGGAGCTCTATTTTGCATTATGCTAGAAAATGGGTAAAAATAGCGGGCAAGAGAGTTTACAGAAAAAGGTTTTGACTTGGCAAGACATTTAACTGCATGCTTCATTTAAAATATGCAATTAGGCCCCCCAGAAGCCCCACATTTGTTGCAGGAACAGTCTGGAAAGCAACTGTGGCTTTAAATTTCTGTTCTGTGCATCATATATTTGCGGTACCCAGTTGCTTGGCATACATTAGTAAAATATAAAAATATCACAGAAAATTTTTATAGTATGTGCATCAGTTGACAACCACCAGCATTCAGCATATTTTTGGTCCAACTCAAATGCAGGAAGAAAACACACATTGATTTAAGAGAATCACTTATGGCAAAGACACTTTTTAAATTTTATGCAGCTGAAATACCCCTTTAAACTGCTGAGGGCATTGGAGATTTTTGGTAGGTATGAATCATACTCAGATATGGTACGTTCTGTGCAGAGGGGAAAACAATCTGTTCTTTGTATAGCCATTAAATGTAATCAAAACCATATCTATATCTACATCTATCTCTACAAACATATACTGATCTTTAACTACTGGTTTTCTGAAACTATTGCTGAGGGCAATTTTCACCATGTGTGTCAGCTGAATTCAATGTGATTAGGGTTCAGTAGGTATTGATTAAAGAAATATTGTTTGTGTGGCTGGAATAATTGTCCTGGGTGGTAAATGGATGACTTTGAGGGACTGTGGTAAGCCACTTGTTACCAAAGCTTAGAGATGTGTACAAGCATCTTATTGTATTTTCTGGAACAGATATTCCATGCTGGAAGGTAATGGTTCTTCAACACCATTCAGGGTAAGTCCTAGTGAATAAAGTCAAAACTCCAGAGCCATCCCTTGGAGCACTGGTCCCTTGGAGCTCTCTGCTGGAGCCATCCCTTGGAGCACTGGCATGCACACCCTTGCCTTGTGGTCCGCAGCTACAATGGTCGGGCTGGCAGTTTCATGGACATCCAGGGGAGATGTGGAGAGAATGGCACAAATTCTGAGTTATGAGCTCCTTCCTGCTTTTGGAAAAACCTTGGCATTTGCTTCTCGCTCCCCCTCCCTCCCTCCCTCTCTTCCCCCCTTCCGCAGCTGAAGGCACAGCCTGTTCCCCTGAGCGAGTTAGGATCTCCTTTGCTGCTCCCCACATGCATCCACAGCAGAAAATAATCTGAAGAGACAAAACAGCTCCCTGCTAATATCACAGTCTAGTGCCCTCTTTAGGGAGCCTCAAGTGCAATCTTGCAGGCAGATTATTGAAGGCTGCCTGTGGAAAGTTTATTGGCATGGACGAGTTTTCATTCCAGTGGGTGCTGGAGAGTTTCAGATTATTCCTGTGCAAGGAAATGGATGAATTGGTGAGCAGCTTGTAAACTCTCACAGCTTTAGTTTTCCCCTGGCTGTTCATGAATACGGGAAAACAGCTGCTAGATTCCTGACAAGTGATTTACATAGTTGATATAATTTAGTTTCCCTGCCAAAACACTCTTACTTCTAGTTTTCTATTTAATTGAATCACAGAGAGAGAGTCTGAAGTGTCTATCAGCTGAAAAGGATAGTAGGATGTGTTGTAAAAATCATTTTTAAAGACTGTGTATAACTTACCTCACTAGTCTATTAACATGCTGAAATAGGTTTTCAAATAGTTTTAAAAACTTCTGTTAGGCTACATTTCCCCTTTACCTTGCAAAAAGGCCTAACATAAACAGGCTATACTCAAAACTTAGAAGAATAAAGGCAGTTTGCTTTCAGTGTCACCTAAATTCCTCTGAGGAAAGTCTACTTTGGGATATTCTCCTTTCTATTATAGAATTACAGGATCACAGGAACAGTTTGGTCACCTGTGTTTTTTAAGCTAAAAGTATATATTACTGGAATAAGCCAATTCCCAAGTGGAATTGGCTCCACTTCAAACCCACACAGTATTCACTAATGGTAAACAGACCTTGACAGTTCTCCTTTCCTCTGGTGTGACACCAATCATGTTCTGAGAATTCTTTCTTCTGTTGACTTCAGGGTATAAATGTTCTCCATAGGTAAGCGTGATTTGTTGTGGGCTTTTTGCCTTCCCATAGCTTTTTATTTAGTTCTGATCACTTACTTCCCAAATATTTTTTCTTTCTCTTCAACACTGGGACAGAAGATTGCGCAAAATATGCAAGTAATGCAGCTGTATCAGGAGCATTTGATAATCTCAAAGGCCCCTGTCAGAAAGTTTCTGCAGTTTGGTGTGCGATAGGCTCCATGTTAATCGAAAAACATTGTTGTGGCTATGGCAAGGAAAAACTACTGAGTACAAAGATTCCTATGCTACCCCTAGATGTAGAATTATTCTTAGAATTTCTTAGAATTATAGAATTATCACAGAATGATTTGAGTTGTGGGGGACCTTACAGATCATTTGTTCCAACCCCCTGCCATGGGCAGGGACATGTTGCACTACTCCGGGTTTCTCAGAGCCCCATCCAGCCTGGCCTTGAACACTTCCAGGGGTGGGATATCCACAGCTTCTCTGGGAAATCTGTTCCAGTGCAGTAAAGTACAAGATACGAAGCAATTTACCCTGGTGATGATTTGGGAATCCTCAGACCAAAAAAAAAAAAAGTGTTAGCAAATAAACATTTTCAGACTTTCCAGCTTCCCCACAGCAGTTCTGAAATAGTTGCTGAGACTGGTGGCTCACTCACAATTGTGATTTCTGCAAAACTGGGGTGTGTTCCTTTATATTTGAAAAGTACTGGCCTCTTCTTCATGATTAACAGTTCAGCAGGGAAAATTGTTTTGTTTCACTTTTTTTTTTTACTTTTGAATTTCATTTTCCTTCTTGCTCAGTTTAACAATTGTCTAGGAATGTCTAGCAACATCACCCCTCAGATGAAACTATTTTGCTGGAGGTAGTGGATGATTTGGACCAACACTACCTGCATGAAAGCTAAATGGCAGCTATGATAAATCTGGAGGGTTTTTTTTTATCCCCTCACCCTCAGTTTTATATTAAATAGAATTAATTCAGTTACCTGCCTAGATTCTTTGACTTGTCATAATTCCAGCCTTCTGAGAATTGCAGAGAATGATTAAAAAGTTATTTTGATTAAAATGTAACTGTTTGGTTATTTATCCAATCACCCAAAGAAACACTTTCTTTCTTTTAGGAATTATTTCAAGAAATTTATTCATTAACAAACACATTTCACATACAGCCATGCAACAGAACATCTGTCAACCCTTCTCTGTATTTGTGTCCAATAAATTACTCACACCACAGAGCTAATTCAAATGGCACCTTTCCAGGCTGTAAGTATTCCTCAGTCCTTCCCAGCTATTTCTGAACTTGCAATATGTTCTCTGCTCCCAAGGGAGATCCTTTGCTTCCTACTGCTTCCTTTGTCTCTGGGGGACTTAGTGCAAAACCTAGCACGAAGGCAAGGCAAAGCATCTGTCTAGCTCAGGGAAACCATTCCCCAAAAGAAGCCCTGTCAAAGTTATTCAGCAGGCTTTGGTAAGTCTCAATCAAGTGGATCCTTTCAATCCTATGGTCAATGGCATTAAGAATAATTTGGTTTTCATGCTGAAGAGAAGCAGGGATGCATGTCTATCTAAAGCACACCTATGGAGAAGGGAAAATAGCACAGCTACAGTCTGGGGATGCCCTCCCCTTCACTCCCACCACTGCTGCCCCTGTACCTGCTGTGTTCTTTCAGAATGAGACACTTCTTGACAGAAGTCTTGGAGCATATACCCTAGGAAGCAAACTTGCATTACTGATTTGGCAAGGAAAATCCATGGGTCCAGTTTCAGGTTTGCTTTTTTTTGTTTTATTTTTCATCTCTCAAACCAGGAGATGTGTTATTTTCCTGCTTGGGAAGCAATGCCTGCATTTCTATTTGGTGTCTCAGCATGAGAAGCTTCTCTAAGGGCTGGTGGAGCTGTGTAAACCATGTCCATCTGCAAAGCAAAACTTCTCACTGTGCTATTCAGATTGTTTGGGCTGCTTGTTTTTAAAATAGCTAAGTTACTACAGGAAAACTGCAAGAAAATTGCCACAGGATTAAGTTGTCCCAACAGTAGACTTTTATTGTAATGTAATGTTTTCCATCAATAGATAAAAAAAATAAGAAGGATAAGAGAAGGGATTCAGCACCAATCTGAGAGTCATAAAAATCCAAGCATTCCCATTGCTCCCTGTCAAGAGATTAAATGTAAAGAAAGGGCAGCCAAAATAAATAGAGGTCCTTGCCTTGTTAAAATAGGAGCCGGCTAAGTGAGCTGCTCTTTAAAGTACTAGTACTAATACGTGGAGAATCAGGATCTGCAGGAATAATCTGTATAAAAACTATCACATTTTTAAATGACCAAATGATTCAAAACATATACCTTGTGTGTTTCTGTCCGCCAGGCTGCAACCATAACCAAAAGGGAAAAAAAAAAAAAGAAATATTTTGAAGGAGGAAAATTAGGAGCAAGAGGGATGGATATCAGGACAATGAATAATGTGTGTAGTTTTTATTCGTCCTTTACTGTGTAGTATGGAGACCTCTGATGCAAACTAAAACATAATTTATTTGGCACGCTGTATAGAAACGTGACTACATTTGCATGTCAGTGAGGAAAATATGACCTAACAAAAGTTATTCAAGCCCTTTGTGGCATTAAATATAGAGGTGTTTACCTGAATGATTGACTTGAATAAGGGGTGTGGATGCCCCACACTGTTATCAACAGGGACCAGTCTCCAGTGTAGTACTGCCCATCTACAGTAAACATACCCCAGGGAAGAAGCATTAATTAAGAGATCAAAATTGAATTAAATTAACCTGTTTAAGGTGCCTAAGCTTGGAGTCAAGGCTTAGTCATTAGAAAGGAATAGGCTTCTCACAGGAAGGGATTGCAGTCCAAGTTGAGCCCACCTGTCTATAAAGAAAAGGAGGAAAGTTGTTGGGTAGTTGTAGTGAATGGACTTACAATATAATGATTTATTCTTTGTTTACTTCCTCACTGGAAGAAATAGTTTTCAGAATTAATTATATCTATCAAATCTTTCTGAGTTGTACTGCACAAATAAATATCTCTGGAGGAGTTCCTGTGCAATCAGAAACCTGAATGTGTGAAACTCAGATCTGACTTAGTGAAACAGTGTTTTCTTGACTTCCGTATGCAAGAGATTTTTTTCATTTGTTTATATTTGCATAAGTTCTATCCTTAAAAAATAAGGTACCAAGCTCTTGACATCATCAGAGGAAGATGAATCATGTCCACAGATAGGCTTTCCTCTGTATTCCTGTTCTACCAAAGGATGCAAAATTATAAAATTGTATTATATTGAAAGGTTAATCCTTTCTCCTTCAGGAAGGATATGTGACAGCTGATTAACAGGTTAGAATCACATGTGATAAAGGAAAAGTTATAAACTCTTTGGCTGACATATTCACTGAGAGCAATGTGAAAGTTTAAAGGAAGATTTTCTTAGCATCAGATAGATTGAGGTTTTTAGATTAAATGGTCATAAATAAAGCAATACAATAGTGGTTATGACCAGGCAGGAGTAGAAATACGGCAATCTTTTTCTATCTGTACACTGAGGTGAGTTTGATGCATATCAAACCTAATTCAATTGTCCAAAAGACTCCCCATAAGGAGGACAAAGAGGGTAACAGGCATGTCAAATAATAATTCAGTTGATTAATTAATTTAAAAAGAATATTTCATCCCTTCGAGGCCCAGCAGTCATAATTACTTATTTAACATTGGTCCAAGATCATTAATGTAAAGATGTGGCTGTTTGCCAGATGATTCATGATCTACTGAAAGCTTTCCTAATAATATGCACTTTACAGTCTCTCAACATACCTCATCAATGCCTGTGAGAGTTATTTTATATTTGTATTTCATTACTACAACAAGGAACCATGCTGGGTTTGTGGCTCTTCAACTTACTCAGTCAAAGGCTGGACTTGACTTTGGATGTCTTTCCCAACATTAATGATTCCATGATTTTATATGCTAAGGGAAAAAAGCACGAGGTAGGCTACTCATTTATGGGCAGCACTTGGGGGGAGGGATGGAGGGGACAGAAGATAGATCCTTTTGTACATGGGCACTGATAATGCAGTAGAAAGGATGAATAAAAACGCAAGTCTTACAAGAAGGATCAGCCCCTGATTTTGTTCTCAGTGTTTGTTCTGTGAAAAAAAATATATGGATATATGTGTTTGAAAATTTCCTCTAGCATTAAAAATTCAGTGCTCTTAATTGTCAACTCCCACCTGATGCAAATTGCTTTGAGTTCCCTTGGCTTTTGTAGAAGAGAAATGCTTATTTACACCACCTAAGTACCCAATGAAACAAAAAATTCTTAGTTACATGCCTGTTACAGACTGCCTATGCAACTCTCTCTGGACAGAAAAGTGACAGGGATCATGTTTTGTCTCAAGCTTGAAGGCTTTTGGTTCAAAAGTTCAAAGCTAAAGTATTATTGGATTACCTGTGCATTTAAGGTCACTTGTGGTAAAAAAGGAGAGCAGACAGCAAAAAATAAGAAGAGAACAAACCTGGCATGAACATGTAAGGCAAGATAAATGGATACAAAGAGACTAAAAAAAGAACAGGAAAAAGGAAATAAAAACTCTAACACTCTAACAAACAATAGTGAAAGACAAGATACCAACTCCTCTTTTCTACCCAGGGCTTCGGAGGAAGTAGGGCTTGATTTGATGGCATGTGAAACTGTAGCCCTACATAAATATTAAAAAATCGTTAACTTACACAAATAAATATACCATCCCTGAGAGCCTCATCCCCTGTAAATGATTTCATGTTAAATTTTTAACTTTCACTAAAGAAACAGAAATACCACCACTGAAGTTACAGTGTGTCACTTTTTCATTATAAAACGGCCATTACTTGGAAACTGTTTAAGCTGCTAAAGTGCAAAATCTTTTCTTTTATTCTTCTCCATCTCACTGGAAATAAGCTACATGCAAGTAAAACCATAAGGAAAATGTCGTTGGAGGACACTTTTTAGTCATAATTTTTCATGCACACTGATCATCAACAGCAATGGAAAGGAAAATCTCTCTTGTCCTCATGAGATTAGGACTGGCAAATCACACCATTTATTGTTTCAGCCCTCAGGACCCAAACCAAAAAGAAAGTATTTTCCCATGGATACAGAAAATAAAGCTTGCTTTGCCACATGGGATTTTCCAGTAAGAAACACATCTACTGGTTTAGCCTTGTCTCAACAGATCTGGTGTCCTATACTCTTTCCTAAGCAAGTGTTATGGCCAGATGGAGGATATTGGATTGCCAGAATCTTTTAGTCCAGCATTGACAGTTTTACATTCTAACATCTTAGAAAGCCAAAGGGGGCACAATACAACTGTATTGTTTTAATACATATTCGGAGAAAACTTAAAACTATGTTAAAGCACAGCATTCATTATTTCTCACAGATGTCAGGATTAGGCAATTAGCAATCAAAGAAAACCAGTCAGCAGGTTTGCAACAAAGGACAAGAAACATTTTCATAGTCTGTCTTTAATGTACCCACAATTTAAATGCTGAAGTGCTTAAAATACTTCAGAGCAGATAGAGGCTTCAACTCACATTCATTTCCCATTTCTTTCTTATTTCAGTCAGGACAACAGCTATTTGAGACACAGCTTTTTCAACAAACCTGCAGGAGAAGAGTCTCTTTTTGTTTTCCTGCTGCTAGTTAGGGCAGAGGCCCCATTCTTGGAATACAATCTGTTTCATGTTCTTTCCTTTTGGTGCATGGTCAAACACCTAGGACATTGACAGATAAAAAGGTAAAATGAATAATTATTCTAGAAAAGGTGTCTTAGAAGAATGGAAAGGATCCATCCCTATGGCAGCTCAGTATGAGACATACTCCCACTTAGATATTGCAAACAGTTTCACAATTTCATACAAAATAGGAATATAATTTATAAGCACAATTAGAATCCAGAAAAAGAATGCACGCTGAATTGCAACATCTTTAGAATTACGTTTTATGCCAGAAAATAACACACTTTCCATTTAATTGTAATTTCAAATGCAAATACCAGTGTCCTTAGAATGAAGCAGATGTTGGGCTTTATTTCAGTAGAATGAGCAGTTGTTCATCTCTGAATCCTTGTCTTCTGGGAAAATATTTCAATGCCTTAATGAATGAAAGACAGACATTGCTGGGTTTTGCAACACGTTCCCAGGCAAACCAATTTTAGCTCTGTCTTTGGAGCAATTATTGAAAAGTTGTAGACTGTTACAGTGATAATTCCATATTAGTGTCATGTTAGAGGAGGGTTTTTATTTTTTTATTGTTCTGGGAGAAGGTTTTGCTACACTTGACTGTAAATTGTTCTGACAGTAAATAGAGGACAGGCAGATGCTTCCACACATAACTTGGAAGTTGCTTTGGCAGGGACCTGGAAAATACAATCCTCTGGGTTAAAAAACCTACCTTATTAATCCAACTGTAAAGGCAGCTACAACTGGTTGGATTTAGGTACCACTGGAGAAAACAATACACAGCTGACAGAAAATCCTACTTTCCTGCAGATCTGGGTTTTGTTTTCCATTCTCCCATAATGTGAAGCACAAACATATGTGTATATATCCATATCTATATCTATATATATATTGTGTGACCCCCAACTACAGGGAAAAAACCTAGCAGGACCATGGAGATGATTGCAGCAGGGTTTACATTAATAACAAATGAATATATTTAGGAGCTTGAATAGCATGACATAGCATAGTCTGACATCCAGTTCTCTTTTTGTGATTTTGCAATTTAGTTAGCTTTCCCTCCCTAATATACATTATAATTTGTTTTCTAAATAGTATTTTGTGATATGGCACACCCTTTTCACTGTGCCAGCTGACACTTTAGGGTGAGCACTGATGGGTTTTACGCTAGGAGATGTCACCAGTAGCATCCTGTGATGGACACAGCAGCCAGGGAAGGCGAGTTCCATGCTGGGGATAGCTTTGCCTCCCCGGGTACCTTGGAGCAGCTGGAGCAGGTTGCAATTTCTGGAATGGAAAAGACACAGAGACAAAAAGAAACAACTGAATCACAAGCTTTTTTAGTAAGCACATCCAAGCATTTATTTTTAAGGACTTTTCTTAGGGGTTAATGGGCATAGAGACTGCATGGACTGTGACACAAAACCACAGGAGGTTCAAAGACCATTTGAGCTCTGCACAGGTGGACCAAGACCTCTTACTCAAGAATACACAGCAACAGTGCAGGTACAGAGCTCCATTTAGGGGCTAATTCTGCTTCACTGAATGGCAATGATTTTGTTGTCTTAGAGCTGACAGTCAGTCTCTGATATTTAATAATAATAAAATTGCTTTCCCCCCTCCTTTTTGATCATTTAGAAAATCAACATAGGAAAAAAAGGCTTAATTTTGTCTTGCTCAAATTCTCTTCTGAAATAAACTGGCACAGCATCACTTGAACCAGTGATTCTTTGTTTGAACCATTGTAGAAATTGGATCAGTGGGTTTAAGAGATTTCAAAGAAAAGTTAAAAACAAAATCATAAATAATGATGAAGACATACATAATAAATATCAAGCCAGCAGATTTATGCATAAGGAAAAATATACTGTAAAATTAAGTTTCAAAGCATAATATGTCATACAAAATCCTCTTAGATGAAATTAAAGGACACTTTAATGATTTTTTTTAAATACAGTGTATAAACTATTTTTGGATTATATGTCAGAATCCAAAGCCAAGTAAATATTTAAGGATATGAAACAAGAAAAAAAATTACTTGTACCTTTTCACTTTGATTACTGATTACTCAATATGAGCACCCAGATACTTGGCGGTCATTTGGGAATGTCCCTTGCACTGCTGTAAAGTGAAAACAACACTACCTTGAGGCAGGGGACATAGGATGAACCCTAGACATGGAATAAATTTAGTACTAGACTGCATATTCTGGGCTTAAAGTCAGGATCACATTGAAACTTCAAGCATTTAAAGAAATGCATTTCCTTTGCAAGGTTACATGTGAATTGTGTTTTTGCATGGCAAGGGATGACAGAGGTGGCTTCTGTGAGAAGCTGTCAGAGGCTTTCCCCATGTCTAGCACAGCCAGTGCCAGCTGACTCCAGGATGGACTCACCACTGCCCAAAGCTGAACCCAGCAGCAGCAGTGGTTGTACTTCTGGGATATCATATTTAAGAAGCGAGAAAAGAAATTTGCAACTATCAGCAGGCAGAGGAGTGAGTTTATGTGAGAAAAACAGTCCTGCAGTGCAGAAGGAGGGTGGAGAGGTCCTCTAGGCATGGAGCAGAGATTCCCCTGCAGCCCATGGTGAAGGCAATGGTGAAGCAGCTGCTCTCCTACAGCTCATGGAGGTCTATGATGGAGCAGAAATCCACCTGCAGCCCATGGAGAAGGCGGATGCCTGAAGGAGACAATGACCCACTGGAAAGCATCCACTGGATCAGCTTCCTGGCATCATGGCGGGAAATGGTGAGTATGATGCTGAGATACTTCCTGGGAAAAGAAATCATTATCTCATAACCTAAAGGGAAACCCATGCAGGAATTTTCCCTGCATCTGTATTTGTGAAATTGTCTTACCATTTCCAAAGGGAATGACTTTGCTGCTGGTGCTGAGTGTGTGAACGCGCACACACGTGCCTGTGTCTGCATGTGCGGCAGGCACTGGATCAGGGACACACACTCAGAGTAACCTGATTTTCTTGATTGGATTGGAAAGTGGACCAGAGGTCTCAGAAGAGAGGAAAATTGACCATGCTTGAGGCCAGACTTGCATAATGAGACAGGGCTGCGTTTCTTCCTGTCGGCTTTTTTTCTCTTTACTCAGTTTTGACACAATACTGTTGGGCACAATGCATGCAAAGAATTAAAAAGGAAAAACCACTCTTCAATAAAAAACTCACAACAACCATCAGAACTGTAGTAGGTTGATGTCATTGGGGATAATTTCCCTATTTGCCTGTTTGCATAATTTAACAAAATAATTTTAGCACAGAGTGTGTATACTGCCCCTTTCTATTCCCACATACCTCACAATTTCTTAAGCCAATACTCAATGTGTATAACAGACAAGGGCACAATCATGGCCTTAAAGACACTGACAGCTAAGTCATTTCACTGTGTTGTGATATCAAAAGTAGTTTTAACCATCTCTTCTGGAGACTTAACTGCTTTTTTATCCCTGCATTTATTTTCCAGACCCATCCTACTGATGCCAGAATGATTTTGCTTTTATATTTACTTCATATATGTTTGTAGCTCTGTAGATTTTTGTTGCACAGTTATATAGTGCCTAGCTAGTTCAAGTACCTTTCCCTTTTACCTTTTCCTTACCCTGATAGGGAGAAAAAAAGAATACATTCCTGAGGCTCCAAACCCCAGGGGACCCAAAGCCCCTATTCTATCTTGGCTCTTCTGAGAGACAAGGTTGAAAACAGCTCTTCAAGTCACATTTCAGAAACAAAGTTTATGAAGTCCTATCTAAAGGGGGCTACGGGAGAGGTAGAACTAAAAGGGGGAATTACTTTATTGTTTGTGCTTCTAATTGATGATTTTTGTCAGTTTGCTAATTTGCTAAACTTATAAAATGCTAATTTGTGAAACTTACAAAACCGTATTCACCCCTGTGGGGGTGGGTATTTTAGGCATTTCCATATCTGTTCCTGGAGGCCTCCAAGAAAGACCAGCCTTTATATTGCCTCCTATACTAATTTCGTCTCAAAGGAGTGTTGTTTTATTTCTAGGTCTTTAAGGTATAACTACAGCTGACACCTGCCTTGTTTTATAATTTCAGATAAGGCATGGGACTTACTTTCCTTGGCAGCCCATCCAGTGCCTCCTGCTCCTGCCCCGTAATTACATGAGACATAAATACCTGCATTTCCATATAGAGCTGTTCCTGTATTATATAGCATGATAAGTTCTTTAAGGAATCATGTATCAAATCAAAAACTGCTGTACTGATGGCATCAAATACCCTTTTTTTCCAATCTATGTTATAATTTTATGACTTTCACACCTTCTAGCACAATAACCCAATTTCAGCCTTTTGCCCATAAATTTTAATAAGTTTTAGAGATGGACCTGAAGATTCCCATCTTCTTCATGTCTTCTGAAACACTGGAGTACTTGACAGCTCTCATACTTTTCATTAAAAAAACATTATTATAAAATTTATATAATGGATTATATAAAATCCATTATTCCTCATAATGATCTATTTTTGTGACGTGACATCATAGTATGAAATCACTTTTTTCCATTATGGTGTTAAACTTCATTTAAATAATATATTCACTCTGAAGACCCATACATAATTCACCTCTTCCTCTTCCCCACGGCGGTGATGGCCAGGTTTCTTTGTGGTTTTTAGTTATTTTGGTTTTGTGTCTGGATAGGTGTTACACTGCACTCTTCATCATCATCATCCTTGGACTTGCAGATATATCCACTCCACATTTCTGGATCTGAGTTCTCAGCAGGAACTGCCTCTTAGACTTCCCAGACCAGTTCCCGTGTTTCTGTTTCTTTTGCTGCAGTAGCCTTTCATCTCAGCCTGCCAGGCATTCCCAGGCTCAGCACACTCTGCAGCTGCCTGTGAACACATCCAGTTTTCTTTCTAGCCAGCTACACATCCCTCTGGCTGCCAAATTTCACCCTCCCCTTTTACAATTGCCTCACTCCCCTCTCAGAGTGCAGTCAGCAGTTGTCACACAAATGGCTACACGAAGGACCAACAGTGAGTTTCCTCACAGGGTTCTTTGCTTTAGCTAATTCAGAATGAAATTTACCCCTATTATACTGTACAAGTCCTAACAGGTCCTTGTCCCAGGGACTGAGATTATGATTTCCACAGTTACCTTAGTTTATCCCAGGGCTGGGACCAGCAGGAAGTCAATGCTGACCCCTTATTCCCTCCTGCCTTGCTCTTCTACTCTATGCCATTCTGCTAACACACCAAAAGTACCAGTAATGCAGCTATGCACATCTCATTTTTTAAAAAAATTACTGACCCAGAAGCCAGCAAGTACTTAAGTTCATGACCCAAACCTTTATTGTTCCTAATTAATTCAATAGATTTCCTATTGTTCAACAGAATTTTGGCACAGGGAAAAATCTGCACAGTTCATATAGTTAACCAAATTTGTTTATTGATTTAATAATGCAGTGAAAGCATTTTATTTTTTTACAAGTTGTCCAGAGAGGTGGTAGATGGTCCATTCTGGAAACATCAGGTTGGACATGGCTTTAACCAGCCTGACCTAGCAGAAGATGTCCCTGCTCATTGCATAGGGGTTGAACTAGATGAGCTTTAAAGGTCCCTTGCAGCCCAACCCAATCTATGATTCTTTGATAATTAACTGGAAATCAGTGAATTATGAAATGCTAATAAACAGCTACAGCCCTTGAAACACCTTTCTAGCATCAGTCACAAGAAGCTCTGGTCCCATACACACACAGGTGCTCACACTGCCCCATCTGCTCTCACCCTCCCCCACTGCAGCTGTGTTGTCAGAGTCTCATTCTTTATTTGGGCAGGACAGGTTTTTCCCCATTTGCCCCTCTCTCCCATGGCTGTTGTAGGCTCTCTGGTCCCACGTGTGACCCTGCAGCTCCACACAGTCTGGATGGTGAGAAAGTCCCCATGTCCCCAAGCAGCTTGGGGTTGGGGGGGTGCCACATGCTGCCCGTGCTGCCAGCGAGGCATGACATTCATAGTGAGGTTCCTTCATCAAGGGTCTGCTGCCACTCCAGGATTTCTTGTCCTCCATTACTGCTTTTCATTCCTCTTTCTTTATTTCTTTTTAGGCTAACCCCACCTTTGTTTCAGAAGTTCCTTCTAATGCTCTGCGACTACTTCTGTGGTGACACTGACCCCAAATAATCATGAATATGTATGTGTGCAGTAACAGACCTAAGTCTTTTCTCTACCATGCACCTAATATTTCTTTTTCAGACAGGTATAAAACTGATTTTGCTTCTCTGATGCCAAGAAGCATAAATTACTGGTGCTCTTCAGATTGCTTAGGAAAGGAGTTTCCATTCTGTATATCAAAACAATTTTCCATATCATTACTAAGAAATCGTCCCTGATGTTTAGCAATCATAGCTCCTAATAGTTCCTGCAAGAGCCAGAGGTTGAAGCATTTATGTTTTTTCTTTTCTTTTGATGGCAAATGATCCACTTTTTTAACAGTCTAGAAAAATTGGGACAAATATTGAATATCCCCCTTGACTGCAATTCCTAATAAAATGTAAAGCCCAAAATGACAGGCAATTTGAATAGAGAAAAAGCAAAAACAAGCAAAGTTGCCAGCTGCCATTCTGACAAGCAACAATTTCTCTGTGCCTGGACGTTGGCTTATTTCTCCTGGTTGGAGCAATCATTTTTCTTTTCTCCAATTACTTATGTCTGTTTATGCTGCTATAGCATCTGTTTGATAATTATTATGAATCTAACTTGAAATATCATGGCAAACTCCATACTTATTTATACATTATATTGGCTAATCCTGAAGAGCCAGAATAAAATGCACTTTGAAAGATACAGAGAACAGTATTTTCCCATTTTTTTCAGGAAAATTTCCCCTTTGCTCCTCTGGTGGCAGAATAAGGTACCTGGGTATAAAACATGAGTGCTCTCTCTCTCAGATTTTAATTTGGTATAATATTGATATTGTAAGTAGGGAAAAATGTAGGATAGACACTTTCTTGTTTGGAGAGTTAATTAAACTTTCAGGCAAAGTTATATGGAAAAACCTAACACCACTTTTAAAGGTGATAATAAAGTTTCTGATGTCATTAAAAGCTTCTGTCACTTGAACTTTAAATTTCCCAAGACAGGTGGTTTATGTTTTTTACTCCTGACAAGATACACCAATCCAGAACATTATGATTAAGGAAAGGTATTGTCTCTTAATAGATGTTTGATGTCCCACCCCTCTTTGAACACTTAGTTGTCCTTTCTGCACCTTCTCTTACTGTCCTGTGCAATAGTTGAGACAGGGTGCCCTGAGGTTGTATACAGTGGCAAAATGATGGCCACTCCCATTTTTTTCCATATGAAAGATGTCCACAGTTTTTCTGGCCTATTTTTGCACAATATGCCAAGGCAACCCCAGGAGTCTGAGCTGTAACTACCATTAGTGAGTTCAGCTGCAGGTAAGCGGAGTGTAGATTATTTCCCCTTTTCCTTACGTTTGGCTACTCTGAAGCTCATCTGATAGTTCTTTACTGATAGAATCAAGCTTTACGGAAGAGGGATTTCCTGCTGCACTTTAGAAGGATTTTGATTGTTTGAGAGATCTCTGCATACTTTCAGTTTTTGAGATTTCACTGTTGGTTTATTTTCCAGGTCAATAATGGTGTTTCAGTAATGGCAATTCAATAAAACCACTTCCAGCATTGATTCTTAAGGAATTCCACTGCTGATCCTTCATCACCATGAAGATGGTCTTTAAGACCTACAGTTTGCTTCCTACCTATTAATAAACTTCAGTCAATAAAGCATTTTTTCTTCCAGTCTCATGGACTTTTTTTTCCTTAATAAACCTTAATAAAAAATGTGTTCAAAAGCTTTTGGAGAAGACAAATATAATAAATTCATCAGATCACCTTTTGTTTCCTTGCTCATTGATGTCTATCAGGACAATGCCTGTGTGTGAGGACTGCTAAATTGCTGGGGGAGAGAAGGAGAAGGGAAGAATCCAGGGCTTGCCAGCATCCTCCTGGAACTCCTGAAGGTTTGCCAGGCAGCATTTCTCTCTACCAAAGACTTGCAGACTCTTTCCTAACGTACCATTCTTATATATGATCTTAGTTCTTGGAGATAAACTGGATCTTACCACCAGTGTTGGAAATCAGGCTCATGGGTAAATGCCTATCTTCTGGATATCATGTGTAATACCTGTATTTCAAAAGCTTACAAAATAAAATGTCATTTTGGATTCAGCCTGCTCTAATGTGCCTTTATCTCTATAACAAGCAATATGTATTTTCCCTAAGAATAGGAAAAAAGGCAATCCCCATGGACACTTTCTAGAGACAATATGACATGTCTAGGAGACAGTTTCTCAAGCTGTGCTTGAAGTTTGGTCTTTTTTTCCTCCCTGCTTTTTTGCTAATGCTACGCATTTTGATTAGAGCTTGCCAGAAGTACGTCTCATATCTGATCATTTCAGGATTATCTTTTTTAAGTTTATATATGTTTTAAATATTGTGGGGAGAAGTGTTTTTGGTCACACTCAGTCTGAAATCACTTTTTACTGGGTTTTATCATTCACCTCAATTTATCACAAAGGTTTATGACTCATGATCAGGTGGAGTAACTAACTTCTGCTACTCAGAATCTCAAATGCTGGGTAAGGAATCCAGATTTAGAATCAAAAATTGGTTTGTTTTGAAAGGGACCTTGAAGATCATCTCATTCTAGCCCCTCTGCCATGGGCAAGGACACCTTTCACCAGACTGGTTGCTCAAAGCCCCCTGCAACCTGGCCTTTTTTTGTTTTTCTCTTGGTGGTGCTTTGAAAAAAAGAAGTTTACAAATTCTGAACATGGACACTCCTGATGACTTTTTACCTCCACCTCTGAAAGGCCTGTTTGCCATGCATCTCACCCACAAACTGCTCCCAGCACCATGAAAACACCATGTTTACCACTTTGTAATATTCTGTTGCTGTATGTTATAAAATCTCTCTGGATCAAGGCTGACTTCTGTTAGCCTGGAAGCTTGTTTTCCATTCTTCCCCAGATATATCTCTGACTATATCACATAATCAAGAAATGATGTTGGAAGCTCAGATATAAAGCAAACTTATTAGAAATTTGTGAGGATCAGCTGAAAGCAATGAAAATACATGTAACACCTTAGTAACTAAGCAGGCCATGCTTTCTGGAACAGATTCCTATGCTGCCAGCTGTTAAATAGTTCTTGTGACTCTTTGAACTCTGCCACATCTCTGTACCTCGCTGGGTTGCTGCATTTCTTTAAATAACCTCATACCGAAGTATATATTTGGGCAGAAAAATCCCATTTGTATCTCTCTTTCTTGTACTGATGAGATCTTTCTAAAGGCTTGAGTGGCAGACATGTGAGGGATGTCTGTCATTTGTACCCCTCAAATGCTTCTGCCATGGTTTCAATAATAAACTCCAGTGTTTCCTGTCAGTATCTGATCTGCAGCTCTGCATCCTTGCACACCAAACACCAGGCTCCTTACTCATAACCGTTCCATCAGGTCAAAATCTATTTAGTGTACTTGCAGCAAGATTTTTTGCTTCTGTTTTCCCACACTGAGGAATATAGATTCTGATCTGTTTAGAACATACCACAGTGTGTTTGCTAGGAAGAATGAGATGGGTTTTAATCAATAATTTTACTTTGCAGCTTTTCCCCTTTCGGACAATCAAAGTCTACACAAAACATCTGTCTTGCCACTTTTTTCTCATTTTGATTTCCAATTTTCTTGACACATTCACAAAATCTTTCATGTCCAAGACCATTCATAGTTCATTTGCACCTACAGATTTCTGGTTTTATACATCATAAAGAAAATCTCATTGCAAAAACACCTGAGGCAACTAAAGCAGTGTAGTGACACATCCTAGTAACTCACACATTCATTCTTCTGTAATAAAGCTGATGGGCAGGGGGGTTCAATTTCTCTACTAGATCTCAGGGATGGAGTATGAGAAGATAAAAAATTACAATAAGAATATAGCAAAATCTCTTTTGTGGGAGGGGAAAGCAACAAATTTTAGCTAGTTTTAGCTATCAAATACCACAAACATCCACAGGCACAAATGTAAATGCCATAGAATGTGGGGCTATTTTGTTTAATTTTTTTCCTAGACTAAAAATGCTATTATCCATCCCTAGTTCAGTGTCTATTTTATTGATTGTATTCTTTCTGGGCAGGCATTTTGTAGGTTTTAAATAGCAAAGGCAAAGTATTGCCCTCAAGAAAATCTCCTGAACCAAAGAAATCTATTATTCTGACTTTTGTGAACATTGAGTGAGCCAAAGCAAGCAACGATAAAGGACTAGAGTGACAGAAAGTCTCATGAAAAAAAGGGGTTTTTTTCCTAGATGGAAGTATATCATGGCTTGCCTAGTGCTACTTTAACTAGAAACAGAGTAATTATGAGTGAAATACATGCAAAAATTGGACAGTAGAGGGATGTTTAACTTGTAACTTCCTAATGTGTACATGAAGTGGGTTATTCTGTGACCCTGAGCAATTTCACATCATTCCCAGGCTGGATTATATTTCCATAAAACTGAAATAAAAATTAATGTAGTGAATTGCTTTAACTGCTCTTCTCCTATCACTGCGAATTTGATGAATCATTTTACCTCTGGAAATCTGGCAGCAAGGCACAAGTGTCTTTAAAAATGTCTGGAGTTTAAAAATAAGAAAAGATCTTTTCAAATGATCATTTATCTCATAATGCATTGTCAGTCTCGGGGAAAAAAGCCCCACCCTGCCCTCATAGGCTAAATCAGCTCACAGGCCATATTAGTACTACCTTGACTGGAATAGATGAAACTTTCTGAAAATAGCCTCAGTCATGTGATTGTGTTTTTATGTGGATAACCTATACCTGAAAATGTATCCAGCAAAACAGATGAAAAAAACCCCACTCAAACAAAAACAACAACAGCCCCCCCCCACCCCAAAAAAAAACCAAAAAACACCACACCAAAAAAAGAAGAAAGGCTTTTCTTCAAGTCCAATTGTGATTTATCAACAGACAGTTGCACACATTCACACATTTTGTAGAAGTCTCTCTGGAAAGGGATGTGATGGACATTATGCTGATAGACAGTGAACTTTTCCTTGAAAACGTACCAGAAGAATGGGAATAATTTGCAATGGGGACAAGGGGCAGACTAAGCATCAAAACGACCATGAAAGGTAATTTTGCTCAGCAGCTGATTACAGTGTATAAACAAGCCCTGAAATTCTGATGCACTATTAGGTTCACCTGTAGCTCATGGAAATCTGTGTGGATCTTTCCATCAGCTAAGAGAGAGCTGGATCACATCACATGTGCTTTTATCTGTTCCATACGTCTGTTGAGAATAAATCCAATAGAATGTTGAGCTTTACCATGCATACCAGCCACCATATTTTTAAACATATGTGTATACTTGCACACAGATTATTTAGCAGATACAGTCTGATAGGTTTTTACAGTGACAGCCCTCAGGGCTGTGAGAGACCGTTCGTGACTTTAGTGGAATAGAAGCCAAGAGCCCTTAACTGGAAGCCCTGGAGTGGGTTGCATTAGGTGTTGGCTACTAAGGGCTAGAAAACTAGTAAATGCTTAGAAATGGAATCTAAATTGTTTTCTGCCTTCCTTCCTGGAAAGTTTCTGCCTCTGTCTCCATGGTCCTGAATTAAGGGGAGATTTGTTGGTTTGTAGTCATCCATCATCCAGATTCCCCACCCAAAACCTCCAGTTTCTCCTTGACCTATTTTCTTCTCCAAAGATGAAGCACAGAAATATAGTCCTCTTGCTTTATAGCCTATGCCATTTTCTTACTGTTTCATCAAATTTTGCAGAGCTAGAATTCAGATGATGAAGAAAAATATATACTTTCAATATCTCTGAAATATGTGAAGAATAATAAAATGCTTTTTTTGGAAATTGTTGATCTTTGCACCAAGAAAGCAAGAATTTGGGGTCAAGCTGTTTATTTTTTCTTCAGGAGCTAATGGGTTAACTCTTGCCCTCAGATAAAGTATTCATTTCTAAGATAGGGTCTAACTAGTAACTGCAGCATATATCTGACCAACTGTTAAATATGTGATGCTTATTCAGAAAAATTCTGATTATTTCTTTTGGTTCTTTCTCAGTGTTTATAAGAAGGACTAAAAACCAGTCTCTGTGCATCTCTCGTGTATGAGACACATTTCTGACTAAAGGTAAGAACATTTCTAGAAGCAGAAATAGCTAGGAGCTTTGATCTCCTTTAAAACCTCTGAAGGTAGTTTATCTCAAGTTGCACAAACATGGATAATCTTCCTGGCTTTAAATATGTTCCAGCTGAGATTCTTTTTACGTCTTTAATAGATATCAGTAAGTCTTTAATAGCTAACAACTTAGTCCCAAAGTCACACAGAAAGAAGATCAAGTAGCTCTGTAGTGGTAACACAGTTTGTAATGGTGTAGCATGGTGGAAATAACTTAAGCTGTGAACCTCAGTCAAGGAGCAGAGCCACCAGCAGCTCTGCCATGCTGCCTTGCATTTACCTATGTAGGAGGAGAAAAGAAGTAAATGTTTCATAGGATGCCAACATTTCTAAGTACCTATCAAGCTATTGTCTATTTTCAAGACTGCTGCCTTTACAAGCCATTTTCATTCCTTTTTAAACCATTTCTTCCAAATGGACTAGCAAATGGGATGTTATTCCACAGTCATCTGTTGTAGCAAGATCACTTGTAGGGACAAACACATATATCCTGAATAAGGCTAGCAGGAATTGGCCAGTGAGGTGTTACACCTTCTGTGTAAAACTTTGCAGGCTCCTCTTTGAACACTTTGACCTTACTTCAGAAGTCTGCTCCATAGATTCGAGTGTCATTGCAGTTATCTGTAAAGGTCTGTACAATAATTTTGAAGAAGAATAAGGAAATTAATTTAATACTAATCTAATTATTCACTGTATTTGTGTCTTTGTGTCTTTATTGCTCACCACTGTTGCATCTAAACCCTTTAATGCGCTTGTCCTCACAAACCCTTTGTATTATTTATATCTCACTCCTAGTGAACCACTAGGAAAATTAATGTACTGCAAAATTAAAGTGTCACATCCTGGAAAATCCTAATGGGAAGCACATTGTGGGACAAAAGACCACAGAGAATCTCCAGACACTTCCCTTGATAAGCTGACATAAGGCCATGCAGGGTTTCAGTCCCTACACACAGTCACAATTTTCCTGTTACTCTTCCTTGCCAGCAGACTTTAAAAAGGAGAGGGCAGGGAGCAGCCATTGGCTCTGCCTTTCCTCTCTTTGTGGGTCTTGCCAGGCAGTAACGCATAAATACCTTGTGTGGGGCTCTCCAGACCTAGACTGCTCTGTGTGGGACAAAACTGGAAGGGTTAAGGCAGAAGGGCATTCACATACTCCCCAAGAGATTCAAGAGCTGCACAGCAGCGGAGCTCAACTCTGCCCACAGTGTTGGGCATTCAAATTGCTACAGCTAGGTATTGGCAAAATAAAAAATGAAGGAAAGGAAATCATGGCCTTTGGAGATCAGTGGACTTAAGCACCTCACAAAGAACCCTGGTCCTGACTGACTAGAAGCACAGATATGTCATTTATAATTTCTGAAGTTTGAAATAAAGACACACCACCCAGTGTGGGGTCAGGGACATCGTATGGCAGCTTACAGATTGGTGTCTCTGAACCACTCCAGGACTGGAAACAGAAGAAGCGATTCTGGAAAGAAAATATTCATCTCCATAACAACAAAGATGAAAACTTTGCATGTTCAGGCAAGTCCTCGCGAAACAAACCTAGCAGTGAACTCAGCAGGATACTGTGTAATGAAAACCTATTTCCTGTATGACTTCTGCTTTTTGGAACTGCTCATCTGTTTGTGTGACATTTCCTACTGCTTCCAAGTGCACCAAGGGTACAGTCTTCCCATGCTCCTTGTCAGCTCTTTCTTCAGTAGCTCTAAGTCAAATAAATTAGTTCCAAACAACCTCTCAGAATTAATTACTGTGCAAAAGAAGAACACCTCTTGGAAAAATCATTTCAATGCATATGAATTAACAAAAGAGTGCGTGAGTCCTTGCTGCCTAGTTCTGTAAAGAACCTCACTATCACAAATGACTGTCTCTGATGACTGAAAAGAAGAAAAACTCTTGAACAATCAAGACTACCCCCAGTTTTTCTGTAAGACTCCAGTCAGCTCTTTAGAGACTCAGCAGCTGGAGTATCTGGATTCATTCCTTATTTCTTCCTTTTCAGTTATCCTTTCCGATTTTCTGTTGATGACATATTCTCCTTTAAATATTTCTATACATTGTGTTTAGTACAGTTTGTCTGCCTAAATACCCAGATAGGTGTGGTTTTGTTTCTTCAAATACCTGGGAAGGAAAATACATATCCTGAGACAGACTCTTATGCTTTCTTAATGTATCTCTGCCTTATCCCTCCACGTACTCAGTCTAAAACACTCCAGCTAAAAATCCAAATTATTCCTCTTAGTTCCTTTAAATATTTCTCAATGCTGATTTTTTATTAAAATTTGACACATGGCTACCAAATTTATTAGTACTCTGACTTTTGATTCTTTTTTTGGTTCTTTTTTGGTTTTGTGAATGTGTTACATTCACAAAGCTACATCCATGTGAAATAATCCACAGAAAATGTGATCTAATTTTGGAGAAGTTCCACACTGGGCTTATGTAGTAATCAGAAGTGACTGGTCATTACTTGAAAAGCATACTAGATTGCTATTGTAACATTTGATAAATAAAACCTGAGTAGCTGGTTGAATAGTGAAAGGAAATGTTAACTAGCACATCTGAGGAACAATGGAATTTTTCCTCCAAATGCATTATTGAAGAAGCAATTTTACAGTCAGTATTAGTGGTGATATCGGGCAAAGTACAGGACAAAATGTTGTTCATTGTTAAGGCATAGTTTTGTATATTTGCTGTTTAGCAAATTTTTCATTCTGCTGTATATTTGAAAAGTTCTGTGAACACAGCCTGAGGCCGTCAAACTTTGTTCTTTTAGAGCTGATAATTCTTCATCCAGTCTGAAGATGGTTTATAATTCAAAAAATTGCCAAGACTATTACAGTTTCAAAAAGGTTATTTGCACACAAGCTGCAGAAATACTGTGTGTTTTGCTTGTTTCCAAAAAAACTTTCAATATCAGGTAAGAAAAAAACCAACCATTAATATTTTGTGTTCATCCTAGTGTAAAATGTCAGAACAAAAGTCAAGAAGTGCAAGGTGCTCCCCTAACACAGTCTGACATTAAAAATTTTTGATTTTATGAATATGTGCCCTATAGCTTATAGATTTTTTTCCCCCATTTCTTTGGTTTCTTGTACTTAGTCTTTTCTCTTATTTAGCACTCATCCATGGGAAGCAGATTGCATTTCTAGTAAATTTTGGCAGCTGTTTTCATCAGAGAATTTGATTCTTGGAAGTTCTGGTATTTATCTGGTGGTTGCTTAAAGAACACTGTGTCAGAGCCCCTGAAGACCAGAGATTGAACATCCATTCTAAATGCTGATAATCAGCATATTCCTGATTTAGTTGCTGGCAAAGCCAACACTGAGCTTCTCAGCTGACAGTGACATTTTTTCTGCTCAAGAACCTGACAACCATAAGATGTATGACATGCTGACTTCAAAGAAGGGGCAGAGTTTAAGTGGAACAGCGTTGCACAGTTTCACATCACTTTGACCACATTTGGGGGCACAGGGAAATTGAGAGAAAAGAGACACTAGGTAGGATAGCCCTAGCAGTTACCAATGACCTAATTATTCTTTCCATAACATCTTGGAAATGATAGCCATAGCTTCACTGAGCATCCTAGACTTCAATATATTTAGGTAGTGGAGAGCAGATGTCTTTTCTTCCCACAGTTACACATTCCCCATATCAAGAACCAGTGCTGTTCAGTATTGAGGCTGAAATACCTGATTTGCAAGTAATGCCTTTCTTTTGTGATATTACCCTGCCTTTGACAGTTACTAACCAGCATGGATAGTTTTGATCTTCATGGAATCCATAAACCTCTCCTACATACCATCTTGTTTCTGGCAGCCTTTGTTCCTTGATATATATCAGCTTTCTTGAGATCACTGTTGCATCAAGCCTCAGCTTGTACTAGAAAACCTAAAAGAGTGCCCTTTGAAAACATAATCAAAGTTATTAACTGTATACAAGTGACAGAAGAAGACACAAACATGGAAAATAAGTGCTCAGCACATAACAAACTTCATCTTCTCTCCGACAAATTATTTAACATGGTTTTCTGAATATTTACCAGTTTGAGTCAGCTCCTACAATTTCCCTCTCCCAAGTTTCATCTCCTTCATATTAAAACAGTAGATGATACTGGACAGAAGATTTCTCTTCAAGGTCTGAGGCTTGTCACAAGGCAGAGGCATCACTTGGGACTTTGGGACTGTCATTGGCAGCATCCTTTAGATGTCAAGGAATCCGTGTATCATTGTTTCCAGCCCTCCTGGTCTCCCCTTCTTCATTTTGCTGAACTACCTCTTTACTAAATGCAAATTGAGAGGATTTAAGAGATGAGGCCTATTTGTTCTGGTCAGGTCAACATATTTTATTTCAGAATATCCCTTCTTCTTCTAACATTGGTCAAAATCTTGAGGCTGAAATACGATACAGCCGAACACAGCCGAACAAAAACTGTGGTTTTAACACACACAACCAGAATAGAATCAGAAATGTCACAGATTATAAATATCAACAGGATACTTTTATAGCCAGTATTATTATTTACTATAATGCATTACATATGTATTATTGTATTATAATCTGAATAATGCAATAATGCAATGATTATGTAATAATATGGTAATAATGTTATAATAAAATATATTGCCAGAATTGTGACTGGTTGATTTGACAGCAGGATAAATAGCAGGTTATACATAATATACACTCATATTTCATGCAAACATAAATAAAATTATAAGTTTTCATCAATTTGTAATATCTTATATCACAGCTGGCTTTGCCTCATATGATCAATTAAAAAGAATAAAACAGCTCCTTGTTGATCCCATTAAACAGCTCCTTGTTGATCCCTGCCAGCCTTAAATTTGCAGCTAGGTAGTACTACTATTTTGATTTTGCTGATGCTCAGCAAGTCTCTACTTTGTATAAATAAAGGCAAAATAGAGATTATTTACAATGTTCTGACACACTACAATATCTAATGTGAAAATACATTGATTCTCAGTACATCTCCTTGCATATAAATATAAACATTGCTACAACCATCAAAAGACATGAAAAATTTTGTGTTCATCTTTCTTTCATTAATCCAGTCCATCATTTAATTCTGAATATTAAATATTTTGCACAATTTTTGTTCTCTGACCCTAGAGTGCTGTCAACAACAGTATTTGTTGCTAGAAATCAAGTTCAGTCCAGCAATACTTAATGATTTTTTGAAATGTCAGCTTCCTCTGCCATGTTAAGGGATAAAAGTCTTCATACTTAAAATAAACACTTCAGGTGCTTCTGGTTTCACAGAAAAAAGTGTAAAATGAAAACTAAATGAGTATATGAGTTTGTATATGAAAGTCATACTTTTTTCTTTAATACTGCCTTATGAGATTCAAATGCTATGCTTAATGTAAGCCACACAACATGTTTTCCTACTAACACCATATTCTCATTAAATTTGTGTATATTTAATAGTGTTTTGTGAATTCCATTTTTCTTACACAAAAACATATTCTTGTTTCATTATAACTATTTTCTTTCATTATTCCAGTATGTTTGGTCATTAAAAAATTAAAAATTAATTTTCATTACAGTATCTGAAACATCATCATGTTTGCTTTCCTTTCCCTTCACTTGATCTTCTAAACAACCCTGAATCATCACTATTTGAAATAAATTGTTAAGAAGGATGAATAAGACTGGATGCTTGCCTTGAAAACTGACTCCAGCTGCTTTCCTGTGGTGATAACTTTTGTTATCTCTTTATGGCTGCTTGCTCAAACAACAGAAACAAATTGTTCAGATTCTTTCATTAGTACTTCCACTGCCACAGGCTTGGGAAACAAATGTTTTATACATCCATGGTAAATTCTTTATAGCAGCAATCTGCAGGTTTTGTACAGAAATATGCAACTTTAACAACGTAAAATTGTTTGGAGAATTGAAGACAACAGCATCCAAGAAGAATGAGATTACTGCATTTCTGACCTCTTCTACTCTTCCTTCCCCACCGTCACCACCCTCCCCCAGGTTAAACAAAAGTATTCAATTTAAAAGAATACACCTGGCCTGAAAATCTGTAATGCCATTAAATGCCTTATGTCTTGACACAGTGTACAACAAATTGGCATAACTTTTTTGTCCCATATTTGGGTGTATTTCATTCCATCTGCTTATATTCTTTGATGTTCCCAGTAATAACTGCCAGTCACTTGGGTCTCTTAGCTATCATCTGCACAAATAAAACCTGACACTGCTTTCATAAAATAATGTCAATACTATATCAAATTCTCCAACATATTCCCTGCACAGCTGCACCAAGTGACAGAAGTAAAACTGCCTTCAAACATAATTTATAAAATCATAAGAGGAGCTCCTTTTAAAAGCAGAGCTTAGCTAACTTGTAAACAAGATGACAAATCACAACCAGGTTGGTTTAGGCTTTTTTTTCCAGAACAGAAAAGGTCATAAGAAACATTTTTTTTTCTCATCTACCTCCTCCTAACCAGAGGCAGCAATATAAAAAGTGAGAATATTCAGTGAAAAGACTTATCAAAAACAAAAATCAGTTTTTATGCCTCCCTCAATTTAGAAACAAAAATATAGGAGCCAAGGGAGAGAGATCCAAGTGCTTTACAAATATGACAGGCTTTATTCTTCTTTCCATCTGATATCTGCTCTTTCTGGTTGAGTACAGACACAACTTTGGCATAGGAACAGTTGCATTTAGGATCTTCTAATGGTTAACACATGCTCCCTGCAGCTAGAGAACTGGCATATCAGTGTAGACTTCTTTCATAACTTCTTTGCCCAGCGTAAGATCCTGCTTTAGTTACAAAAAAATGCCCAAAACACAAACAAGACTACAAAAAAAAAACCCCAAACACCAGCAAAACATTTGCTTTACTCACCTTTATTTTCAATAAAATACCATCATGTAGTTGTTTCTAGCAGATATTTTAGAATCAGCCTGCATTTTAGAATTTACCTTTGTCAGTAAAGTGTCTTTTCTAAGACAAATTATCTTTTATATAAATGAAAGATAAGGAATTTCCACACTTAACCCTTCTGGAGCAAACATCATTGCAGACACCTTTATCAAAAAACAGCAATTATTTAAAGATCAGTTACTTATTCCAAATGACTGGCCTGTAAGTTAACTTATTTTGAAAACTAAGACATATTTTGATGTATGTAAACTGAAGTAATTCTAAGCCATGAACAAGTGACCTAATTAGCTCACTGGGAAACATTAAATGGAAATTTTTGAAACTGATGCACTTTCAGCAAAGATGGTACAGTAAAGATAAGCAACATAAGGTCATAGATGTGATGGTCATTTGCTTCCTCTCAAATTGTCAGCTATCAATAGGTTTATTTTAAAGGAATCTGAGAAAACAAACTTTTCAAACACTTATTATTACCAAATATCAAAATCCACAGTTTAATACCAAGTACTCACATACAGACCAGCATCATTATCTGTGTTAGAAGTGGAGATAAGGGAGCAGTGACTGCGTCTTTCTGTACCACTTAAGTTGTAATATGAAGCATTAGGATATTTTGGGTAAACCACTGGAAATGTCAGTGCTGTTTGAAAGTTACCTGGGCATGTTTCTTTTGGATAAATATATTTAGCTGTATAGATATATAAATTACTAAAAAGATGTGGATCAGAGCTCTTACAAAGGCTGCTGAGCAGCTACTCAAAGCAGTCTTGACTGTGGACCCCATAGTACAGCTATACCTAAATACTATTTATCATTTTTAACAGAAAATTAAATTGCCTTTTTCTTTACAAGGTGCCACTTTCTGAAAGACTAAGAAAGGATGTAGGATGACTAAAAGAATGTAGAATAAATCCTGCCTGTGGTCTCCTCACTGGCTTACAAAACTAGCTGGGTGCTGAGGAGACTGTCTTGCCCTCTCCTTAGGTTCCAAAGATGTGGTGAAAGTAACATCCAGGAACAGGATGTAATATTCCTGGAATCTCCTGGAACATCCATGATGTGAAGCAGTTCTGATCTGCCTCTTACACTATGATTTCACCACTCATAATGAGACCCTGATCTTTCTTTGTAGTTTCCATACTTCACTGAAAAATAAATAATTAATAATAATAATAATAACAATAAGCAACTTACTTACTGCTACTCATTAAAGAGAAAATTTGAATTTAGGTGAAAAAATAATATGCCAGCAGCCCATATGAGAGCAATACTCTTGGATTTGTAAGGCATGATTATTCATGCTGCAATGTGCCATATTTGTAAAGTCAATGTGGTATTTACAGTGACTAATGTAGAAGCATAGAAAGAATGCTGTTTGTGGAAGTGTCTTGCAATGTTGAGATTTATCAACAATCCAGAATTGTGAACACAAGAAAAATTAGTGAGCAAGCATGATTAAATATTTCTGTATGGACTGACAATTACACAGATGTTGCAGCAGATGTTCCTTAGCTCTTAAAAAGTACTTCATGAGGTAGCATAACTGTGTTTGGGTTTTGTTGCTTTCCTTCTCCAAAACTGGGCAGAACCTTGTTCATAAACTACATATTTCAACTATAAACATGGCTTGTTCTCAGTATAAATTGGTGGAATTACAATGATCAATTACCTTGGAGTAATCTACATCCTGAAGCCCAGGAGAGAACATTAATCTTGATTGGTTGGCTCAGTTAGGGACTGTGACTCCAAAACTTATTACCTTCCCTCCCTTCAAGGGATGAAGTAATTTTACATCAATCTTGAACTGATGGCATAATTTTTCTATATTGCCAGTGAGATTTGGCAGTCATTCTATGCTTCTTTTTTTTTTTTTTTTTCCTCTTGAGGAAGAATAGGTATAAGACAGTCCTGTTATTAATTTAGAATATACCAAGGATTGCAAACTGAGAAGGCAAAAAAATACTTCTATAAAACAGTTTAAAATGCTGCAGCTAGGGCAGCATTTTAAAGCATTAAAATCTTTCTTTCTGAGGTGTGAATCATTTAGATCTTCAAAACTAGAGAAGTGTATGGTTACATTTTCTGATTTTTATGGAATCTAATTGCAGCACACTGATACTGTGGTATGATGGACAAATAACACCAAGATATTTCTTTATTTCCAAGGTTCCTTAACAGCTTTAGCATCTTGTAGTCCATGAGAAGATATCTCACTAAAGATTAGTAGAATAGGATCATTCTAAATTCTAGGACCTCTAGGGATAGGGCAGACAGGCTCCTGTCAAGCGTGGCATGAGCTAGGAATAGCACATTTTGTTTATGGGCAGAGGATGAGGACTTGATGACTCTCATTTCCAAGAGCCTCTGGCTGGTATGATGCTGTTGCTTGGATGGTATCATGTGTCTTCACTGTTTATTCCTTAGGCTTTTGATAATCATAAATACCAGTAGAATTTTCTAAGTGATATTTGTTATTTATTTGTTATACTACCTTCTGCAAGAAAAAGATAGTAGTTCTCAAGCATTAGTGATACAAGGAAAATAAGGAGAGGCTGAAAATGTATATTAGGTGAACTACTGTCATTACACATTAGATGGTTCATGAGTGCTGGGCAAAATTTAGACCTCAGAAAAAGAAAAAAAACGTGTGATTCACAGATTCACAGGCTAGGCAGTAACTGGTGTGCATTTAATTAATATCTAGCTGCTGGAACTGGTCATGGTTAGATAAATTAAAGACCATGACACTGAAACTATCTTTTTAAGCTCTCAACATCTTTTAGTACAATCCTTCTCTCAATGTCTTTCAGTTGCAGTTATTCCTATCACAATGTTTCTCTGTACTGCATAAACTCTGGCTAGTCTTGAAAGGGTTTTTTTTAATAATTGCAAATTTAACACATTTTGTCATTATTATTTCCATCATTGTAAGTTCTAGCATAAAAGTCACATGCAGAGCTGCTGTTATTGTTTTCAAGATTTCTTTTTCCCCATAACTTGTCAAACGTGGCCTGATTTTGCAAGCAAGCTGAATGTCATACACAGCCTCTGAGAGCTGAAAACTCCTTCTAGAAATCCAGTTGCATCCTACAGAACATGGCTTAACCAGAAGCAGATTGACCAGAAGCAAATTACTATAAGTCACACCATACCCATTGAAGATGTTCATCGATAGGTTTATTGAAAATATAATCTAAGATTAAATACAGAATTAAATTCTAAAAATAACTTGGATAGTCTCCCAGAAAAGAAAAGGGGAAAAAAAAAGTGTGAGAGAGAGAGAGAAAGAATAGGGATTCAAGACATCTTGATTAGATATTGAGAATATCCACTTTACATTTATAAAACAAATTCTCTATACTATGTGTAAAACAATTAAGACATCCAGTATGAATTGTAGCACAGTAGTACAGCCTATACTTAGCTCTACCCTGACTTCCTGCCTTTCTAAAGGTAATGTAGACTTTCTAGAATGTTTCATTTTACCTTATACTTGTATGCTATCATTCCTGCATATTTTTTCTCTCCTTCACTGCAACCAACTTCTTGCAGCCTAAGTATCAAGTGCTAGCTACCTCATGCAGAGCTTTTCAGTCCCCTCTGTTACCAAGTTCTGTGACTGTTGTCATATAAACTTCCCTATTGTGTGCACCCCAGAAAATTTCTCAGAGTTTCAATTATTTATGTAAATAAGTCAGATATTAAAATTAACCATCATTCATGTATTATTCTGTACATATAACTGCATAAATACATATTCCTAGACCTAAAATACTTCATTAATATAACTAATGGCCCATCACTCATTTTGAGGTCATTGATTTAGCATGCCTCAATTTAAAGTAATTCTTTTTGCCCTTTCTATTCTACCCTGGTATTATCTATTCATTGGAGACACCTTGTACATTTGTCAGCATTGGAAATCTGTACTTTTTCCATGTATTTATATTTGCTGCATACACTCCAGAAAAAGATCTTCTCTGCTTTTACTTTTCCCTTTCTTCCTCTACTGTGCTTTGACCCTGCCTCTTTCCCTGTCACAGCTCCAAGACTTAATGGAGTCTGCATCCCTGAAAACCAGACTAGACAAAAGCCTTGAGTAGCCAAGGATGATACGACCCCTGATCCTGCTTTGAGCAGGTGTTTAAATGAGATGACTTCGAGAGATCCCTTCCAACCTGAGTTATCCTGTGATGTTATGATCTGATTCACTTTAATCCTTCATGCAAAGCAAGCCAGCCTTTCCAATTATAGCATTAAAGAGCACATTAAATAAATGACAGTAGCAGCAGGGACTGAGACAGAGGCCTCCTCTGTGGCATGTGCCCAATGGGCTCCCAGCACTTGTGGAAGTGCAGTGCGATTCGCAACTTCACTGGGATACAGGATGTCATTCTTGATCTCTCTTTGAAATAGCTCCTGTCTCATTCAGGGCCTTACACAAAGGGGCTTTCTGCACTCTTTTTGTCTACCTATTGTGCTGCATGTGACTCTATGCATAGTTCAAGGCTTCCTTTGGAGACAAAGTTATTGTCTAAACTTTCCTATGGAGCTCACAAGTACACTATGTGCTAGAGACTGGGATGTAGCCTAAGAATAAGTCCTATAATTGCATTTCTATAGCATGCAACTACACACAGCATGGTAAAGGCATGGGGATTGAGGCAATCCTCAGGAACAAATGTGCAGCATTCAACACTACATTGTGCTTTAACTCCCTCATATGACAGCCCTTTGGAATAAATTTATCTCCTATCTAAGAAGAGCCTACAGACGTACATTTTTGAATGAGCATAGGCACAGATTGATCCTGTGAGGTTCTGCTCTGTGCTACCTACACAGAGGAAGAGGGGTGCCCTCCAGCTCTTCAACTCCATACCACAGGCCTCTTGTATTCCTCAGTGTTTTCCGGGAAGCTGGCATGTCCTTTTCTCCTCGTCACCCTCATGCTACAGGAGAGCCAGGCACCATGCTCTTTAGTCCCTTAGGTGACCCACCTCTTCATACACCACACAGGCAAGATGGGTCCTTTCTTTTTTTTTTTTTTCTCAGATGTTAGCAAAAAAGGCAGATGGGAAAAGGAAACCTTAAGGAGGGAACCAATCCATCCAACACCTTGTTGTTACAGTTAAGGATTTTGTATATATTCTAGTGACTGCAGCTACTTTATCAGATAACACAATGCCCAAAAGTATTTTTCTTAACTGCCGCAGTTCAATTTCATTAGTTACCAGTACTCAGAAATCTCTAGGTAAATTTCTTTACTATAAAGCTGAAAATATATTGCACATACTATTTTGCAATTCCAAGGCTCTAACTCTAAAATATTGGCCTACGGGTCTTTGACATGAACATTTTTAAGACCTGCTGGAAAGTCCGAAGGGAACAACACTTTCACAAGAAAAAAGGATGAAAACAAAAGGTTGTATTTTTATAACACTTTTTAACCAACTTAGGAGTTGACTGTGCTGGAAGAACTATGCACCGTAGTGTATCTCTTGCCTTTGGCAAGAGAACTGGAACTTCTACATCAAAGAGCAGAACCTCAAAAGATTTGGTTATGCTTAGATAATGATCATCTTAGCGATTCAATGGCTGCTCTGCTTCAAGCATGATCATACATCTGGACCCCTTTGTTCTATCGTTTTAATTTTTCAGAAGGTGAGTTGAAAGAACCACTTCCTCCACCTTTAGAAACTTCCACTGAGTTGGGGAGGGGAGGTTGTTGTTTGGTTTTTGTGAGGTTTTTTCTTTCCTTTTTTTTGTTTTTTAGAGTGAAAGATCAAGCTGATTATTAACCTATTGATTTTCAGGTAAACCTTTATGAGGTATATATTTCCCAGAGCAGTTCTGTTAGAATTTGCTTCAAGTAAGTTGAACATCTGCAAATCAGAAAGCAAATAAACCCTGAGTTAACATTTTCTTGTGAAAATCAAAGCAAGCATTACAAACCAGCACTCATTACATTTTTGTACTTGGTAAGACAATATTGTTTTGAAGAAATCGTCTTGGGAGAAAGCAGCTCTTCAAATGTCTATTCATATGTACTTCACTTAGTCATTTTTTCAGCTAAGGATACTCTAATACAGTTCAAAGCTTTAGCCTACTGTTAAATGTTAGTTCTATAAAACAACATCAAACATATTCCAGAGCTATTGCTTTTATTGTGTTATTAATACAGTTCAGCTTTGCAGGTCCTATGTAAAGACACATAGTGTCCAGTCTGTACACATGCGAACTCAGAAGCCAAAAAATTGTATATTCTTTTGACAGACTTGCACAAAGCAATTATTTTTCTTCTTCGATTAGCATATTATTATATTAACATCTTCTAGTCAAAGAAAAACTACTATGTATCTTACACAAGCTTAAGAAACATTGTAAAGAACATGCATTGCACGTGAACTATTAGCATGTATGACTTCAGACCTGACTGTGTATCCTGCTTGTTAAAGTGATTCAGGCAATAGACTGGAAGATATTTTAAACATCTTTGTTCCTATGCATTGGTTTTCTCTCCATAAAAACTGTAAGTGCTTTTGTGTGAAGAGATGAGATGCATCCCTGGAATCTCTTTCCAGGAAGACCATGAGCATTGTCAGAAAGTTAGGAATCTGGGAAAAGTCTCTGGGTGCATGTGGAATGTAGTCTCCTGTCCTCCCTCTGGTTAAAAATTTTAAAGAAGGAAAAGGTTTCTACACAGTCTCATGCTTTTCCAGACTTCTGGTTGTATGGCTTAAAAAGAAATCAAAATAATTGGCTAAGGATGGGGAGTGGGGGTTTGGCTGTAAATCTTAATTGGATTTGATCCTGTCCCCAAACTGAAATGGTGACTTCAGTCTGAAATCAGATGAAAGATATGCTTTTCCTGCTTAAGTGGCATAAATTTCTGAAAAGTGCTTCCTGGGGATATTTCCTTAGAAAGTCAATCAGATGTACTTAATCACCAAATCAGATGTACTTAATAAGGCTGAGGGAATTGGATTTGTTCAGCCTGGAAAAGAGAATGTTTAGGAATGACCTACTTGTGGCCTTCCAGTACCTGAAGGGAGCCCACAATACAGACAAAAAGAGACTTTTTACATGAGTTTGTAGTGACAGGGCAAAGGGGAATGGATTCAAACTAAAAGAGTATACATTTAGATTTAGATTAGATCTAATATACATTAGATATCTAATATAATATATAATCTAATTTAGATTAGCTATTAGGAGGAGGTTCCTTCTTGTGAGGTGGTGAGGGACTTGAACAGGTTTCCCTGAGAAGTTGTGGGTGCCCCATCCCTATAGGTGTTCAAGGCCAAGCCTGGATGAAGGTCTGAGCAACCTGGTGTAGTGGAAGGTGTCCCTGCCCATGGCAGTGGGGTAGAAACTAGATAATCTTTAAAATCCCTTCCAATCCTAACCATTTTATAATCTATAAAGAATTATTTGCTAGTAAATATTGTTTAATTATTTGTAAATATGTTAAAAAAAAAGAGCGACCTCCAGGTTTTTGCTTTCTTTCGAAGAAAGACTGAGCCTCAGAACTGTAAGAACTGTGAGTGATGAAGTTGTGCTAGGGTTGCTATTGAACTTGTGTTCAGCTACTGAAAATAACAGGAAAAAAATCTTTTATTTTCACATCACAGCAAATAGTCGAAGGATTAGGAAACATTTGCAAAACCCAACAACCTTGCAAGTAAGGATTCAAACCCGCAATGCAATTGAACAAAAAGTTCAATAATGTTGAAAATCCTTTTCCCTGGGTTATCAGATCTAATGAGCCAATAAATGCTAATAAAGTAGGTCTAGCTGGACCTGAAAAGCCTAAGAAATTTCTCTAATAAAACAAGAAACATCTCTAGACTTACACTATAGTTGCTCTTGATGTATCTGGCTCAAAATTTCAACTAAATTCCATGTATGAGACAACCCCATTTAAAAAAAGCTGAATTAAGAAGAAAATAGCAGTTCAAATCTGATAAATGCAGATGATTTAGGATAACTGCATTGGATTTTTAGGGCCAAGCTTTGGTAGCAGAGGGGCTACAGGGTAGCCCTTCTATAAGAAGCTGCCAGAAACTTCCTCCATATCCAGCAGAGCCAATCCCTGGCCGCTCTAAAGACAGAAGTGCTGCTGATCAAGTATGGGCCAATTAGAAATCGTGATAACACCTCTGTGATAACATATTTAAGAAGAAGAAGATAAAAAAAAAATGTGCAATTGAAATAGCAGAGAGAGAAGAGCAGAGTGAGAACATGTGAGATAAACAACTCTGCAGACACAGAGGTCAGTGGAGGAGGAGAGTCAGGGGGTGCTCCAGGTGCCAGAGCTGAGATTCCCCTCCAGCTGGAGGTGGATACTGTGGGGAAGCAGCTGTGCCCCTGCAGCCCATAGAGTTCCACGGGGATGCAGAGATCCACCTGCAGCCTGTGGAAGAGCCCCATGCTGGAGCAGGTGGATGCCTGAGAGGAGGCTGTGATCCTGTAGGAGGCCTGTAGAGAGGGAAGCCCTGCTCCTATGCTGGAGCAGCCTGTCGTTGAAGAACTGCATCCCCCGGAAGAGTGACCCACACTGCAGCAGTTTTGGAAGGACTGTTGCCCCTGGGATGGACTCACATTGCAGCAGTTCACACAGAGCTGCTGCTTGTGAGCTGGACTCAAGCTGGAGAAGTTGATGGAGAACTCTCTCCCATGGGAGGGACCCCATGGTGCAGCAGGGGAATGACCCCTCTCCATAAGCAGTGGGAGAAACAACCTGTGATGGACTGACCATAAACCCCCATTCCCTATTTCCCTGTGGCACTGGGGGAGGAGGCAGAGCTGAGAAAGACAGGAGGAAGAAGTGCGTGGAAGGTGTTTTGGTGTTTTTAAGGTGTTTTCTTTCACATGATCCTGCTCTGACTTAGCAAGTAATAAATTTAATTAATGTCTCCAATTCAAGCCCGTTTTGCCTGTGATGGTATTTGGTGAGTGATCTTTCCCAGTTCTTAGCTCATGAACTCTTCACCATCCTTTCTCTCACCATAGAGAGGCTTTGATGAGTGCCTGTAATCCAGCCAGGGTCGATACACTACAGTAACACACAAACAAGCTCATAAGGAGAAACTAAGTAACTTTTTTTTGCCTTGATTGTCTGTGGGCTGTTATGCAGTGAGACTTCTCATTGTGATTCAAATGACAAGTTAGATTCCGTGGAGCAATGCCTTCTAATCTTATGATTTTAAATGTGTAGCTTAACTTCTCATCAACCTTCTCAAGATGTTCTATATGCAAAAGGCAGGAATTAAAAGCCATGTGCCTAGTCAAACCCACGGAATGCTTCACACTCCCACGTTATACTCTGTTTTCTCCAATGCACGTCCTGGTGGCCGCATCAGTATGCGCAGCACAGGAGGATTGGGAGGAGTGACAGAAAAGATCCTTCTCTCTTTCACACTTTCTCCTTTCAGCCCAAGCACTAAAGCAGTGCAGGTTACTGCAGGTTGCCTCCACAGGGACTTCTGCATCTTCCCCCCACTCCAGGAACTGCAGCAGTTCTGACACACCATCTTGCAAAACAGTCACTTAAGCTAGTTGTCAAGGTAAATCAAGAGCAAGCAGATGGATCACAGAAGGAATAGAAGTTGCTTAAACCTCTTATAACACTTATTTCTGTTCAGTAGTCATTGATATTCTACTCCTTACATAACAAAATTAAAGTTGGTCCTTATTTAGGTATACAGCTATATTTTATTTCAAGATATGACAGAGTAATTTGAATCAGTTTCCTAAAATTATTTTCCTATTTCCCAGGTGGAAGGAATTAAAGAAATTCTCCTACTTGGTTTTTAGCATGCACAATGAAAATTTCTTCAGCTCTTCTTGAAGAAGGGAACTGAAAAATATCTTATATCCATTTGTATCCCTTGCTTGATATAATTGAGCACTGTTTCACATGCACGACATATTCAATTTTTGCTCATTTTTTGGAATACATAAACAAAAATATTCATGTACATAACAAATGTTACATACTGCTGTCATCCATTTTCTTACTGATATGAAAAGCAGAATTAGAAAAAAATCCCAAAACAACAACACAAACCCCCATAACTTTAAAGCATACTTTTACATTCTTGTCTGCTAATCTGAAGGTTAAAAGTCTCTTAAGACTACTACACTAAGGGTAAAATATTTCTTTTATAAAATTTGATACAAGGGGCAAAGAAAGACCTCTTCAGAATCTAAACTAACTGAAGTTTAAATACATATGTATAAACAAAAATTATCCTGAGACAATGAACAGTAATACTTACACATGCTAAGAAGCAAAACCTTCCTCTCATGTGTCCCTTTTTATTGAAAGGCAGCTCGTAGTAATTAGCCCTTGAAAATTACAAATGCCAATCATTTGCTTTCAGCCTAAATTATTTTGGTAGGTAAGGTTATTCTAGTCCTATGGGGTCAACAACAGCAGGTGAAAATAATTTAGTGAAAGAACCTCCTGTCTCTTATCCCTGAAGAAAACCCTAAGGGGACAAGAAAAAAAAAAGCCACATCAAAAATTTAGGCACTAAATGCAACGAGAATGACAGTATTCCCTTATAAATTAATGTTTCTTTTGAATACAAGTAAGTATGCTGAAGAAACAGTTCTTAAGGAAAATCTGGTAAACAACTTTTTTTTACTTATGTATTTAAGAAAGCTATTTCTATCTCTTTGTTATCAGTCAGAACAGGGAAGTGCCAATGACAGTTCCAGATGGCTCTTGCTCCTTGACTTGTATTCTATTGCATGAAGCCAAAGCAGGTCAGGAAAAAAAAAAAAAAAGGAAAGGAAAGGAGAAAATAAAGGTCAGTCAAGAAAGAAGTAATTTTAGTACCTCTAAAGTAACTTTCCGTTGTGAAAAATTAAACTTGTCTCAATCAACCTGTCACTTCTTTGAAAAGAAGTTGGTGTTGGCCAACATGAATAAAAGGTCAACAGAAACCCCAAATCCAGAAGAATCAAAGAGATTGCAGCCTGGAGTGAGATAGGCCATGTAAAGATGAAAAAGCATAGGCTATCATAGTTTAAATTCCCACTCTTGTTTCTTCTTTACTCCAAAGTAAGAAATAACTTTACTGATTGTGCCACTGGAGATTGATTCTTTATATCCACTGATTCAACTGCAAAGTACCATTCTCACCTGCTTAAAAGAGGAAAAACTACCTCATTCAACCATTTGATTGCAAAATCTAATATTCAGTAGGCCTAAATATATGAGGAATGACAACAATTGCATGTCTCAGTAGGCCTGAAAGAACAATCTGGAGGGAGGACTAAATAAGGCACAAAGCAGGAGAGCTTCTAAGACCAGCTGTGAGAAGTACTCGTCAGAGACTTAAATGGAATTTTTGTGAACTGAGTAACCCAAATTACCTCTTGCCATATCATATCACAATAGATCACATTTTCAAAACTGACTTTCACTCGTGTGCTTTTCTTAGACTCATGAATCTGTGAATATTTAGAAGATTATTTAAGTGAGGTTTGAGAGTTTGAATTTCTGTTCCAAATATTTTCTTGATTAGTAAGTTATAATATACAAGTAGTGGAAGTGTTGAATTTTGCATGACATCATTTCTGTAACTCCAAGATAGACAGGACTTATTTGAAGTTGAAGAGACTGTTATTTCATTTGGGAAAAGATAAATACCCAAGAAAGTGCTGAGCTATCAAAACAATTCTGAGATACAAATTACATCCTGAGCTAATCATTCTCATTCACTGCCAAAAGCATCTTCCTTCCTTGCTTGCTTACAGTGGTAGAAATAGCAGCTGCTGTTGAAATCTCCCCTGGAGATTGTTAGGATCTCCATGAGGAAAAGCTTCTCACTGGAGGCCAATTTCAATAAATAACAACAGCAACTTTATTGTATCTGATAATTTTTTTACAATGATGGAAAAAAGTTGTCAGTTATTTTCATACATGTCAGCCAATGGAAATCTTTCTAAATATACTGTGACTACCCACCTATGGAGGCAAATCCTTGTGTCTTGTGCTTCTGCACTAATGGGAGGCTTCGTGTCCCCTGCTCTCACAGCTTAGTACATACATGAGGTGTTCACTGCAAGACATAAGATATTCACTGTAAGACATTATCCTTACAACAATATTGCTGAAGCCAAATATCCTTCTAGATGACTTTCAGAGACCTTTGGTTCCCAGCAAAATAAAAGAGGAACTTTTTAAATTCTGATCCATTTATGTGATTGTTTATAAATACACATTGCCTTTCCCGAAGCCACAAAAAACTGAAAATAGATTGCTCTGCAATGCACATAATCCTTGGATTTCAGGGGTTGAAGAAAAGATTTTCGTTGCTGTAAGATTTTTAAGCCACTCTTCACCTGCTGAATTACCTGAATTACATGGAAAATGCAGTTTAGATGCATTAGTGGCACAAAAATTGAAGGAAGTGCTGAGGTTTCCACTAAAGGCTGTTTTATACAGTCATAGCTGGTCTCCTAAAATCAGATACTTGATCAACAGTTTTGGAAAATGCTGCTCATGTTTATTTTGGTGCAACTAAGCTCCGAGCTACTGTAATCCTTGTTTGCTTTATCTGACAGAATGTCCAGATAAATTTCTCTATGATAAGTTAAATATTGACAAAGAATAAAGTATTTCTGAGCAGGCACCAGTAACAATACGAAAAGTTTGTTTAAACAATAAAATTAAAGGGTGCCCAATAGAAGAGCTTGAAGAAGTGTGTTGTCTTTTTTGTATTGGCAGGTTTAATGAAAATTAATAACCAGTTTAAAATTTCTTACGCTACTGATCTAAAATTAAAAAAGGACACAAAAAATCAGTGTCTCCAAACTATTCTCTATGGAAATCACACTGTGTTCTAAGAAGAACAGTTTATAGCTTCATCAAATTTTAATAAAGTTATTAATTATTAATATACTGGGTTTTTTCCGTTACTTGTACCTTGATTATTATGTGTTCTACATGGTCATCAATTCTTTAATTAGTGTATTGAGAAGAGGTACTAAAAATCTCTGAATTATGGCATAGATAGGAAAATGTAGCATACTAATACCACTATAGAAAGGGAAAAATATTCATTACTGGAAGTTTGGCATATTCAACACATGGAGATATAGGCAATTTTCCACTTCTGTATTTATTCTTAAATACTATATTTTCTCATAAAAAATAGAAAAAATACATCATTATGAATATAATTTTAGTAAAATATTTTTAAAAATATATATAATCAATTACCTAAACCTTGATATTAAAACACTGGAGAATCTACCACAGGTAGGAGATGGAAAAAATAACTTTTCCTTCTCCAATTACTATATACTTTCTCCTACATGAGTCCCAATGTTTGGATGAGATGGTGAGCACCTGAAACTTCTCTTAAGGTATGACTTCAGTTCAACTCAGTTAGTGTTGCACTCTTATGCCATGCATCTCATGAGGGAGAACAGAAGTGCCCTTCTGGGAGTTAAGCTGTTCAGATCTCTGTCCATTGGCATTGAAAATTATCTACTCCACTTTCAGTCTCCAAGTATGTTATTTGAAAAGTATAGTCAGAGGAGTCAGGATTTGCTGAAGAATAACCTAAGTGTTTTGCCTGGGTGCTCTGCTTGTACTGACTTAATGAAAATATTCCCTTTCCATCAAGCCCAATCCCTGCTTAGTTGTTAGCATATTCTTCCCCATAGTAATAACATCTTGTTTGAGTCTGCTGCTCATCTCACATTAGTCAAAACCTGGATCAAAGCCAGATGAAGTTAACAGATTTACTCTGCTGTAAGTCCAGTGTAAAAGAAATTACTTGTCATGCAGATTGACTTGTCTTGCTTTTCAGATTTCTTTGCCCATGCGTGTAAAAGCAAACCACTTTACATGCTACTCAAGGATAAAAACCTACCATGCAGAAATAGAAATTTACATCCAATTTCTTTTTTCCCAGTAGATGCTGTGTCAAAAAAGTAAAACATAAACAGTTGGTATTTCTTCTATGAAATTGTTTTTGTGTCTACTCCAGGTGTCACCTTACTTGAAATTTTAGCTACATCTTTGTTACAAGTATAATGCCTTATCATACAGAGTAATAGATAAACTTCTCTGTTTTTGTAAGTGTGCTTTCACAGTAAACAATGTCATCTGATACAGAAAATTAAAAGAAAATAAGTTACAAAGTTACAAATACAAAAGAAAATGTTACAAATTACAATACTACAAAGTTACACTAATACATAAGTATAATGTTCCTACAAAAGTTGCAGTCACATACATTTTCCAGACCTGTTAAAACTACTTGAATTGATTCACTGAAATTTTAAAGCCACAGAATAAGCAGTTTAAAAAAGGGGGGTGGGGATGAAGCTACTACAGGCTTTCCAATCTCCTGCATAACTGTTTCACAAGAATTGGACCTGTGAAGTCATGGGTTCAAGAAACTTGAAATAGTGTCTCTTTTCACATTCCACTTCATGACAGTCTAATATTTCTCTTATTAGTTATTTTGAAGGCAAGTATGGTACAGAACGTGTAGTCTCCATAGGCATTGTACCTTGTCATACATGCCATGACATATAAAAAAAAAAGTGGGATAAAGAAAGAAAACTGAGAAAAATATTATATTTGATGAAATAAAAATATCCTTTCTTTTCTGCCTGGAGCAGATTTACTAAAAATCAGAGATGATATATTATAAAATATAAAGGAAATTTTAAACTGCAAAAAAAGTTGGATGTTGCAAAAATAAAGAAACAAAAACAAGAAATAAGGGAGGAAGAAGTGAAGCTAACAAATCATTACAACTTCAAACTCAGAACTGAAAAATCCAAGAATTTCTATCCAAGTGTCAATCTCCCCTAACTGCTTTTGCAAACTTATCTGTGGAAAACAGGTGATGCAACACTTAAGTAGCTTGTACAGTTGTCTAAACAATTTAGAAAGAAGGTTATTGACACCAAATGATGCTTCTGCAGACCATTTCCCTGATGGTGATGCTTGTTTATGCTATTGCACTGATTGTTCAATGCTACTCTTCATCACTGCCATAAGGCTCTCAACATTTTGCTCGTTCTTTCATATTGCTCTAGAAGATCATCAACACTGTGCAACACTGTGCTAATGAGGCTTGCTTCACATAAAATAAAATGAAGTTTTTGTAGTCCAGATCCATTCCTCAATTGAACTCCTCATGCATCACCATGAAACAAAGAAATCAAAAAACCCAACTGGGCTGAGAAGAGCAGCGATAGCAGGGGAAGGATAGGAACAGAAGACTGACAAAGACAAGGAGACAGGTGTGAATTGCTTTAATCCAGAATCACTTCAAAGGAAATGGTTCTGCTCTCCTAGACTGCAAGAAGTGGTAAATGACACAAAACCTCTGAAGCACAAGAAAAGAGGAAGTCAAGACTGGGGAGATCAGAGACAGAGTGGATTTGTAAACAGAAATTGTAAGTTTTGTGAGGAGCAATCTTATGAGTACAGAGCACTGTTCTTTCACAGTTCAGCTGCTGCTTGTGACTCAGGAAGAGGAGCAAAGTCTGCAGCAACTCTGCAGAAGGAGTGTGGGATGAGTAAGCAGCTTATACAACTCACAGGAGCAGATGCAAATTGGTAGGTCTGCAGGACAAATAAAGAAATTACCAGTCAAAGATCATAACCATAAATCACAGAGCAGGCCAAGGATTATAGGGTTAGTGGCTAGAATTAAATTCAACACAATGTGTGAAGGCAATAAGGCAAGGAAAATATAATTCCAGGAAGTGAGAAGAGAAATGCTGAGCAACTTGCTGGATATTTATTCTTGACACTAAACAAGGGCACTAATGAGGCCATATTTGAAATGTCACATTGATTTTCTGTCTGGTTCATTATCCTATAGATGATATGACTTTATGGAAAGGGTACAGCTTTGGCAGACAGCTGGCTACATACATATCTATGAAATAAATACGACCAAGAAAGTGGCTTTAGCCTATCATGTGAATATCCACACTTTAACCCTTTGTTTGCTTTCTGGGCACTGTGCTGTCCAGGAGTTCAGCCCACTAATGAAGGCCCAGCTTGACATATCATGTCTGTGGGACTTTGTCTCTATTTCACTGAGAAAACTGGTACAGATCTGTGAGGGAGTCCATAAATTAAAACAACACAGAACAAAAAAGCCAAAATGTGGAAGTGAAATTGTTCGGGTTGTGATGCTCATTTCCCCTGCTGAGGATACATTTCGGCTTCCACCCATGCACACTTATTTACTTTCTCCTAGTCTACATCCATCCCTGGTTTCCTGGGCAGCCTTCTAATTATGTACAGGTTCCTTTTTGGGATCCCAGATTCCTGTGAGGCTTTTACAAACCTTGTAAACATCTCCACAGGAAGCAAGGAATTAGCCTTCAGGCAGAAAAAGTGAAGTACTGCTCAGCATCCACACTGTGAATACATGTACTGGCATAAATTCCTGAATTATTGGTCTGATAATCAACAAGGAATGACTGAAAAATGTACAGATAGGCTTTTAGAGTCAGAAGTGGCTTTGGACCAATACCTTTTAAAGAATGTGTGATGGTCTTTTTAAGGCATTTCTATGTTTGGACCAGGTATAAGAAGCTTGACAGGAACTAAGTAGAGAAACTTTGCAGTTGTATTAAATAAAAGACCATATAAATATATTTGCTTTATGACCTAGACACATAAAGAAAGGACACAGAAAAGTTTATTAATGGACCTATTAAAATATCAGTTCTCTCTTCAGTATATATACATGAGTAATATTTCATATACATCATTATTCTGAGAAAAAAGAAAAAACAAACTATGTCTTGAAAACGTGAGAGTCTGTGTGACGGCACTGTAATACAGATCTTAAGTGAGTGACATGGACTAGCTGTAGTAAAACTGAAATACACAAAATATTTGTCCATGGAGCGTTCAACAGTGGGCAGGTGTTTTTAAATGCCTTGAGACACTGAGGACAGGAATAATATGGAGGCAGAGGAAACTGGAAAATTAGCCTGAAATCACACTCTGGAAAATCTACTTAGAAATTTCTTGAGCACAAAATAAAGACCAATGACATTTGCTCTTATTAAAACTGCTTTCATGAAGGAAATTACACATTCCAGGTAAATTCTAATTAAATTCTCTTTACACATGCATGAACTAATGCTCTGTACCAGGTAAATATGATCCAAGGATGACTATTAAAAAATATATTCTGATTATCCCATGCCTGAAATGGTTGATTTTCTATGATTTTCCCTGAATTCAAACATATCTGAGTGATCCATATGTGAATGGCATATAAATTTTGTTAGTGAGAGAATAATTAAGTCTCTTTAATAAGAACATCAGTGATTTCTAGAAAAGAAAAGCTAATGCAAAAAAAAATTTGAGATTTACGTCTTTTATTTTCTTTACTTACAGTTCCTCTAGTAATTTAATGTGTTAATGTCTTGTTAATCCTTGACAAGCTGACAAACCATGAAATTCAGCATTATTAGCATGGTAAAGCTGTGAAATCCTTCATCTGTTGCCATGATCTGTACAAGCCAATGTAAGAAAGAGTATTAGAGTAGTAGAGAGTTATTTGACTCTGTGCCTGCATAAATAAGAGAAGATCAAGTTTATTCATATTATCTGCCCAAAGGGTCACAAAGTCTCTGCACAAAGCTTTTAGCAAATTTCTTTATGGCCCTCACACATGATGGTAGGCAAACGGATTGTTTCAGTCAAATGCCACCTGAGGTTTCTGGATCAAATAAACCATTTGAAGCTGCTTGTCCCCAATGTGGTGTTTAACATAGAAACATATCTGGCATATATCCACACTTTTTGTGGGTACAGCTCATAAAAAATCTATAAAATAATTTCTGATAATCAGTTCAGATGAAAATTATACCACCTGTGGTCAACATGTTTCCAAGGAGAGCCTCATTTTCCAGCTTCCCGCTTCCACCTCCACAGCATCAGAAGCACGGGATTGGTGTGGGCTATGTGATGGCTCACTGCCACCACCTGCTTTTAAATAGGGTCACTTGATAGAAGTACAAAGTAGTAGAAGAGTATAATGTAGTACAAACTCACAATGTTAATTTTCTTTATATTCTTACCACACTAAAGTTTGGTGCAAAAGGGAAAGAATCTCGTAAAGGAAAGTAAAAAACCTCTGTTAGAAAATATGTGATTCTGTTAAGGAGATTTATATAGAAACACATTTCTAAAATAAAATGTTTCAGCCAGTTTTCCTTAAGAATGAAAAACCTGACTCAACTTTTGTAGTTCTTTCTTCTTCACATGAGAAATCTGGCATATGAGCTAGTTTTTATGCAAGATTTTCTTTTTCTATCTAACAGATTAACAAATTCTGAAAGCTTTGTGACCTTTCTGCAGAAGTTTGATTTTTCACCTATGACATTCATAAACAAATGCAGGCTTCTGCTCTGAAAGAGATATAATTAAAGATGGCTGTTGTGGTTTAACCCCAGCCAGCAACCAAGTACCACATAGCCTCTCACTCACTCTCCCACCAGCAGGATCAGAATCAGAAAAGTGTTAAAACTTGTGGGTTGAGATAAAGACAGTTTAATAGGGGGAAAAAAGCCACACAAGCTAGCAAAACAAAACAAGGAATTAATTCACTGCTTCCCATGGGCAGGCAAGTGTTCAGCATCTCCAGGAAAGCAGGGCTCCATTACACGGAATGGTGTGGACTTGGGAAAACAAATGCCATAACTCTGAATGTCCCCCCTGCATCCCCACTTTATATGCTGAGCATAATGTCATACAGTATGGAATATCCTTTGGGTCAGCTGGGGTCAGCAGTCCCAGTGTGTCTCCTTCCAGTTCCCCACACACCCCCAACTCCCTTGGCTGCCTGGCCCTATGAAAGGAAGAAAATACTTTGTCTCTGTGTAAGCCCTGCTCAGCAATAACAAAAACATCCCTGAATTATCAACACTTTTTCCAGCCCAGATCCAAAACACAGCCCCAAACTAGCCACTGTGAAGAAAATTCTACCCCAGCCAAAAGCAGCACAATGACCCATGGGGTTTTGTCACTAACACGAGCAACACAGATGAAAAGGACACGAGACGAATCACAGGACAAAAGAGGGCAAACTTTATTGTGAGTTCTAGTCTTTATAGAACTCTGTAAAAGAAGTGTGATTGGAAGGTGAAGTTACCACCTCTTCAACGACATTGGTTATAAAATCAATCATTCACAAAATTATCTATGATAGAAATATGTAAACAAAAGAGATTCAGTTAGAACAACCCAGACTTATTTACAAAAGCCTAGCATGAGCAGACTCCATCTAAAATGAAAACATCAGAAGGCTAAATAACAAGGCGACAGGGTTTATTATCTTTTTTATCCTAAAATAATATGTATTTTCTTTTTCAGAAATTATACAGTGGTTCTTTGTCAGGTTATGGTGGCTTAAACTTTAATTCATTAATGTGTGTAAGAGGGTTTATATTGTCACTTGCAATATGCTGCAGGGCTATGAAATAATATTACTAAGCATATTACAACAGCCACAATTTACATAATCATATTTAAGGTCACAAACTAAACCAGCTGGACATAAGTTTGTCTGGTAGAAATAAAAACACCACCTGGCCCTTCCTCACTGTTAAATGCATTGCAGGAATAGATATATCATAAGATATCTGACAAACTAATTTTTAAAGCTTTTGAATTTATTGTTGGGTGTCCTTTATTCCATTATGAAGTGGTTTAAAGGCATACAATGAACATAAAGAAACATCTGAATTATTACTTTAGTTCAATCACCAGCAATGCAAAGATTTAACATTTCCTGGTCTAAACTGAAATAGTGATTTAATGCTGAAGTGCTGCCTCAGTTTTAGAGTAGGTAATGATCAGGGTAGCTTGTGAGTCTCTTCCTGCCTGCAACCACCTTCCGCACTCCCTTATGAACTACCAGCAGCCTCTCTCATTCATCTCATTCCCTTCATGACCCCAGAAGAGGTCACTGGTCCCATACTGACTGTCACCCTTTGGGTCCCAGACAGTGCTCTCCAGCTCCCCTAAAACCATTTGATTGGGTAGTGTTAGAAATGAGGAATCCACTATCTACAGCTTGTACAAATCCCTGCTTGCCAGGGAAATAAACAGGAGGCACGTTTGTTACTCTGTTCAGTGTGAGTGATTGGCAACAATAAAAGGCCCATAGGTTTTCCCAAAAAAAAAGGAAAGAAGAAGGAACAGCTAACTATCTCATCTAGTCATTAAATTAGAGAAAAGGAGGTGGAGGGGATTGAATCCTAATTATTGCTCTTCCTTAATTCAAAGTCAAATTAGACATCCACATGACTTATCCATATCAGACTAAATGGACAAAACTAATGTCATATTCCTGAAATTAAGATACTAGACCTTTATGTACCTCTTTATTTAACTCTTGTTGAAAAACTAGCTATGACATTTTATAATTATAGAATGATTTCAGTATCTACTGGCTGGCATACTATTTATCCTATTTATCCTATTTATCCTATTTATCTCTGAGCCTAAGATGCTGGTGGTGTTGAGAACATTAGCTTTAACAGGAAAACACTAAATATTTTTTTTTTACAATTAATATTTTACAAATATGGACAGATACTTGGATTAACTTTTTAAAATTTAATTTGAGAATAATAGCCTAAATTCTAAACCAAGCACATCTCCACAACTCCAAGTGATTAAAATTAGTCATGCAATGCCAGAAAGACTAATTTATCAGTACAAGTACTTTAGCCATTCTAGAACAGCTAATGCTTTTTTTTAATACGTTATTGCAGTTATAAAAATGCAAGCTACTCATTAACTGTCTGTAAAAATTTTTATGGATTTATTGCTTAATTAGGTTTGTACCTTTATTTGACAGGGGTTATTAAATACAGCATATAATCCTCTCAACTCCATGTAAAAGTCCAACTCAGTTTTTATGAGAGCCTACATTAAAGCAGAATTCAAGGAAAAATAAAATCTCTTAATTCACTGCAAGGACTCAATTTTTATTGCATATTGTAACAAACAGCTATTTATTTAGATTATTAAAATTTTTTTTTCTGACATTTTCTTTCTGATTAAAAAACGTTATGTCTCCAAACACTGAGTGATGATTTTTCTCCCTCAAACACCCCTCTGCTCCTTCTCTGTGATGATGTGCTAAGTAGTCATGTTGAATTTATGGTACCCTCCACAGGGGAACATGGTGGGCACCGTGAATGTAACAGTCCCATTTCTCTTATGCCCTGAGAATCTGTGGATGCCCCATCCCTGGAAGTGTTCAAGGCCTGGTTGGATAGGGCTTTGAACAAGTGAAAGGTCCTGCCCATGACAGGTAAGCTGGAACTGGATGGTCTTTAAGGGCCCTTCCAACTCAAACCATTCTATAATTCCATGGCTCTTCAGGGACAAGCAGAAAGGGAACACTCTTTGTTAGCTGATGCCTAATTCAAACTCTGACTTCAGAGTCTAACCCTTACGGCCCAAAACAAATATTTTTTCAAATAGATACAAAGAGGAGAGAGAATCATCCAGACAAAAGCCTGGAGAAGAGCAAATATATCGCTAATTAGTTGTGCTTTCTTTTGTGTGGAATTTAACCATGTCTTGATAATTGAACATCAAGCAGAATTAATAGTTAGACATTGAGCCCAAATCTGCCTGTCATGCTCAACATGCATTGCTACACTGAAGTAAACAGTGCAGATTTGACTCCAGCGATGGCAGTCCTTTCCCACCTGGGCAAATTACCACTTGCCACATGGGACAAGATCCTGTTATTCAATCTGTCCAAAGAGCCTGCAGCTAGTTTAGTGTCAGCCCAGTGTATTGCCATGGGAGAGCTGCTGGCATTTCTCACTCAGCAGACATGCCAGCAATGTCAGCAGGCACGAGACAGGGGTCTCTTAAACATTCCCAAGTCTCATGGAATTATCCTAGCCAATATGATATTTCTGGCCGGTAAAAAAGAGTACTTGTCGCATGGATTTTATTGACCCTGGCATGTAGAAGGAGAAACGCGGATAATAAAGTTACTGAGGGTAGGAAAACTATGAGGCAGAAACACAAGGATTAATGACAAACTGGCAAGTCTTCAAAGTGCTCTGAGGTCTCTGGTGCTTAGAATGAAATCCAGTCCTGCTGAAGGCACAGCAAAACGCTTATGCCTCACTGCAACTTTGGTTCGAAAGCTTGAAACAGTTTCTTATGCTTCCCTTAGCATGGCATGAATTTCTAACTTCAACGCACAGTCTGAAAAGACTTTTTTTTTAAAGATGAGTGAGAAAAAAAGAACTAAAGAAACAAATTTAAATAATTTTGCACTATAAAAAAACCCACTCAAAGTGCTTTGAAATTTCCAACCTAATAGGAAAGGCTTATGTAAAGTCAACAGAAGTAGTGAGCAGTTTCAGGGCAAAACAAATATGCATAGTTTTCAACACAGATCTAATATTTAAGGAATAGAAATAGCTGAAAAGAGGAATGAACTGTCATATCTACACCAAACAAATATTTGTGGGCCTACAAAATAAGATAATAGGAATAAAAATCTCATCAAATTTCAAACAGATTGTTTTTAAAATTTCTCTCTTTAGAGAGGGTTCCTTGGGAAGCAGAAACATTAAGAAAATGGTGTGCATTAAAAAACATTAAAAATTGGTGTGCAAACATTGGGGATTACAAAGCACTAAGGAAGCAAAAATGAAAGAAGTCATACATTTCACCCCAGAAATTGTAAGCAAATGGAAAGATTGATAAAAACTTGCCGGTAACAATAATTTCAGAGGAATCTACAAGCAGCTAACAATAAGCAAACTCATCTACAGCAGGACAAAAATATTTCCATTATCGTCCTACTGGATTGGGTGTTATAAGTTGGTATTTGACTGAAATTGTGACACTAGGCTAGACTGTCTCCCCTTGGAAACTAGGCTGAGAGCAATATTTTCACTGATCTGTTGGTAACATTTTTGAAATGTAATCCAGAGCAATATGACAGCAGCCTGTTAGGGCCTATGCTGTATTTCTGTCTTCACATGGAAAGGAACAAGGAATTACAAATGCAAAGACCTGCCTGTTTCACTTTCATGTAAGATCCCCTTCTAAATGCTTCTAGTTCTCTTCCACAACTGCACACAGCAGGCAAGATATTTCCCTCCACCCCATCCCAGCCACTGCTACCTCCATTCCTGCCATACTCTGTTTTCTCTTCTCCACCTCTGACATAGACAAGAAAGCATAAATAAAGGAGGGATGTTGGCCAACACATGGACAGCAGAGCTTCTGTGTGCACATGGGGTTTAGGGACAGAGATTATTGCCTGTCCTCTCTCCTTTGACACCACATCTGTCGTAACATAAACTGTTACTTGCATTTAGTGAAATTACTCTAGCATTTGTAGCATGAATTTAATGCTATGAACATTAATAGTTATGAAAGTGTGAAGGTGTTGCAGAAAAAAATGTCATGTTAGTATAAAGATGGTACAAAACAGGAAGAGCCTAGAGTTGCTACTCCTAAAGGAGACTAACAGACACTGATTTTATCTGTATTTTTCCTCACTTTTTTATAATTTTCTGTGGAGCCGTTTCAAGATACAATAGATGTCAGAGCCTAAAAATCCACCTTGGCAGCTATGGTTATGTGTCTGAAAATAAATTTACAAATGCATTTTTTCCCTTAATATTTCAGATTCATTAGAAATCTTGAATTTGGCAATGTTGTTTGATAATTATAAAGGCTTTTACACAGAGTTGATTAAGTTTTTCTAATGTCCTATATAAGGACATTAGGAAAAAATTATACCTGGAGCTTTTCTCTGTCAGAAGTGTCCACTGACAGTGTATGGACTTGTAAGTCTATATCCATAGGACAGATCATATCAAGAGTGGCATCCTAATAAGATAAGATTTTAAATTTTAAAAGATAAACACCTTTAAAGAGACAACAGTAGCAATTTCTTTTATAGATGGAGCTTGCTTAGTACCTATTCAAACACAGAAACTCTGAACAATCTTCAAATCACATCTTAGTCACTTATGAAGATATTCCTCATGATATTTGCAGCACAGAGGGGAAAAACATATATGGGAATAATTAGTGACATTAGCATATCCATTAACAGTGTCCATAGTATTCCTTAGAACCTTCATTTCTATTTTTAATTTGCAGATTGACAGTTTTATATGGCATCTGCCCATCACAATTTCTCAGGCAGATGTAATAATACTTCTAGTTCTTGACTAGACAAATGTAATTATAAACCTGATGAAAAACTGATTCCTTTAAATGAAAAAAAAACCCTGATAAATGGTGTTAGAAACAAAAAAAAAAAAAAAAAAAAAAAAAAAAAAGAAAGGTGTCTCTTTCCCATTGTAGTTGTGGCTTAAGGCAAGATTCCTTGAAAAATAAGACTATTGAAAAATTTATTGACTGAGTGTTTTAAATTTAATTTTGTCTCATCATTTTCATACAAGTAATTCTTCATGTCTTAACAGCCACAATGAAGCTAGATATTTGTGTGACTTATCTGGCTGTCTAAACTCTGGCATAGAGAACAAGGTTTTTGGAGCTCTTGTGGTTGGCATAGTTTATATTTTTTCCGTATACATGAGTTTAAAATAAAATGTCAATTGCACATGAAAGTTTAAAATTTACCCTCTATGATAATATAATTGTTTAAAACTTATTGGAAGGTGCATATACATTTGGAACAAATATACCTAGAGCACATGGAATTCTCCCAGAAGTGTTTTTATGTTAGGAGCTCAACACTGATTTATTCTTTCAAAGATACCCTTTCTGACCTGTCAGACCCCTACATTCTGCTTTCAAAACTCCCTCAGGATCTATTCTACACACTCGACCCAGCTTATCTGGGAAGCCATAAGCTCTTACACTCAACTCCTGGAGCTCTTGAAGCCAGGAGGGACCTCTCTGCTGTTTCATCTGTCTGCCCACATAACACAAGCACAGAAACCTCCACCCATAATTTCTGCCTTAAGCCCATCACTTTCATCTGAATGGTAGCTTTTCTTTTATAGAAGACACATAATCCTGAAAGCCAAAATAGACTGTAAAAGGGGGCATTTGTCAATGATGGTTATAGTTCCCAGCTCCCCTAGGCCTCAGGCAAATAATTTAATCAGAGGATCCCAGCGCTGCAGCTGTTCTCTAGGAACAGCTTTATTTTCTGTCACATACTACAAAATCTGGAATTTTCTGTTCCTTATCTCACACTGCTTTAATACTTTCTACTGTGTACATTTTAATTAATCTCATAGCAGGCAATAAACACCTCTGTACCTCTTTGTACCTTTTGAACCCACCTTTCTGGTGGATTCTCCACAGTGTGGTAGAAATTAATATATAAAAAGGACCTTATTTTCACAACACCCAGTACACTCCTACAGGACAGAAAGCTTCTCCTGATCTTCACACACTCCCTTTGGACTCAGCGTGGGAAGGGGTGGGTAGCCAGCAGGTGTGACCAGTGTTTTCAGGTGGGGCATCTCCACACAGTATGGTTATGAGGCTACTTTTTGTTTTACTGGCTGACAGGAGCCTTTGTTTTACCTTATGAAGCATCTCAGAATGACAGGAAAGAGCAATGCCACCAGGGAAAAGGAACTGCAGTAAGGGAAGTGTAGCTGGTTCATCCATACTGTCAATTAGCTGCTGCTGCAAGAGAGAGAGAGAAGAGAGGTTTTACCTTGCCATGTGCTGAGTGCTCTAGCTATTATCCCAGGTTACTTTTAGACCTGTTAAACATCACCACAGCCTTCAAAAAGATACTGGCTGTCCTAAAACTTCACCTTCCTCTTTTTCTCATGCATGAGGTTATTTATATGATTATTGCATTTAATGTTTGACCCATTTAGAAGCTAAGGGTGCACATCTTTGCTGTGTAATAGGAACAGAGAGAACACAGAGCAGTCTAGAGAAGATTTTACACTTACAAGAATGTGTGCACATGCAAAACTGGTAATGTGAATCTTACTTACCCCACAGGTTGGGCTTGCCTCACAGCTTTTCTACACTGTACTTCAGCCACATCTGTGACCCCACACCATCCCTACAGACTTGTAAAGTATCAAAGACAATATTGTGTAAGACATTTCTCTTCAGTTTGCATTTCTCATTCACCTAATACGCAAATTTTCCTCCTAGAAAGGACAATTGTTGTCTATTAAGACAATTGTATCATAAATTTCACCTATTGTGTCATGTACTGAGGTCATCTGTAATTCATAATGCTTTACAAGATTCAACCTGGAAGCAAGACTTTCCTGTACTATGCTCCTTAAATGTATCTAACAAGTCCCTGTCTGCAAAGAGCTCATGGATTAAAGAAGTTCTAAATCTAAAGACAGCAGGAATAAGAACAGGTATGAAGTAGAGGACTATAAGGTAAAACAGTGAAGTGTACTTTAAATATGTTTACAAGTAGATATGACATTAGGTGTCACTAATTAATTACTTCATTTCAAAATAATGGGCTATATTTTTAAAAAATGTTCATTGTTGGGTGTTGAGAACTTGTAAGGAGCAAAAAATAATTTTATCCCTCATTAAAGGGAAGGTAGGTGAACATGTACATGTAGAACACACATCTATCTTATTCTATGCCTTAGAAAAATTATTTGGTAAATGATACAACTGGGAAAACCATATCTTAGTGTTTACACTGCCCCTTACAAGTACAGCATTGGTATTATCATTCCTTGTTTACAGCTGTTGTTTATACAGTTCATTGTGATATTCTGAACAATCTCAAAAAGCAAACTGGAGAGCTTAAACAAACACACATCAGAGTCAAGGAAATCATGAGAACATTTCCTGGTTGTGTTTTGGGGGCTTGGGTGTTACTTTTCTGCAGGAGAAATCATCTGCTTTCTGTCAGATATGTAATGAGCAGATTCACAGTAAGAATAAGATAAAAATCTTTCTAATCTAACAACTAAAGAATACCCTTGATAATAACTGAACAACTGTTAATGAATTCATTAGCATAGAACAAAAGGAAATAATAGCCTCATTTAGCAATTTCACACATTATTTCTATGCAGTTTCAGCAACCTTTTAAAATACGTGAAAATGAAAATAATCAAATCTTGGATTTTAAGTAATATATTAGTAATCCACATTACATTAAAAAGTATTAAAATACAACTTTTTCAAAGATGCATCCAGCTAGTTTGTAGGTGTGTTACTGAATAAATCAATAGTGATGGAAGGAAACTCCCAAAGAGGCCAACACTGGCATTTGGAATGCATTTTTTAAAATCCAATTTTGTATTTGTAACTTTTTTTTTTAGGTCATGACATGGACAGTATCTAAGGGTTTTTTTAGATGTAAGAATAAGGCCTTCTTTCACTTAGAATAGAGAATGGTGTAATGCTATATCCCTGAAGGAATTAGGCAGTCTAGGCCAAATAATTCTGTATTATCTGGATATTCATCCAAAATATATGGATATTGCAGGTTTGTCTAAGCAGAGGACTATAGAATACCATTTCAGTAATTTCACATAGCAATGAAGTATGAGTGTGAAGTTCTGCCATTCGTATTACACAGCAAATGCATTTCACCTCGACTTGGTTTATTTTCTCAAATTCTGTTACACATTCCCTTTTTGCTTTTAAAGCAGTATTTATGAAGCAGGACCCCAGTTATCTTGAGTAGCACATGAAAGTACCTTTTGTTTTAAGTGTCTTGAGATGTGCCATTTTGTTGATGCCATAAAAGAAGTTCCAGTTAGTTCCTGATGATCTTATTAGCAGCATCCCATCAGTAAACATAATTATTTGTGATCTCTCCCCAGCCCTCAAGCAGGGAGCATCAATGTCAGGACTTTCCTAAATGCAGAAGCCAACCACTCTGATCAATAAAGAAACAAGAAATATTGACTGCCTGTGAATGGCACATCTGAGCAATCCATGCCAAGACTTGGAAGGTAAATAGAAGATAAAGTAGCAGGATTATGATAAAGAAGACCAGGAAAAGTTTACACTCCACTTTTTACTCTGCTTCATGAACTATAAAAGGTGAGCAGCCTGTTTACACAAGGGAAACACTTTAGTTTTGTGGGTGTCTGTGAAATGTTGTAGACACTTAAAGTTCCTTTTTCCTGTCAGTAAGCTGCTATTCTCCTTCTCCAATAAAGGAAAAAGTATCTGAAATTTTAGATTTAATTAGAAGTTAAACTCTAGGGGAAAGTATGCTCCTCCTTTTGAACATGTGCTAATTAGGGCTGACATTTCAGTAGAAATTACAAATGTTTTTGTATATGCACACATTTATACATATAAAATATACACATATGCACTCCAGACACAGGTGCTGTGTAAATCAAATGATGTTGTCACATAAATATTGACAGATGTACATGACTTTGCTTTATCCAATAGAGAATACTATAGAGATAAAGGTTTAAAGAATGAAAGGGTGTACATAGTCATCTGCCAGCCAACACACTTCCATTGTTCCAGTAATTCACAGACAAAAAAATAGTAGAAAATTATTTTTTCCTCCAGAAGTAGCAATATCATTGGCCTGTCTTGAATGCAGCTTTGCAACACAGAGAAGCTGTCAAGGGTGTCTTCACCCTTCCAGAGGGTTACAAAGGTCAAAGAGATAATAACTTCATCTGAATCAGCCAGTAGCTAGGAAATGTGATCTCAGATTTGCCTGAAGTGAAGCAATCTGCAATTTATAAAACCACCTATGCTCCCCTGAGGTGTGTGCTTGTATGCAACAAGCAAGGCATAGAATTAAGTAACAAACAGGATTTTTTTCCTAATAGCATAACTATTGTCTTCTCTACTCTCTGGCGACCAGCAACAGGACCCAAAGGAATGGCATAAAGCTCTGTCAGTGGAGGTTTAGATTGGATATCAGGAAAAGGTTTCACCTAGAGGGTATCTGGGCACTGGAACAGGCTCCCCAGGGAAGTGGTCACAGCACCAACACTGACAGAGTTCAAGAAATGTTCAAACAACACCCTCAGGCAGGCACAGGGTGTGATTCTTTGGGTATTCTGTGCAGGGCTGGAAATTGTTCTTTTGTTATTCTTTGATGATCCAGTCCCTTCCAACTCAGGATATTCCATGATTCTATGGTTTTATGAACTATGTCCCTTTTATGAACCCCTGTTTTTTCCTATGCTGGACTGGCATATGAAAAATTTTCATGAAGAAAGATTTCCATGGGAAAGTATTAGTCTTTTGTACCTATTCATAATCTTAAATTGTGCTTCAGAAGTGATCATTCTGAAAGGCAAGGTTCTATGAGAGAACCAAACTTTTACCACATTCGACCTTAGGATAAGGAATGTGAAAGGCAGAAAAAAGAAAAAATTACTGTGGGCTACTGCTCCCATAGAAATGAACAGTGGTTTTACCTCTGACAGTGCAAGAGGAAATTCAGGCTACTTCCACTGGCTTTGGGAAACCTCACCCAGATTCCTGTAAAACAAACCTGCAGTCAAATAAGTGGGAAGATACCAACTCCCTTTTACCTTCAATACAATTTTGAAGCAAAGTGCTACTGATGAATCAGGCACATTATTTAAATGTGTGTGTACACACTGAATTTATTGGCTCAAGAAAAAGAGCAAAAATAATTACTTGAAACACATGAATTTGCTTTGTATTGGTGTGAAATATCAGTCTTCACGAAACTAAAAATTTTGATGCAAATTGCCAGAATTCTTCACATAAAATAATTCACAGTTGATAATTTCACTGGCTCCAATACCAAGAATAAATGACAGATAAATGACAGACTTGAAATACCTTGCGGCATAATATGAGCCAAAAGCATGACACTTCCAGCAACAAAATCACTGACTTTCTCCTAAATGTTGTTTGGCTCAGCCCTTGATGCTATTCCTACCAGTACATCCTCTGAGAGGGGAAGATGCCAGCTTTGACTGGACAGGGCACCTGGCTGGTGACAAATCACGGCAGTGCAGCCCCATTCATGGATTTGTATTCAACTGTGTTTTCAGCAGCCTGGTCCAGAAGGCCAGTGCTGACATCCAGCATGTGCAGTGGAGCAAAGGATAAGTGGATGGTGTGACTGGACTGGGTGAGGAGTAAAGGTCAGTTTGTACAGATGGACAGTATTTGTGCAGCCACTGGAAGCTTGTCTCTGCCCCTCAGGGAATGGCAAGAGATGGCTGGAGGAACAAAATTCGATTCTCAAAACAACCTTCCTAGAAACAGTGAAAAGGTCAGTCTTTTCCTCCAGTAACTATTTTTTTCTGTTCCCTACAGTCCTTAAGATTTCTGTCCAGAGTGTAATTCCAAGCACTCCCATAAGCAATGCTTCTGATTTTATCTCATCTCTTGCTATCATTAGAAAGGACTGCCAATTTGCAACCATGTCTTAGCAGAGGCCAAAAATCAGGGTTTGCCCAGTGAAAAGCCTTTTTTATTACTACTTTCTAATACAAGGTATACTTCAGGTCAAGAAAAGAAGCATGTCTTAGCCTGTCATCTCTTCAAGACTGTCTTCTGGTGAAGGAAAATCTTGAAGGCAGTAATAAAATCACACTTATCTTAATGGGACTGTGATTTCACAGACTATGAATGCTGAAAGTAACAGAAGTAAATACCTTTCTAAACCTTTCTAAGGTTTCCCATCAACTCGTAAGTGCAGAAGGATTAATCAGCTCAGATAAGTATTCAAATGGAACTGGCTGCCTGGTTGGATGAAATCTGCATGTTAATAGTCTGCATAAAAAATATATAATAAGCTTATATACTTGTCTCTAGATTAAATTAGATAAAATATTATGATGAGGTGTATTATAGAAATTGAAACTCTGCTCCTATGGGGTCAAAGGATAACAAAGATACAAATTCAAGTGATGAAGAAATTTATGTGGAACGTATTTATTCCTCATTAGACCACACATTAATTTCTGCAGTTTTGGAGGGAGGGAAAATAGTAACATGTGGATGTCAAAAAATGAACTAAATAAAAATTAACTGGAAGCAACTCTCAGCGAGCTTTCAAAGACTGCTTTGCACAGTATTTATGTTTGGCAGATTGCCAGAGAGTTATAGCCATCAAGAAAACCATTGAGAAACTGTCAGCATCAAGCTTAAAGAATTAAACAGCCCAAATGCACCAGACTCTGTTTTTGAAGGTTTGTTAATCTTTAAATAAGTTCACTGGAAATTAGAAATCCTATTTGTTCTGAGCCATTTGTGTCATGGTCCCAGGCAAATGCAACACTCCATCTTTTAAAGAGAGGTTTATTAAACAGCCCAGCTTCTCAAATTGTTGTTCGAATTTCACTCTACCCTGTGTCCTTGCAGGAATTGTGACTGTATTTGGTCCTGATGATCTCACCTGCTCTTAAATGCAGCTGCATATCAGGCGGGTTGGACAAGCTCTGTATATCACTGTACCAGTCCTTCTGTAGCTGTCTCTCAATAACTTGACCATCTCTAGACCTGTGTAAGCTCACTGAGTGAAGTGGATAACATCCAACAAGAGTTAAAATCCTCTGTTGCATCTGTTTGTGTTTGTTTACGATGTCTTGTTCCAAGTTCCTCCTCAAGAGGAAAAAAACCCAAAACAACTCTGGAAACCTAACTGGTACATGAATCTAACATGCTGTAATGCAAGCCCCTCATGGCAGGACTCATCAAGGAATGCTGATCCCACTGAAGTGAGAAAGAGTGTGCCCTGAACTGCAACAACAAAATCATAAGGGGTATTTTAGGTTTGTGCAGAAAATAGCACTTTCTGCTGAGCTGGGGCTGGGTTTGCCTTAAGGCAGGGCTATCCGTAGCTAGCCTGTATGCAGCCTGAGAAGGCACCAGCAGTACTGGAGGCTGTTGTGTTGCTGATTTCATGAATGACAAGAGACCACACAGAACTAACCCTGGAAATATTAGGAGGTGGCATCTTGCTTCCTAGTTATGGTATATTATAAGTTTCTTGGGTACAAGCTTGCTGAATTTTTCCTTCCATGGGAAAGCTCACTTCTAAACACAGAATTTGATAAAACATATATCTGAGCTGTGTGTTTTTTGAGGACAGGTGGTGTTTGGCTGCCCTGTCTCCACATGGGGGATGGGAGCCTTCCTTTTCTCAACCTATGAGCTGGACAATTCTTATCTTAGAATTCTAAGCATTCTAGCAATCTGGTATAGAGCATGAAGAAGAAAGTATGTTAGCTCTGTACCCGGGCAGATATACCCCAAATCCTTCTGATCAATGAAGTAATTTTAATAAATCATATAAACCTTCTGATATTAAAGTCAAAGAGTTCTGATTCACCATCAAACCAACAATATACTACTGATCAGACTTCAGTAAAATTACCAGATCTCCATTAAAACACCCTCAGTAAAAGTTAATTGCAAACCCTTGTCGAAGAATGCAGATTATATGCCAATGCTATCACAATGGACTTGTAGTGGCGTTTAAAATTAATGATAATATATCATGTTCAGTGCCAAAAAAAATTAATATTACCATGGTAACAGTTAGAGGCCTTCTCAAAACCACTAATTGCTACATCTGCAGAGTTTATTATTTATTCTCTTGAATTTCTTTCAGCATCTCCTAAACAGATCCTGATATCTGATTCAACTGCAAAATATTCTTTTCTGCATGTTCAGTCATTGAGAAGTCCCTCCTTTTACTCCAGATGAAATCTTTTCTCTGTGTCAAAATTATTGTTAAATTCATTATGTCTTTGAATTTCAGTTCTGGTTTAATTATGCACAGAATGCATTCCTGAAATATGATGTAAACTACAGAGCTAAAAGAGATGACTGAAAATATTTTGCATGGCGGAAAAGCAAAATGTAAACTATCAGAAAGCAAATATGGTGCTTTGGAAGTTTATTTGGTCACTATTGCCAAGAATTTATTTTATCCCTTGAATTTCTATATATGTTGGTTATGTTTAAAAATTGAGATTTTTTTGGCTGCTTCTCCAAATGAGAGGGGAATGGTCCAACACCCATTTTCAGCCAGCTTGGTCTGGGTCTTTTGTTGGTACAGAGGTTATCCAGGACTGTAAAATCTGTTTCAGTGATGCAATATTCATGTTAATGAGAATCAGTTGAATCTGATTGGAGAAAATAATTTTTTAAATGTGCACAGTTTGGTACTATGAGTTTCAGTAATAGCAAAGTAATAATGAAATATTTTCCTTCAGAAAAAAATAGGTTAAATCTCATTAGCAATGTTAAGACTCTGTTAAATGTCTACACGTTGTAACCAACCTTTAATCTGCACAACCAGATGCACGAACAACTTCACAAAAAAATTACCCTGTAAGGTGCTGCTCCTCTGAGCAGTTCAGAAGTGTGAGTGTATTGGAAATTCTAGATTTGTTGGCTTCAAGCTATCTATTGTTTTCAATAAATTGGATAGAAACAGCAGTTTCATCTTTCACTAACCTTCTACAGTGCTTCTTGCCCTCTCTTGTAACATCAGAAGATGAGTCTTCTTCTGGTTGCTGCAAATCATCAGCTTTCTGTGTTCATTTTCAGAAGAGTTCTTAAATATCAAACCTTTCATCAACTGGTGCATCACCACATGTTATTTCAGTGATTATTACAGTTATAAGTCAGGACATGTTACTAAAGGCTACCAGCGCATTTAGAAAGTGAGTAATTTGAAGGAAATATATAGGAAGGGAGATGAAAGCTTTTATTCATTCAATCATGAAATTCCCTTATTTTGCATATATTTAGGGTACAGAATTCAGATTCCGTTTGAAAATAAGTAAGTAATAATGTAAGTAAAGTGGCAATATAGTAATGAAAATAAAGCATTTCTAGTCACAATATGCAATATCATTTTATTGGGTTGTTAGACCTGTGGCTCTTATTACAGGCTGTATTTCTAACCACCACTTGTCTTTATAGTGAGATGAGATGTTCCATTGTTCTATACTCTGGCTATAATGCAGTCTCAGATTTTATCAACATGTACTATGAAGACAGTTGCTCTCCTGAATTTGTACTTTTTTTTTTTTCCTAAGAACTTCCAGGACAGTCTTTATGGCTTTCTGTTATCTTCAAACTTCTTAATGAGATTCATACGTAGAAAAATCTTTTTTCGTTTTTCACCTTTACAACAGGGTTGTGATTTGACAAAGATAGAATATGTTGATACAGAAACAAGAAATAGAAATTAGCCCAGTAGATGCTGATACTGGCAAAGGCACTGTGCCTTTTATAGATATCGAATACTTAACTTCTCCTCTCATTCTCATTAGATGGCTGACATCTTCTTATGCTAAAATTTTTATAAATAAAATGGGAAATATGTAACTTCCATGTTTTATAGCTGTGCATTACCACAAATGATTAATTTTTATACACTATTTCATCAACTAATTATTAATAAAAATAACTACTGTGAAATGGTGTCAGTACTTCAACAGATGAGATGGAAAGTGAGAGAAGATATGAAATTAAATGCAACCAATGAAGCAACCCTTAGAGTACACATGGGATCAAAAACCATGTTAAATAAAGCTTTGTGGAAAAATTTAAAAACTTGAAGGTAGTCAGCTAAAGCTAAGAAGAGACACTGTTTGACATGTGAAAACAAGGAACAGTAAATACAATTAGGAAAAGAGAAACAGTTTTTGAAGGGACTTGTTTTGATGTCTAGAAGGTGCTGCTGATGGATTAGTACTTTTCTGTCATTGAAAATATGTTAGATAAACTACAAATTGACATCAGTGTCTCTACTCCATCTCACATATTTCTGCCTGTTGGTTCACATACCTGCACCAGATTTCCTTTTGGCCTTGGAAACAGTAATGAATGCAAATTCCTCAAAAAGGAGCACCCAGCACTAGCTACTTCAGTAAGATCACTCCTTAATAGAAGTTTCTTCATTCTTCTCCTCTCAAAATCCTACTGAACATCGTTGCCCTTAAGCAATCTAGACTACCTCAATAGTGTGCACAGAGGTTATATATCATAATATATTAATTATGTATTTAATTTGGTGTATAAAAATCAAAAAATGTTATGGTTAAGTTGACTTATGTCAAGCACCAGCATAACCTGTGAGTTCTGCCTGCCTCCTGTCCTGAGGAAGAGTAGGTTTTTTTCTGCTTAGTGCACAAATCTACAGAGAGTTGTAAGATTTCTGACCTTTCTTCAAATTTGATAAAAAAATAGCAAATAGGTCCCAAGGTTTTTGGAAAGAGAGGGAATGTTCGTGGAACAGGCTAATGGACATCCTGTCAGCACTACCACAATAAATATTACTCCTTTAAGAAACAAAATTAAAAGTACAAAAAGACAAACATTTTACAGGGAGACATTTCCCCAGTATTTTCCTGCACCTCCTGCACCTAAGGTTGTATTGCTTACTTTGTGTAATGGTTGTGGAATGTGGAGCTGAAGAAAAAAATCTCCTCACACACACAATTATCAGTCAGAATAACCTTAATGCTGAGTATGGCATTTTTTTTCTTTACAGCTGCAATTTCTATTCCTGTTGGGTTAATTTGTTGTTTGGAAATGTCTTTTGCATGAATGAGCATTTTGCTAGTAGAGAATGATTGTGCCCTAGAGCTCTGCCTCTCCACATTTCATCATATTATGTAACTATTTCATGTCTATAAAAGCTATCTTCCTGTGCACTGTGTACATCCCTCATCCCCCCACAGACACAATTCCCTCCTTTGCTGACAGCTTTTTACAATTTGCACCATGCTTCCTTCCCTCTTTTCCATTTAAGCTGGAAATTAGACCTACATTATCCTTCTAGCCTTGTCATCCCTTCAGAAGGTGAGCAAGACTACTTAGAAATTGCCTTGAATCCATTTAATACTTTGGTTGCTTCTTCCTCATTAAGAGAAAGATATTTTTTGGCAAGACAAGTATTTTGAGGACTAAAGATGAGTTGTGAAGTTAATGACCAAAGACAGTATTAAGTCTAGCTCTTGTTTTAGAGCATTATGTATAAAATAATGATCATCCTTCAAAACTTCAGGAAAATATAGAAAAAAAATATTTTTCTTTCTCTCAAATTTAGAAGCCATGATGTGAGAAAAACGAATGCAAAAACTCAATAAAATCTACCATTCAAAGCAAGTGGAGATGCATATTCATTAAGAAAATGGCATTGCCTGAAACATTCTAAGAACTAAACTATGGTTCTCTTGACATTGTTGTCTCAGAAATACATAACTATAGTTAATGGATGGATTTAGCTGTCTGGTTTCAGGACATTTTTAACCACTAACTGTTTGCTAATAACTCAGTGCTGGAAAAGATAACATTGCCAGTGGCATCAATCAAAGTCTAGTTAGGAAGAATATTTCCAATATGCTACCCTTTCTGTAAAATCAAAATTGTTACTTTGATGTCCTTAGACTAAACTTCAGTACTCAGCTACAAAATTGTAACATAACCCATGAAATGTTAAATGTATTGGACTGACAACTTCATATTTACAAGGATAACTTTGACAGAGTGAGAGGGCCTGGGACTTTTGTCACAGGTAGATTTCTTTTCAGCCAAGGGGGAAGAAGGTGGAAGAGAAGACAATATCCTTCTGTGAGTTTAATTCCTATGAGATGTTTTTTTCCCTATATAAATAGGGGTGGGTTTGGATGAGAAAGGTAGTATGCAGTAGCAGACTAGTAATGTATGGCTGATACACTACCTCCTTTGGGATGCTGAAGGCAGAATGCAATTTTAAGAGATTCTTACAGGTGGACTTAGGAAGAAAACTGTTCTTTGCTCCTGGGATTTGAACAATCTTAGACACAAATCCGAGTCCTTCAATTGAGCTCTTTTCAGGGGACAGAGCAGACGTACACACTGATGTTTTTCCATGCCTCTCGTAGCTGATCATTAAGACAGCAAATTTACTGATTTTCCTCCTTCCCCTCCACAACCACAGATAGCTCACAGTGTGAGGAAAATGTCTGAGGGTGTGAAGACAGCCACTTAAATGAGATTTTGTCTGTGCAGGGCAAAAAATTCTGAGCTTTATGTAATCCATACAAGGAGCAAAAGTCTTTTGCTTTATGAATAATATTTGTAAAGAGCACCAAAGTCTCCTGAATTAACTGGCAATCTTATGTCTCTGCAGGAAAGCTTCATCATGAAAATCATGAAATCACACAACCTGTGTGAAACACAAGTTGAGAGGGAAGAGGTTGATTGAAATTGAGATGGGCACATCTCAGCTGTCAAACTAGATTAGGACTATAGCTACTCCAGTAACATGCCTGCAGGAATAATCAACATAGGTGGCCTCCCATAACTCCCCCTTCAACTATCCCTACAAGATACCTCTTGGCAATGTGCAGCAGCTCCTGTTTGTCCCAGAGATCAGCTGTCATTATTTTTGAAGGTGCTCACTTGCAAAGAATCCCAACAGGCTCCTTGTGTCATGCTGGCTCTGCAGCCCCAGGTGCTGCACTTCAGCACCAAGTTCCCTCCTAGCTGCATCATTAGGAGTTCTTTTCATAATTACACAATGAATAATTTTAAAGACAAGAAAACAAGAAAAAAGAGTAAAAATGTTTTCCTCTTGTCTCTCACTTTGGTGACTGCATCTTGCCTCCTCTCCTCCCTCCCAGTGTCTCCAGTCCAGGAAGGACACTGATGGGTGGAGTGTCCGGTGCTTTTGGGATGGTGATGAGCCATGGTACAGAGGTACCAGAGGCCAGGCTGAGCAAGCTGCCTTTGGTCATGAGGGGAGTGAAACAGGTTTCTCAGAGAAGCTGTGGATGCCTCATCCCTAGAAGTGTTCAAGGCTAGGCTGGATGTAGGTTTGAGCAACATAGTCTAGTGGGAGATGTGGTGTCTATTTCCACCCAAACCATTCTATGATGCTATGATTTTATGTCAGTCAGAGATTTTATTTTCCAACCCCATTTGTAATGTCTGGAAGTGACTTCGGATGCTAATAGCCACACAATACCAATCTTTGCCTTGTGAAAATATTTCTTTATGAAGCCAAAGAAGGTCATTGGCCCCTTTCCAAAGTTCTCCTGTGAAAAGAAGCTTTTGAGGCAGTAGATTTGGACTGATGCATAACCTAATGCGATTAATGTGCTGCACTGTGCATGCATTAGCGAGCGTGGCGCAAAGGGCAATGCGTGCTGAAATCTTGTGAACTATCAGTCAGATTTGTTCAAGTTTCGCACTTCTGTTGCACTGCCTGAAATTGTCACGCTTCACTCAGGCATGGTAAAGGCTAAGAGAGTTGTAATGTTTTGAACAGCTGACATGAGTAATGGCCTTCAATAGAATGGCACGAGATGAAGCACTTGCAGTGCCCTGCGATGTGATGTTGTGGTATTGCTCTGCATCTCATTTACCCACAGCTAGCCAGGCTGTTTGCAGGGAGCATTGCACTGTTGGCTCTTGGCTAGAGCACCTCTCAAGAACCCATTTGCATGTCTATAAACTTTTGCTACACATTAGCATGGATTATGTAAAGTATTGTTCAGAGGTTTGCACACAGAGCCTTCGTAACGAAAGCCTGGAGTTGCATTGCTATTTCTCTTTATATTATATTAAATGAAATAAATAGAAGTCTGTCTTCATGAATCAAATGAGCTAAAACTTTTCTCATGGTACAAGAAACAAACAGTATCCTAATAAGGACCCTTACATCTTGTTATCAAAAATGTAATGCTTAGCTCTTCTGATCATTGTATTTTACAAGAATGTTTCAAAATACAAGAGTCGTGGTGGAAAATCAACTTTCAGTTTAAATTTAAATCTCTTGAAAAATCAGTGAGGTTGAAAAAGTTTTAACAGCGGAGTCAAATTAGATTTCCTAAAAAAAACCAAGAATACCTATAAAACTTATGATGAAACTAGGATTTTGATATTAGGGTTAAATGTCATATAGCTTTGGTTTTAACTGTTATGACTCATGCCTGAATTTTGTATTACAGACCAGGTGCTCAGTATGTTACAAGCACCAACAATATGCTTCTGATGTATTTTGTTTTCTATTTGTAATGCACACATTAAATTCCATTCCTCTTTTTTTAAACCAACACCTCTGCAGTGATCACAGATTCCCACACAGTTTATACTTAAATGTCTTGTTTGATTTATTTTCCAATGGTCTTTATGCATTCAGTTAAAGTAGAATAAAATAAATAGAATAGAACAGAACAGTGATCTCTTGTATTTCCACCCAAAGCATCATGCTGATTTTATTTTTGCATTTATAAAGAAGTTATAGTACAATGAATAAGTGGCTTTTAATTCTTTTGAATTTCTTTAAACATCTTTAAATACTGGTATTCTTAATTAGGCACATTATTTAATATAGTAATAACCTCTTTTGTCTAAAGCTATTACTGACCCAATGTTGCTATGATAGAATTTTGTAGCTTTAAACAATACATAGCAAAATTAAACCAACAACTTAACACAGAAAATTCTCACTAAATATTTAATATGTCATAAAAGAGCTGATAAAAGGTGACTATGAGTAAAATGTGATAAATGAACTGGAGAATACACCTCAAGATTTTCTAGGGGAGGGACATTGATATTTTTGCAGCTTTATAAAATTTGCTCCCTCATTTTGCATTATAATCAAACTTCGTCCTTAAGAAAAATATTTCTACCCTCTCACCATGTCAAAACTACCTTTTTCCAAAGACTAATACCTAAATTCTTAAATATCTAATAAAAACAGTTTCATCTATGAGATGTACTTAAGAGATGAGTCTCAGTTTTAATTCCTTCCTTTATTGAGAGCAGATACTACAGATTTAAATGCAGTATTCCATATACAAAGAAAATGTTCATGTAATTCAGCTGCTTTTCTCCTTAAATTTTGACTACAGACAGCATCCTAAATCCTTCATCTGTGAAATGGCTAAGTTCTTACAGAGTTAGTTTTCAGTGCAGTAATTCAGCATTCAGTGGAAAAAGTGGTTAAAATTTCAAAAGAGAGGACTTTTAGTAGTGTAAGTGGTCAGGCTTTCTTTGGGTTTGTTTGTTTGTTTGTCTATTTTCTATTCCTTGATCCAATTCTGTGCTCATATGCATAGTATCCTATAATGATATGTTGGGTTTTATTCTCAATATTGATCAAAAGAAATGTTGCCTAATACATATTTTATATGGCTTTTTGTTTTACCCTGGATCTATTTTGGAAATCTTTCATTCTCGGGGTGAATGTATATATGTATCAGGCATAGATTTTCAGTTTCTGAAATGCAACACGACCATACCTAGGGCAGTCATAGGAGTTGTAAAGCATTCTTTGTAGATGAAAGGATCAGACATTTTTGTAACAAACTTGAAGATTCCATTCCTTTGACTGGTTTGACTGCTATTATCAAAGCCTGCTTCTTGAAATGTCTTACAGCACATGCCTCATGACATGCCTGTCATCTGGGCCCAAGAAATTTAGATAAATCATTGAATTTACAAACACACATTTTTAAAAATATGAAGGAAAAAATGTTTTCTGAATCTTTATCTAGATTACAGATAATATGATTTATCTGAAGGAAGCTTTTTGAGGCATGTTGCTCATTTCTTGTTCTAGAAATTGCTATCTCAAACAGAAGTTCTTTACTGAACTTACATCACATTATTTCCTCAGTTAGAGAGTGAAATTTCTGGTCAATTGAGGGGACACTGCTTGTTGTATCTGTGTCACAGTAAGAAATCTATCCCAGTTCCCAAAAATCCCAGGAACGACCTGTGGTCATTGTGCTGTAGAACTGGCTTTGTACAATGTTCTCTGTTGGGATAGCTCCTCTTTATGCTAATGATTAAATATGAATTAGCAAGAGTATTACTCTTAGAAGAAAAACTTCACTGGATTCTCACTCAATACATTAGAGCACCCTGATCTCTTGGTGCTGAGTTATTCCAGAGTTTGGAAGAGGCTCTGTCTGTGCAGTTTGGTGAGGCAAAAGAATTGGAAAAGTCTCATTTACTGATCGATGTGGAATCAAAAAGTGACAGAAACAGGAAGAAACACTAAGACCCTTGCAAGCAGAATTCAGGGAAATGTCTGGTTTTGTTTGGCTTTTGTGGAGTAGAAAATAATGATGACAGAAAACAAACAAACAAAACTAACTCAGCTTTTCCTCTAGCAAAAGGAAAAATAACCTCTAGCTTAAGTGTCCAAATTTTGCATGTTGTCATACAAAGGCTACTTCATACTTTAAAAAATGCTCCCCTAACAAACAAATTACATACTGTTGTGCTTTTGCTGTTATTAATATTCTCAAAACAATGTAGATACAGATAATTTTCTTTCCTTGTAGGTTTTATTTCTACATGCCATTTGTTGGTGATTGTTTACTAAATCTATCTGAGAAGATACAAAAACATCCCAAGAACTATATAGTGCTTCAACATATTTTTAGACATGTTAGTTTCAAATGCTACAAAATTCCCTACAGTCAGTATTCAGATGTCCTTGCCTCTGTTAACATTCCTCGCTGCCCTGATGCCCTGACCTTGCAACGTTTTTTCTGATAACTTTAAACTTTTCCCTCTTTCAATCTTAATTGCCTCTGCTTTGTAAGTTTTCTTGCATGCCACTTCTTATAGTACTCGAGGCAGAACTGGCAGAGATGTCACTGCTACACAATAGGGGTTTCAGCTGCTTCTTAATTTGCTCCCTCATATACAGAAGTGTTTTCCAGAGGCACTCTTTCTTGCAATTATGTAAAAATATCACTTGCCTAGTGGAAATAAGGGAATGACAGACATTACTTTCCAACACTAGAACGGATAACTTTTAATAGTGAAATAATTAATCCCTTCATAATATGTAACATCTTATTTCTATATTCCAATTATAATGCTAAAAGCAATCAAGGCTCAGTAGTTATTTTACATTTAAAATGAAATTATAAAGTAATACTTGATGTTCTCTATTGCTGAGATTTGGGATACATGGACACTGTTTCATGGCTATCTTATCTCCCAGTTATTACACTTGCAGATCCAAATGAAACAATTGGCCCACTGAATTAAAAAAATAAAAGCCCTTTCAAGGAAATGCAGCATCTGCTCAGAAAAAAAAAATCATGTAAAACTATTAAATTAGAGTCATGTTCAATTCTAATTTCTTCTTACTCTGTATGATCTTAGCATGCCTATTAAGAGAAGAGTGTCTTATTTTTTTGGAATATTTTTAATTGCATTTGCTTGACTTAAAGCTGTTATTGGTATATATCTGCAACAATTTGAAAATCAGCAGAACTCATTGATTTTTTCCTCCTGTTGTATTTACATTACAGAAATGGGTGTTTTTTCCCACACCGTTATTCTAAAAAAAAAAAAAAAAACAAACCGGTTCTTGTTACAAAGTTATGTATCAAATATTGCAATATGACCTTCCATAGTTATTATTTGCATCTTTAATCTATACATTACAACAATCAAAACTACTATTGCCATCAATAATAACAGTTATTTACAATATACTGGATTTAAGAACTTTGTTGATACCTCATAAATAAATCAGATTTCCAGGGAAGCTCCAGAGAGAAAATCAGAACACACCTCACAAGAGTAGCTGCCAGTTTAATGTTAAAATGTGGATGCGGTATGAAAGCCTTAGGCCAGAGAGATGAGATCAGGACAGGCCAGGAATCATAGCTAGAATACTGAATATTCTGTCAAACAAATGGTTTGTTAGGGATATAATCAGATCTGGACTCTGGGAAAACTGAGAGAGTCTACATGAAATACTGAGAAGATTAGTTGAAGGCAAATGTCATGTCAGGCTAAAGGTTGGAGAGCCAGAAGAACTAAGCAGTAGAGAACATTATTGGAAGAAAAATAAGGCCACAAACAAGAGCCAGTGCAGGGCCCTTGGACAGGTGAAAGGAATTGTAATAAGGTCAGAGCTGGCATCCAAGCTCAGGCAAGAAAGAAACCACAAGGAATGGAATCTGACAAAACTACAGCACTTTAAAGGTAGAATTCTTAAATTCTAGCTAAGAAGTGAAGGAAGTGATCCCTATATTAAAAAACACTGTGGAAAGAGATTGGCAGATCATTGCCAAGGTGTGCCTGACACAAGCTGACAATCATGGCTCTGAAGTCTTTACTTTCAAAAAACTAGGGAGCAGCCATTCTGTTTTATTTTGAAATTGCAATCTGTTGCTCCACTCCTTGTAAAAGGATGCAGATATTCCTTGCCACTCAGCCTCACTCTTCTAATTAATCTAGTTACTAACACAGATAAACTTTCTTCAATACACAGACATTCTTCATGATGAAAATTATCTCATATTTTTAATAGCACTTAAAAGAGCTCCAACTTCCACAAACCATCAACAAGAGACACAAAAGGGCAAATAATAAAATGGATGATCAATATATAGACTCCATTAACATTCGTAGGCCAGCTCCTTCCAAGAAATTCTGAAAAGATTATTAAATCGACAGAAAGTAACAAGCAGCAAAACAATTGAAGTTTGGTTGCATACTGCTTGTAAGATTTTGCTTTATCTATGAGCATCACTGGCAACTCTAAGCCCTTCTACTTTGTTAGCCCCTTCCACCACCAATTTTCAGTGATCTTAAGGAATTCAGTGTCTTTTGATCCTGGTTGAACTCGTCCAGCGGGCATAAACATCCTTGCAGGAGAGGTGGAAGACTGAAAAGCTGGCAGAAGGACACTGCAATTCCATATGTCACATTTCCTTAAAAAAGCAGGCCAAAAAATATTCCAAACACACACCTTTAATGTTAATTGTGCAAACAAACCCTGCTTTTCACAGGCTTAATGTAGCTTGCTGTGTTATTAAAAACACAAAACAAAACAAAAAATTCCAAACTATTACTTCTTGCCTGCTTCCCTTTATTCTACTTAGGCTCTTATAACCCACTCTCCATGAGATAATATTTTATACAGATGAAAAAAGAAAAGCTGGGAGTTTCACTTCAGTTACATCTTGGGCCAGCAGCTTTAGCATGTTTGACAGTACCTGCACAACAGAAAAACAGTGACTGACTGGAAGAAAACAGCTGCAGCTGCAGAATATCTGTGTATTTGTTTTCAACATTTTATTCAAGACTCATGCAATATACAGAACCATTTGCACACAGAGCCTTCTGTTTCTAGATTCCTGATGGTAAACTCCTTGACATTTCTTTCAATGCTGTAACTGTTATATTTGTCCTATTCTGTGATTATCAGTGGTGCTGTGCACATCCTCTTGCAGACAGAAGTTGATCTGGGCAGAGGAGTTTTGTCATGCACATGCAAAAAGCCACATTTGTTTATATATGGTAATGGCAGAAGATAATTTTTTTATCCTATTCATAATGATAGCTCCTTTTCTCATTCAAGAGGAGAGTGAAAAGGAAATATTTGCGAGTTCATTCCTTAAATTAGCCGAAAGTTTACTTTATGCTGTTAATCCATCTAAGTGGTATTCTAAATGAGTATCTGCAGCACCAGATGATTTCTCTAACCATAAAAAGAGACCTGTGGTTCTATCCTAAACTATGGAAAAAATCATCAGAAGCAGACATTATTTGCCCTGACATCATCCCCATCTGTTATTTGCTCAAATATTGCTGCAGCGAGGGGGATATGGGTGAATCTGCCAGACTTCAAGAGAACATTGTTGCCACAACAATTTCAAAGATTATATTTTTCCAACTGGCAAGTTCCATACTTTCCTTCAGAGAAGAAATAATATTTTGTTCATGATGGAGAAAAGTTAAATATACAGACAATGAATATGCTGAAAATAAAGCTTCAAATAAGTTTGTAAAAAACCCAAATCAACAAGAAGTTCTCCTCCTCTAAAAAAACCTTTCAAACACTCATTTTTCCAGGTGGCAGATACATTCTTCTAGAAGCTGTGATCTAAGAAAGAAGTAAACCCCATAGATGTCTAGTATGGCAATCTGCAGAAATGCAGTTGTAATAATGTTCTGTGTTGATGCTATAACTGCTTACTTCTAGTTTTATGATTGCAGAATCAGCCTGAGTCATGTCTTGTTTATGCCTCTTATGCACAGGAGCTAAAGGAAAACACAAAAATGCAACATGCTTTTTACTTTCTGCAAGGTGAACCTACACACTCAGTGTGCAAACTACAGATCTGCTCTGCTAAGTTGCACCAGCACAACTGGAGAAGTAGAACCACAGCTGTGCTAGAAAGTTCCCTACCTGTTAGGGGGTCAACCTTTTTTGAAAGAAAGCCGGGTATGCAGATACTGCTTTGCAACCAGAACATTGTATAAAGATCTTGCAACCACTGTTTATCAGGGCATGAGGGAAATACACCTAAACAGGTGGTGTTAGTGGAGAAAAGCAAAGGGGAAAAGAAGTGGGTTATGGTCTCTTTTGTGCCTCTTAGTAATGTCTGAATCTAGAGATAAAAGCTCATTAAATCTGTCTTTAAGTACTTTATTGTCAAGATAGCTACCTAACACTTGGCACTTATATCCCAGTCAGACCCTACTATTTCATAAATTGTGAAGGCAGCAGCAGAACTTTACATAGTGTTCCATGTATGTCAATAATATATTTTGCATATGAGGAATGGCAGACTGGTTGAGTGCTGGCTGGGATTTGGCCCATTCCAGGGAGTGCTCTCTCAGCATGCAAATAACCCTGCCCTATCATCTGTAATTGCCACAGGTAGACAACATTCTAAACTGTGACAGGAATTCTTTATCTTGTCTTGGACATGGGAGAGTTGGCTAAGGTGGGCTCTGCCCAAAGGTGTGTTGCCATCTATTGAGCAACAACAGGAGTCAGTTTACTGGACTGCAGCATCCTAGCTTTCAGGAAAGGTTTAATTATGGCTGCTATAATCACATATATATGTATTGATCATTTGTTGTGGTTTGTATTTATTTTATTGTCAATGTATTCCCTTGTTAAATGGTTTCACCCCAGTTCTCCCTTATGATTTCTTCCCAGTTAGTATGTTCCGCTACTGTATCTCTCCTATACGGTGTTTCCCCTCCTCCCTTTCCCCGTCAATCCACGTAACCCAACCCCCTTGAGCCTGCCTGTCACGTATACCCTGCCCCATGTTCTCGATTGTTCCCTGTCCATCCTGCCCCAGACCAATCCCCGACCTCTCTGCCCCAATGTCACTCAACCCTCACTCGACACCCCATTGGTTTAGTGACCCCTTTGTCCCACCTGTCGGATCTTATTTGTCCCCCTTAAGTTATGTAATCTAAGTGCCTCCACCCCACTGTACCCCTATTGGTTGTTGTGATGTATCCACCCCCCAATTTTATTCGGTTTAAAAGGCTCTGCACAGAGCTCTCCTTTGCCTTTTGGTGGTCGCTCCCCCTGGTGTGCCTACCCTGTCAGTCCTGCTGCTTCACCCTGCTGCCTTTCCTTGTGGATCCTACAACCTTTGCCCTGCGTCTGCCCTGCTACCTTCTGCCCACTGCCTTTCCTGCCTCGTCTGGTTATTAAACTGGGACTGCTACCTCCAAAAGGACTCCTCGTCTTTCTTCACCTGGCTCATCACTCCGGATACCAACCCCACTGGTAGGGCTCTGGCCCTAAGGTTCCACAGAGGGCACAACCCCTTGCCCCTCTGGTTCCCCACTCTCGGCGTGGCTTGCCCGAGACACAGAGCTAGCCCGGGACAGGTGGGCAGCGTCAATCATTTCCCCACATTATGAATCTTGATTGGTAAAGCATGTTAGCCACCAACTGGCTTCCAAAATGTCAGCCCCTCGTGGCTGAAATTACTTACTGAACTTCTCTTTAGTGTTCATGCAGCTGTGTATCTCAGTACATTTTTCCACCTCAGGGCAGACTACCCCATAGTCTTTTTGGATATCAATGCCTAGGATTTCTGAGATCACTGTTTCCTTTTAAAAAATTTCTGATTAAAGTGGTATATGATAACTATAAAGATTATTTTGTGATGATTGCCTCCCCTCAACACTTTCTGAAAGTGACTGCACACTCATCCCAAAGAAGCCACTCTTAAAAGAAGCCACCTCATCTATGTCAGGAATTTAATCTAGAGAAAAAAAATGTTGAGTTAGTCCTTCAGCGTCTCAGAATTTTTTATATTCCTGGATAAGCTTTTACAAGTCACATTGTTAAATTGTTGGTGTTACACTGTTATATTCAAAGTGATTAAAAGTCAATAATGTAGAGGGAAAATGTTATAAGGGAGCAGACTGAAAGGGTTTTTAATCAGACAGAGACTGACACTTATACAAAATCAGTTGCTCAGTTGAAGTAGTTTTCTATCCAGCAATTGTCTCTGTGATTAGAGAGATTACTTCTGTCAACTGGGATAAACCTCATAGCACTGAGATGCATCTCTTTTCCTTGCTCCTCTCCCATTCTCATCTGTTATTAAGATTCCTACAGGTTCCAGATAAAATAGATGTAATAGCAGACTAAGAACATGTATAAGCTCTCCTTCCATTCTGAAAACAAACTCCCCTCATACTGTCAATGCTTCCATGTTTGAGCTTTCCATCCTTTTCTTCACTCGGCTATCCAGCCCTTCATCTGCCTACTCTTTCCCTTGCAGTTCCTTACAGACATTACCTCCTAGCTGACAGATGCTTCATTCCTCTCCCAGAAGAAAGGGAAAACAGGAAGTATTTATAAAGAACTAGGCTGGATGCATTGTTTTGGCTGTGAAAAAATTCCATAACATAACATTTCACACATCATCAAAAAACCCCTCAATAACGTTTCCTGGAACAGCAAGAAGAATTACTAAAACAGGCAGTTCCTTAAATTTGGGAAATCTATTCTCAAACAAGGTTACAGAGCTTTCCCTCAGTCAGTTCAAAGAGCTCAAAATGAAATGGAATTAATAACCACTGAACAAGGCCTTTAAGAAATATAGAACACAGGCTGTATTACACATGTAGTTATCATTTAGCACATGTATAATGTGCAAATGCCATTACATAGTGTAGATTGATGAGAAGTCTAAATCATATTGTGAACAGTTTTATGACACCCATCAGTAGGTTGTTGGCAATTTGTTTCTATTAAGCACATGTTAATGGAGAAGATTAGACACCCAATCCCTTGAAAACAGATGTATTTATTTGCAAATATCCAAAAGGCATCCACCAAGCTCAGATAAGTGCTAGTAATAGATGATATTTAATTCTCCAATTCCTTCAGAAGTCCTGAGAAATTAGGGATCACAAGACTGAGCTTTTAGAAATGCACATTATAAAGTGCCTGCACACTCTTGTACCAAACTGGCCTAGTCAGGCAAACAGCTCAGTAAAACTCTGGCCCCATGAAGCTACACCTGAGCCCTAATGAGAGTGGTTTTTCATTTGCTGTATTCACTTGTCATCAAGCTTGGCAGTCTTCAGGAAAAAATATATTTTCAGGAAACAATATATTTGTTGAATCAGACTCCTGAACTTCCATTAGCTCTAAGTTGTTGTTAACAACTAAGCTAACTTTGGTATCATAACCAGTTTTAGTGTGTCTACCATCATCATTCTGTAACTGAGTGTAAATAGCTGTCTTGTGATGCCAGGAATTACAAAACAGAAAAATAAAATTCATACAGAATACAAAAATAATTGTGACCAGGGTTTTAATGACCTTTAACATTTAACATCACCATACACAGTATAACAGATGACTTTTTTTGCTGGTTCAAATCTCAAAATTGCATGGCGAGAAAATAATAAAATAGGAACTCATCAAGAACACTCACAATAAATTTCTAGTAATTCTTTACAGATTTCTGAGCAGAAGTGTGATGCAGAAGAAGGTCTTAAGTTACGAATCACGTAGTAAAACAGAAATGCCACTGTGGTGGGTTGACCTCAGTGTGGGTCTCACCAAGGTGGGCACAAAGGGCCAACAAAGATGACCCTATCACTCCCCTTCCCAGCTGGACAAGAAAGGCTATAAAAATAAGATGGAAAACATCTTGTAGGTTAAGATAACGCAGTTTACTAAAGCAAAGATTTGTCGGTGCACAAGCACAGAGAAAAATCCAAAAATTTTGTTCCCTACTTCCCATCAGCAGGCTATGTCCGCCACTACCCAGGCAGCAGGGCTTCAGCAGATGTAGAGGTTGCTCCAGAAGGTAAACGTTGTAAACATAAAATGCTCCATCTTTCCCTAACTTTTACTTCTAAGCTGGCATGATAGGGTATGAAATATCACTTTGGTTAATTTGGGTCAGCTGACCTCATCGTGTCCCCTCCCTGGATCTTGCCCACCCCCAGCCCTTGGGTGGGAGGGGAATGTTGAAAGACAGCAAAAAAGCTGTGCCACCCTGTTCAGCAGTGCCCAAAACACTGGTGGGTCATCAACACCTTTACAGCTGGCAACGCCAAGCACAGCACTGAGGCCTGCTGTGGGAAAATGAACTGCACCCCAGCCAGACTCAATACATAATGACTAGAAAATGATAAACTATTAGTTTTATCTTCATTATTCACAATAAAGTTATTCTGTCTGAGACATCACAATCAAAACTATCCTGCCAATTTATCTCCTACTGAACCAGGATCAAGAAACCATATGACTGTCTTCCTCTTTTCCTCATGTAGCTCATTCCATATCGTATGAACACACGAGCACATACAAAATCAAAATTGGGCAAAAAAACCTGTTGCAGGCTTCACTTTATTTAAAAATACTAGAGTAGGATTCCACTCCCTGCCTCCTTAAGGGTACTCATTAAGGAAGACTGAGACTGCTTTCAGTCTTCCCAAAGAAGCCAACCTCAGTTCTTTTCTCTACATGCAAAGAGGCAAACTAGTACCTCCTTCAGCCCAAAAGAGTGAAACAATAACCTCCAGCTGAAAGTTATATTGGATTTTGTGGCATTTTTTATCCAAAAGTACTCTTCCAAGATGTAACAAAGAACTGAAAACTGAACTAGGAAGACAATGCAACAGAGGACGTAGCTCTGCTGAGACAGAGCAATCCCCTTGTCAAAACATACAGTGTCTTCAGGTTTTGTCATGACCTCATTTGTTCACAATATCTTCTTGCAAAAGAAGAGTGAAACGTTTTTTACTGTTTCCTGATTCAGTGCTGCAACTTGCAAACTACAGCATACTAACAGGAATGCAGATAAGATTCCTACTCCACTGACCATTCTTCCTACTCCAGTAGGATCAATTCAAGCAACAAAAAAGTAAAGATAAGTTTCAGCCTTGAGCTTTTATGCTATTTCACACCACATACCTCTGTATACCACTATACCAAGTGAGCTGATCAGGTGCTGCTCTGCTGGATACATTGCCTTTTGGAGATCCCACTAGAGGCATCCAAGTCTCCTGTTATATGAGACTTAGAAGGTAATTTGAATTTTTTTACTTCAGTCAGACATTTGAAAGAATGGCTGTGTGGTCTTTTACATATAGCAATGTCCTCCAAGCCTAAGCTAAGTGCCATGGGGTGCTCCTTCTCTCAGCAGGTGCAAAGACAAGAGAATTATGCTCTAATTTTTCCAGACTTCAGTCAGTCTACGAGCATCCAGAATTTTAAATCAAAGTAATAAAATTAATCATTGTTTTCCAGACACACAAGCTTGTGAAGTGATTCTGGTTCCATTTGAGGGAAAAGAGAGAGGGAAAAGAAAGACCTGCTTAGAATAATTTGGTTACTATCTATCCTATTATATGAAAAAGAAAAGGGCTAATAACTTCTAAGCTGCAATATTTTTATTGATTTATAGTTTCTGGATAGGTTATTGCACTCCACTAACTTTAAACTGTGCAGCAGCAACACAGGGCTAGGAAAGTAGGATTCACGAGCATTAGAAACTGTTTTGATGTAACTCATCATGCTTCTAGAAATTACAGTTTTGCATATAGTTGGAGAGATTTTGACAATCCCTTTCTCTTGGTAGTCATCAATGAAATTGAGAACAGGCCCTCAATAAGACAAAATTATCTGTCTAAAGGAAAAAGAAATTTTTCATTACAAGTTGCATTCATGACCATTTCTGACCTGCTCTAATTCTGAAAAGACCACCAGAAATGAGAAATTAGGATGCCAAACAGAACTCTTTGAGAGTTCAGGAGGGCAAAAGAGCAAAATTTAATCACAAGGATTAAATATGCAAGTATCTCCAAACAACACCATCTTGACAGTGCTACCTAAATGAGTAAACAAAAGCTATTAAAACTGGAACAAACTGATAAACCTGCTCCCATTCTGTGTGTGTGTGTGTGTGTGTGTGTGTGTGTGTGTATGTGTGTGTGTCCTTCTGGTTGAATTAGTAGGACTCTTAAGCCTAACACTCGACAAGCAATTTTCCTTGTCAAGAAAATGGTAGCTGGGACAAGGCATTAAACTGGTGGCTGGGAGCTGTGTTTTCAACAACCCCTACCTAGCTAGAGAGAGGCTCTATACTTCCTAATGCTAGTCTAAACCTTTACTAGCAACCTCCTGGATTCTGGGTTCCCAAGAAAGATATGAGTAAATAAAAATGGAAAGGCTTTCCATTCAAGTCCCAAATCTATCCTTGGATAAATCCAGAGGACTTAGAGAACAGCTCTCTGCTTCTACAATATCTTTTTCCCCAAAAGAAGGAATGATACAGACCATCTGAAGGTTTAAAAATGCTAGGCTGAATATGCATAATAGAAAATCCCATAAGGATGCCAGCTGTGCATTTATGGATGGATGAAAAGTACAGGCTGTGAGCTGTGCAGTCATTTTCTTAGAGATATTAAGATCTGCTGCTAAAGAGCAGGAAAATACAGTCACAGAGCCCACAGCTGACAAGCTTTATTGATGAAGGGCTTTTTTTTTTTTTTTTAATTCTTGTTTTCTACACATTTGAAGAAGCAGAAAAAAGGGAAGAGATTGACATGATGGGTGAGTTAGAGTGGAACAAATTCATATCAGGGGTTTTGTTTTAGAGGGGGTGGATGGCAGTGAGGGAGTAGCCAATTTTGTGATCATGAGGAGAGCATGAGTCAGTAAAACTGTCTGAGCTCTTTCTGGGTCAGCGTGGGGGCCAGAGCAGGCTGCATGTCAGGAAGCACAGGTATCCACAGGGAGTTATAGCTGTTGAAAGATAAAATTGTGATAGATATGTCAATGCAACAAAATTATTTAATTCTGGTTGTGTTTTGAGCAAAAACAGAGAGAAGGGAGGAAAAAAATTTCAATGCAGTCACTCCTTGCATTCGCAGAAGCTCTTGGGGCAATTACATGCACACAGCAGCTGCCATTCCCTCTGCCATTCCGTCAGCCATTCCCTCTGCCATTCCCTCTGCCATTCCCTCTGCCATTCCGTCAGCCATTCCCTCTGCCATTCCCTCAGCCATTCCCTCTGCTATTCCCTCTGCCATTCCCTCTGCCATTCCCTCTGCTGGCTCAGACACTGGCTGCACTCCCTTGGGAAAGTATAGCTGCACATTCTGTGGTAAACATGGTGTCAAAAACAAGACCTAAGAGAAATGAAGGAAAGCTTCACTGATCTGTCAGACCTGTTCTCTTCCTGTCAAAAAATTGTTTCCATTGATACTTCAGAAACTCAGGAGAGCAGACACCAGCTGGTTAGATACCAGCCAAGTGCAACTCTGTATGTACTGGTAGAAGGACCAGTACATACAGAAGGTATAGGGTGCCATAGGGTACCTTAGGAGGAGCCCTAAGTTGGGAGGCCCTCACATCTCCTGAACAAAAAGCTCCTCATTCCATGCCTCATCTTTTTTCCGCTCCAAAGTGAACTTAATTTGCTCTCCTGCTCAGTATCTGTCAGAACTTAAGATTTAATTTAGACTATAATACATCAAGGAAGGCTTCAAAATGTTTGTGGAGTGTTCATTGATTAACCTGAAACCAAAATGTCACACTCTTTAATTCATAATCCTAGGACAGACCTGTCTGTTACTGGTGTAATTTAAATTTTCATTTAGTGTGGCAGCACTTGGTCATACTCTTGTTTAATTTACCTTCAATTAGAATGTTATTATAATTAAATTCCATCAGAAGTATTGGAACTCAGCTGAATGCAGTGAGGGATTTATACAGCCTTATTTTTCCAATATCAGAAGAAAAAAAAAAGTAAATAATTCACTTCACTTTTTTGCTTTAAAAACCAGCAAGTTAATAGCTTTGGCATAGGCACACATCACATCTCTAGGGAAGTATATGGACACACAGAATCATCATTGACTAAGGCTGCTGACAGTTCAGAAAGTGCTGGCTGAATCTCACTTGACATCTTCACATCCATATTTGCTTCCTTCTCAGGTTTAACCACCTAGGGTAGCTTTTCAGCAGAAAGGTAAGCTGAGAAGGTTAGTTAATATACACACTGGTGGTCCATGTGTGTTTTGCCTGGAGAACAATTTGTTGGATCACTGAAATATGTTTAAGTGGGCTGTCACTCATGTACAGAATAATTACTTGGTCTTTTACTTTTTCATTTTGATTGTGATATACTTTCTGTGTACATTTTTTAAATCATCAGCAGTCTGCTACAACAAATTCTGCTCAATAATACCTAGCAAATTCTGGAATGGATATAATCAGCTGGCTCTTGAAGAAACAGGTGATGTGATTAGCCGGAGAGAATCTCACTGCCACAGAACCATCAGAGATTATAAAATTCCTTGTTAATTCAGCAGGAATTTTATATTGCTGGCTATATTGAATGAATACAGGCAATTTTCCACCTGTGGGATACAAAAAAAGGTGTCTATAAGTACCAGGATATGCAACTGAAGTGAAGCTTGCTTAACATGTCCTAACTTGTTAAAAATGAGCGTAAAACAAGAAAAACGGTAATTTTTAAATAAGTACTGGGATTTCAATACAGTGTGCCTATATGTCCATATGCAAGATCCACACCTTATTCTCATACATCTAACTATGAGGGACTGATTTTAAAGCTATAATGGGAACAGTACTGTAAAATGAACCACATCCAATTTTTTTCTGCTATATTGCACTGTCAGGAGAAAACAGAAGTGAATTGCAACTGCAGGATTACTAACAAAACAAATTTCTAATCCCCTATAGGATGAAACATGGAAGATCTTTTCAGATCATATAAATTATATGCCTATGGTATCTATGGCATCTTTGAATTGATTAATTTGGGAAAAAAACACCAGAAGTGAGGAACTGCAGGGTAAGTCATGAAGCAACAAGCTAGTGCTAGTGATATATAGCGTCCCTTAAACTGGAATGGTATTTTCATGTCCTAGTGGAAACTTTTAAGGTTCGATTTTATGTGAAGAAAGTAGAAGTATTTTTCCTCCAATCTCATCCTGCTGTGTTCAATAATTTATTAAATTTTGTGAATTTGTCCAGCACACCAAAATCGTTTCCACCAAGTTTTTTAAATGCAGGTTTTTCTGGATGGTGGCTCTAATACTGCGTGGAAGGTATTCTAAAAGTCAAAAAAGTTATATTGGTATTTTTTTACTGGGTAGAATCAAAGAAAACATTTTTTGTTAAGATAGAATATTCTCGTTGCTTCCAAGAATTACTTTATTAGTAATCCATCTGTAAGACTAAGTTTTAATAAAATGATGACTCTTTTTTATGGTAAATAAGTGATTGTATAAATTTGATGTAGATATCTATACTTTATAGGAAATTTATTGCAGATTCCAAAGGTCTAGTTAAGAAATGCTTCATGTCTGAAAATGTACACCACAATAAGTATAAGTATAGAAAGTGTATTTAAGTTTATGGTTCTTTAGAGTTTTTTCCTAGAGAGAAAACTTTATAGGAAAATACTTTATGGGAAATACTTTATAGGAAATTTATTGCAGATTCCAAAGGTCTAGTTAAGAAATGCTTCATGTCTGAAAATGTACACCACAATAAGTATAGAAAGTGTATTTAAGTTTATGGTTCTTTAGAGTTTTTTCCTAGAGAGAAACTGCCCCAACAATGTCTCAGTCACCAGGCCAAAAAAAAATTTATACAAGGTAACATACCAAAAAACAAAGCTTTCCCTACTTCTTTTTTGTTTGTTTGTTTGTTTGTTTAATAACTAAGAAACTCAAGACTTATTTTTACTTTACAAACAATTGGTATTGGTTTAGAATGTACTCAGAATAACAGATCAGAGTATAATGGGATGAAATGCTGGACCATGTTTGTTAAGTCCTGTTCAAATCAAGCTCCTCTGGTAGATGCGGACCTGTGTGAGCTGCGTGCGCCAACAAGAAACCTCAGGTCTTTTGGGCAGACCCCACTTCTGCATGTTTTCTGGAAATACAGACCATTTATAGAATCATCCAAATGCCACAGTGCCAAAGCCCCTTCTGCCTCACACAAGTTTTGAAATCAACAAGGACAAATTTGACAGAGGAAATAAACCACACTTGGATAATAAATGATTTTTTTTTTTTCTAATTCAAGACCTTATTTATAGCTTTAATAAGATATATCAGAATATGATGGCATAGGAATTTATGGTATATTTATTTATTATATTAATATTAGAGTTTAGTGGCCATAAATACCATATTTACTATTGGCAATCCTTCTTATCTATTGTGATGCTACTTCTTTAATGTAAAAGTGATAACTATTTTGGTCTACTTTGTCATTTGTACTTTCCCCTAGAGGCTAGCTCTAAGTAATAGCAGATTTAGCAGATTCTTTTCATTACTTGTAGAAAAATGTGGATTTTTGACCAGATAAAAACACTTTCTGTATCCAAAGAATTTGTACTGGCACTTACAATGTGCCAAAGATAATTTGATAGCATTCATATTTGATAGTTTGTTAGCTTGAGTGTGAAAGGAAACCAACATTTTGGCCTGTTGCCAAAATCCATTCCCTTTGAATCATGCTTGGATAAAACTCACAGCTGAAGCAATTTACATAACAAAAAAAAAAAAAAAATCACTATTGTCTTGCTCACAGAACAGTTTTTGTACCTTTCATAGTTTGTACTGTGTTTAAAACAGTGAAGTAGATATTAGATTTCTCTTTTTAATATCAAGCTCTTCCTGTTTTAGGACTAATTTTTCAATTGTAAGTTAATATTCCATATATTTGACACTGATGCCTGAACACTTTGTACGGCCCAAGACCACAGGAAGGTCACCCCTCTCCAAATTAAAAAAAAACCCTAACCACAGCACAGTCTGTCTGTGGGGCACCCTTGCAGTAAGCTTAGAAGACCATGGAAGCTTTGATGACCATTGAAGTCATGGACGGAAGCTTGGGACGATTTGTTTATCTTCCCTATTAACAAATTCAGGACCTTCATTGCTGTGCAGTGCTTGTGCCACTTTATGACTGCTCTTTCCCAATCTCCAACCTGCCTGCACTCGGATTGCACCTGCCTGACCCAAACCTTGATGACTGTAGCACCCTGGAAGGTCAGCCCATAGCTCTGAAGTGCTGCAGAGTGAAACAACACAGACCACAGCGGTGCCAGTCCTTCTGAAAGACAGGGACTAGAAAGAGCAAGTGATGAAGAGGTCACATCAAATGAGAACATTATATTACAGGATTCAACATTTGAGATCCCATTTGATAAACAGTGCATGGTATGAACCGATATCAAAGCATTTTATTTTGTGAAATCAGCATTATCCACTATGAATTAGATGTATCTTGATTCTACTGGCATTTGGCATTTCCATCTATGAATAAAAGAGATCCATGTGTTGATATTGAATTTGGACTTTAATGTGGGCTCATAACTGTGATCAACATAGGTCATAGTACTATTGTCATAAGTTAAAAAACGAAATTTTTTTGAAAGTTAAATGGAAAGTTAAATAATTAGGTAGACTAAAAAAGTATGGCTTCTTACAAATACTGTCTGACTAGTGGATTTTAAAAATTTATTTCACATGTGAACTCACAAAGATTTATCCCATTTCTTTATGAATTATGACTTGAATATTTCTTAAAGACCACCGCAATTATTCATGCTAATGTGCAGACAAGATCGGACAGCAATGGGGAAATGTACACCCTCTTCTACAGTCTTATGCCACCTTGTCTATCAGTTTTGTCCCAAATTACCAGCAAAAATAATTGCTGGTCATCTCACAGTTTCATCTTTTATACAACACTGCCTCTTACATAGAACTGGAGGTAAAGGCAAAGGCTGAACCTACTTTTGGAAAAGTGCTAATGGCAGCATTTTCTCCCCAAAATGTATACAGGCCACTCTCACTCATTAACTGAAAGAACAAAATCATTCCTATAAGAGTTGGTAATAGAAAATAAATTTATGCATTTTTAACTGATTTCCTTTGTTCTTTGTCTTCATGACTTTAGATATAGATGCTGAAACCTGATGTCCTAGATCTTGACAACAGCATTAGGATTTTCAGATGTGGACAGGAGAGATTAATTTATTACTTCCTCCTTTGTGTTTTATTTTTTTTTTTTATGGAGAAGTGAGTGACCTTCTGATAGTTATTGTTCATAAATGGTAAAGGCACATTTGGTCTTTATGGGAGGAATTACCCTGTTATTACAGGTCAGGTCTGCACTCTGCTCCCAAAGTTGGGTCCTCTTTAGAATCCCCACTTATAGCGGGTTACTTCCCTGAAGGATATCTTATTGTTTTTTCTCCAAAAATATAGAAACCAGGGCAGACAGCTTTTTTCGTCAGCAGGCCTTCTTGTAAAAAAAATAGGAAAGTAGCAATGGAGCCTTAACTAGTTGTAAAGTTCATACTTCTAAAACATAATCTTAAAATCAATTCCAGCTAATATAAACAAAATAATTTTCCTAGACCTAACTCGCTTTTGGGTTATTTTCCTCGTGAACATGAAATCCCTTAGTAGTTATCTGTGATAATATTTTATGAGTTCCGTCAGAAACATTTACTCCATTCCCTGAAATACCGATAGGACTTAGTCATATTAAACTTGATATTATTTTCATATGTTTCATCAAGTAGTGCCTTTAGACTATGTGGTTTGACCTCTTCTCTACTCTCACAATTTCTTCTATTACGTTGCCAATAAAGATGGCTACAGACAGCAGAAAAATAATACAAAATAGAGCCACAGTACAATATAGAGCTTCTCACCTTTGAATAATTCAGGTACTGCTGACTGTGGAAAGAATTCATAGCCATCTGTCAGCAAGTAAATTTAATGTAGGTAAACGTGGCAATTCCTTCCTACTAGACAGCTGGCCCCATAAACCATGCCACCACACTTTGGAAAATCTCAGCAGAAAGACCAGTAAGTGAATGAATATGGAGTTTTATCCTTGTCCAGAATGAAACAGCAATACACATATTTCAATTTTTATGTTAATATATTTACATATATGTACTTAATATATATGTATACGGAAGAAAAAACACTTTCTCATATTTTAGGAGCATATACTTTATGGAAAATATAGTTTATTAATAATGACTTAGTTTCTTCTTATATCAATATCTCCAACTGCACACTTCACACACAGATAAATAAAATCAATAAAAATCTCAAAACTCTATATCCCCCTAAAATTACCAGAACTTTTGCATTTTCCATTCAAAACCAAGTTTTTTGAATAGTACTGTGGGACCTTCACAAACCTGTTGGTGGAATTGTCGCATAATAATGCCACAGTTTATGCTGAATGCTGTGCATTCAGTTTATGCTTTCTTTTGACAGTTTCTAAGCAGGAAGAGGATGACCCTTGCTCTGCAGTTATGAGGAGTTGATCATAACTGTTAGAACCTATGTAAGTTGAACTGGATGAGTACGACACAAATATTGACTAAACAAAGCATTTCATTATCCTATCAACCTTTCAAGATATCTCCTAAATTTACGCCAAGTTTTTTATCTCCCTTGTGACTTGAAATCTCAGATCTGCAGAAGCAGAGCAATCTGTACCCAGTGGATGAAACAGGGTACTTTCTTGAGTGCATAAAAGTAATGAATGCATAAAATGTACTGAATGCATGAAATGCACTTAGAACAGAGAGCTGAAAATCTGTTGTTACTGGTAGTTGAGGAGAAGAGAGAGTCACATCACTACTGTAAATCACCATGATCACCCAAGCAACCTCTTCTCTTAAACAATATCAGCTCCATATTCATGCTAAGGGATAAGGTAAGTACCCATGCTTGAAGAAAATGTCCTTTGTCCTGGAGCTAAAAGCTCTGAAGTTCATAGTGCCATAGAATCACAGAATGGTTTGTGTTGGAGCAGACCTCAGAGATTATCTAGTTACAAGCCACTGCCATAGGCAGGGACATCTGCTACTAGACCAGGTTGCTAAATTCCCTGTCCAACCTAGCCTTGAACACTTGGAGCAGCACTTCCACGGATGGGGCAAAGTTCTTGTGACAGACTAAAGTTCTTGTCATTAAATCAGTTTCTGTTTTTACACATAGCCTGATGAATTTCATTACCCATACCACTTGCTTTGGAGTAATCTGTAAAATATTGAAAAACAACAGTGTAAATTTTAGCCAGCCAATTCTTGCTCAGGTGCAGTTAAAGGAAGACACAGACAGACCAGCCTGATGGGCTCTTACATGAAAGTAGCAAAGGAGGGAGGAAAAGACCACACTTAAATGGAATTTCTTATTTCCTTTGACTTCTCATGTTATTGTTAATAAGCATCTGCGGTTGGCCTTGGTCTTTACAAGGAAATATAATCTGAACAGCAGCATGAAATAAAATATGGTAGGATCATTGTCATTAGGAGATATTTTTAGGTGAAAAAGCTCTAAGTTGGTAATGCTGACAGGTAACAGATTGTTTCATATGTGTGGGTGAATGCACACGTGGATGAAAGACAAGTGGCATGAGCCCAGTCTGCCAGTTGATGAGACAAGAACCACCAAACCTGGGGCTGGTCATACACTCTGCTTCTGCACAGGGACTATTTAGATTGGGAAATCAAGGGCTTGAATTCTGGAAAGAAAAGCAGGTGGGAGAAAGAAGGGTTTCCAAAAAGAGGAAACAGTCTTGGAAAGATAAAGATGCATAACCTGCAGATCCTGGAGATAATATTTTTGGTGGAAATCAATGTCATTGATTTCATTGTCATACAGGATCTTGCCCAGTAACACCAGAACTGGTGACTGAACAGTGGCAGAGCAAGAACTGGTATGACTTTCTGCCCATCCTTTCTGGGCTGACCTTCCCTCTTGCCTGTGGGGAAGGAAATTCAAGACCTGGGAAAAAAGCCCAGAGTAAGGTGAGGGAATCACTGTGCCATGAACAAACAGGATAAAAGATCTAGTTCTGCTGTTTCTTACATAAACACCAGCGTGCAGGCCCACTAGGGGTTGTAATTTGACTTTGTTTCACTTGCAACAGAAGAAAAATAATTTCCATAATTTATTCTAGAAATGGCTTTTTATTATACCAAGACAGTGTAATTTTTGGTTTATGATGGAAAAAATCAATTGCAGATATAATTGGTTAGAAAATGTGATGCTTTGAGACTGACCCTCTCTCCTTCCTCACTCCTAAATGGCAAATTAATTAAATTAATAGGAAAAGACCTTGGAATAGAAGTTCAGAAGGTCTAAAAGAGAAGCTTGCACTGAGTTACTTTTTAAAAATTGTCATTACACACTCTTTATTTGATGGGAAATTGTTTTGGCTGGCTGTGCTTCAATTGCTTTGGGGAATAAGACGGATTTCTCAGCAGCAAAAAAATCAAGTGCTTCACCATAAAGTCACGTGGTAGCAACCAAAGTTTGCTTTGCTTCTGGAGCAACTCCAGAACTGAGAACAGGTCCCTGAGCAGGGTGGGTACCGCCTGCACGTAGCCACCTTCCTCAGGGTCTAAGACATCTCTAAGAGAGACCTGTTCCCATCACTTGCTGTGTAGGCAACTGACAGCACCAAAGGTAGATACCTAATAAACCTGACATGGATAGCTTGGAAAACTCTGTGCTTGCCTCCTGCCCCTTAGAAACAGTAAGACATGGGTCTGTGCCTTTCCTCACAGACACTGCTGTGCATGGTGACCAAAGTCCAAACCACAAGCACCCTGTCAGAACACGGGAAGGGAGCTTCCCTTCTCCAGTCTGACTCCCATGAACAGTTCAAGAACTAACCCCACCCACAGAAAGAGGATATTAAAGGATTTATTTGGGCATTTTGGCCCACCTGTGTTGATTTTTGAGACTGTGTAAGAGATTTAAATATCACAACTGCCTCAAACACTGTCAAGGCCACAGAACAGCAGGAACTTGAGATAAGCAAAGAAGAGAGGAATTGGCAACAAGAAGGTGTTAATTCCAGACCAAGTGGAGCTGCAATTTCATTAGCACATCCTAGTTAATGCATCCTGGCAAAAAAATTCCTCTGTGGCAAACTCAGAGAAATGAAGCAACTGCTTATACGCATGAGACCCCAAATTACGGCAACATCTGTGACCATCCTGTGGATACCCAGAACTTGGGAACTTGGTATAAAGGTGGTACCTCCAGAGGAATGACTCTTGAGACCCCCACCACCAAGAGGAGCAGCAGAAAGACCAATGGGATGCCATTTGCATCTAGAGGTGGTGACATCTTTCAGCTTAATCTGTCTCTCTCTAACTGTCTCTCCCCTGCCCTCTTTATTTCCTATTTCTATCTCTCTCTACCTTACATTTATCGTTAAATAAAATCCATATTATTGACTCCAGCATATGGTCTCCTTTGCACCTTAGTTCAGGCAGAGACATCTGTCAATAATCCGTTCATAACAGCCTGGGGCATCAGCAGCATGCCCCATATAAATATTTTTGCTGCAGGCATATACCAAGCGGATACACTTTGCAACTTTACACCTCCTAACACATGCAGGGTATAAAATTAGGATCTGTAACTGCAACTGCTATATGACCAAACCCAGCAAAATTAAATAAGGAATAAGCCACGTTTTTCCTCAGCATTTATCTCTCAGAAGAGGAGGGAACATGTACTGAATTACTTTCTGAGGATACAAAATCTTGATAGTCAAGTTTTACCGAGGATAATTCTTTACGCTGTTAAAATAATATGAATTCTTTCACAGTCACAGATAAGTAGAAAAACAGTGGTTCCTTTGTTAAATTATTTTGATCAAGATTTTGGTTCATATAATTCCCTGTGTCTTGCAAACATAAGAAAGCAATTACTACACATGAGTTGTAGCTTGAGAGGCAAAATTTGCCATGTCCTTCTGTCAGCTATCCAGGTAGCTCAGGGCAGTCTTACACACATCAACAAATAGCTGTAAATGTACTTGCCTGCCCACACTCTGTAAAACTAGGCCATAGAATTTTGGAGACAAGACAGGTGATTATCATTTAGAAACACTGCTTTTAGAGTATAGAGAGCAGAGGAGGTTCAGTGCTTTGTGGAAATTTCACTCAGATAAGAGTATCACATCCAAAAATCCCGGGTAACCCTTTGGAGCTCGCTGAATCTCCTCTCAACACATTGATGGGCAGACATGAACCTGAGTGTTTGCTGGGGATGTTGTGAAGCCCTTCCTGCAGGAGCAACGCAGACAAGAAAACCAGCCAGTATTCACAGAGAGCCTGGTGATCCCTGAAGTGACTATACAGAGTAGGAAAGGGCTAGAATAGTACAAGTTTCTCAAAGTCCTCTTAAATCATCATAGCAAGAAATGATTTATAAAAGGTGATCTTTATAAAAGGTATCTCAAGAAGATAAAGAGGAACTTATATTTACCATGCAGGCATTTCTGAGACCCCTGGTTTCTTGTTGTGTTACTGTGACATTCTCACTGAGGGAGTGTGGTTTGCTTTGATATAGCACACACCATGTGTACTTTTTCCTGGTAAGTCCACTTCATCTTTTTTCTCTAATGAGGGTAAGCCTGTAGGGCATACAGAAAATCAGTGTGCAACAAAAAAAAAATGTAAAACCTTCAGTGTGAGACAGAAAATATTTTTCAGAAAATTTTATCAGAAATATATTACATATTCTATATCAGAAAACTCTAGATAAGCCCCCATATTTTTCCTTAAGTTTTCCTTAGAAGCAGAGGAAACTATCAAAATATGTATTGAAAAAACTTCAACAAACCCACGACATTTTATTGCTTTTTAAGGAGCAATTCCTGACAGCCTTTTATCTTAAGCTCTTTCAGCTCTCAGTATGTAAAGCCAGTCATAGACTTGGAACATAAATATCTATGTGTATACAAGCTCTTTGTATAAAATGCAGATAAGTATTGTTGCAGCTGTATGCCTATGCTTGTTTAAAAAACTACCCTCAAACTGCTTTAGCATTCACTAGTCAACTCATATATTAATGTAAGTGTACATGAGACTCTGTCTCTTAAAAAAAGATTACTTATAATATTGGTACTAAAGTAGACATAGAAAAACTATATTAGCATTGAGACACTAAACTGAGAACCTTAAATGTGTTTTTCATTTAGCATTAGAGATGGAAAAATTAATATTCTAAAAGTTATTGCAGGCATATTTTATAACAGATATGAATAAATTACCTCTGTAGCATTACCTACCAAGAATAAGTAGTTTTATACAAAACCAAAACAAAATCCTCCCCTCCTTTTTGATTAACCTAAGCAACAAGCAGAGAATTTATGCAGCTGCACTGACCTTGAACAGAGCTTGCCTGAGCTGGGGCTTTAACAAATTTAAGTTTCAAAACAAAATGCTTAATTTTTGGTAAAAACAAATGAAAAATTTTCAGAAAGACATCACTTACCAAAAGCTTGATGTGTAAGTCTTTCCTATCTCTGCTAGAGGAGGGAGGTAGATCACAGATATTTTCAAATTTATGAAGGAATTCATGGAAGTTTCATATCTCTATACATTGCTGTTGCTTTAAGTTGTAAACCAGAAAGTAAATCAATGTGGTGGAAAACTTTCCTACAGGAGAAGAACAAAGAGGATGCCTACTAAGCAAAACATCTGGTACTTTCAAAGAGATCACGAAGAAGGGGCCTTGGGCCTTGCTCCTCTAGAACAGAATCGCTATCCCTTCCTCGTCGTGCTAGGCTAGAAATACATTACACATGACTCTCTTACTCCTAACACTAGACTTACTGTGCAGCCAGGCAGGTCTATCTTTAAAAAGAAAAAACAACAGAAAACAACCAAACAGACAGAAAACTAAAGAAAAAACAACAACAAAAAAAACCCCAAAATGCAAAATGTAACAGCACTCCTTTGCACTGTAAGGTGTGTAGCTCTGAGCCAAACCAAGGTGCAGGTCAAGCAATCTACTTTTCAGTAAAAATCCCCATGCACAGCTCTATGGGTTCCTACAGAAAGAAAAAAAAAAAATCAATTCTTGACAATAGCTCAAGATTCTACTGAATAACTTGGGCTGGGTACTCTAACCCGAGACTATTATCAAGAAAATGTGGCTACTGCTTTCACAGGTTGCAGATCCCCTGAGAGGAGAAGTTAGATAAAGGGCAGAGAGTTTAAAAAAATTTTAAAAAATAAACATCAGGCTTTTACAATTCTCACTTAGAATTTAGATGGCATCTGACTGGTATAAATTCACAAAATTGTGCTTGTGATATTGAGCTTGACATCAACTGAGGATTGAAGTTCTGTAAAGTTGTTTTTTCCAGTATCGTGGACTGCTGAAATAGTATTTCCATTGTGTCTACCTGGGTTTTGTGATACTCTAATATCCTTGCCCTGATGCTGCAGCATAAAAATTGAATGGCTTTTTAACTACAAAATTGATTGGATTTTCATCTCACATAGTACATATTTATTAATACTAAACAGGTTAATTATTATAAAAATATCACCATAAATAATAAAGGGATTAATAATTTAACACCTTTAAAAGAATTTCCATTTTTCATAAAACCTTACCCAATCACCATTCAGATTGCCCAGAAAATTTCATGCACAGTAGCCCAAGGTTTGTGCTGTCCTTGTTTTGCACACTGAAAGCTCCCGTTGCACTAATTAAGGTCTTAATGATGTGACCAGCTTTTCCTGTCACAGCCCTGCCCCTGGGAGTTACACAAGTTTTGAGGAGTTCCCACTTTAGGAACTGACTGTATAGTACCTTCCTTGTCTTTAAGTAAATGCTACAGCTTCAAGTCAGAATACAGGTTTCAATCCTGAATCTAGTCCAAGTCTAACAGTATGAGTGACTTTATACATAAGAATTTTTTACATGAACATCAGTTATTGTCTGGCACTGATGTCTTACTGCTCATTGGGAAAGGCCTAAAATAAATGAATTCAGTTATCTGTTTGGATGCCTGGGTGAAATTTTCCATCCATTTATTCATCATCTTGTCATCGCCTGTGAAAAAATGGCAATAATTTTTCTTCCAGTCATCATCTGCCTTCACTATTTAGAATATAAAATGAAAGATGAGAAGGTAATGAGGATGGATCTAGATGTGTCCTTTTCTCATACTCTTCCCTCAGCATCCTCTTCTGTCTGCTATCATAGGGTGCAGGATTCTGTATACCTTTGGTCTACCTAGCTTGACTTTGAACTGAAAAGGGATAGGTTTAGGTTAGATATTGGGAACCAATTTTTTCCTGTGAAGGTGGTTAGGCACTGGAACAGGTTGCCCAGAGAAGTCATGGATGCTCTGTTCCTGGCAGTGGTTAAGGCCAGGTTGGATGGGGCTTTGAGCAATCTGGTCTAGTGGAAGTTGTCCCTGCCCAGTTCAGGGGAGTTGGAACTAGATGATCTTTAAGATCACTTTCAACTCAAAAATTCTATGGTTCTATGATTTTAGTACAAAGCTGAAAGGCTGAAAAACATAAATTAAATATTGCCTTTACATACAAGAAAAGAACTGAAGAACAAAAAGGACTTGAAAAATGAGGATCTAGGACCTTGTGCCATCTGGAATAAAAGGAAAACAAACCTGACAGAAATCTAAAATGAATTTTCCTCCCAATTGTGCACGACACAGAGCTATTAGTTATAACGACATAGTTTTCCAGAAGTACATTCACACGAAACCAGCAGGACTGGAGCTCAAGATAACACATGCACAAAATCCATTAGCAATTTGTAAGAGCTGAACCATGCTGACAGACTAATTCCTCTAAACAGCAGTTCTGGGCTGAGCTGTGCAGCGCTTGCCACAGCACTTCACTGAGCAGCACTGGCAGGTTTGGCACCACCTGCCACGAGCACCCCTAGAAATGTCAGTAAATAACACCCTTTCTCCTACTGCTGCTGACAGAAGTGCCCAAAGAGCTCAGGTAGGAACAGGTCCTGTGTGTTTATATAGGCATACATCAACATTTAACATGCCAAAGGGCAGGGAAGATGATGCCTACCTCTCTCTTTCCTTCTCTCTGGAGGGAATGATGCTCTCCACCCTGTGGCTTTGCCCCCACTGCAGGGAGCAGCTAAGGCTGGAGACAGATGTCCTGTGCTTCTGTAGCTGGGACAGCAGTGCTGCCCTCCCTGCTCCACTGCATGCTGGAGCAGGGAATAACAAGGCTGTGGGGCCACTGAGTCAAAAATCCTTTTCATAGCTTTGACAGAAAACCAACGTAATTTTCTGACAAAAAAATAACATGCACTCCAGCCAGCTGAAATATACTGGTGATATCTCTGTAGGTCTACATTAAAGAAATAGCATAAACTTCCTGTGGACATCTGACAAGCAGTTTAGCTGAACTGCACCAGCTCCTGGTAATGAGTCTGAAGGAAGATCCCTGCATCTCAGAAACTGGGAAAATTGACATAGTGGCTGACAGTTTCAAAATCAAGGCACATTTTATGTGCCTTGCTATCAGACAGTCAAGCTGTGATAAGAAATTTGATTTCATGATGGCCATGTCTGAAAATCAAGCTCCTCCATGGTACTTCAACCTGGGCAGTAATAATCAGAGGGTCCTAAAGTCAACCTAACCACAATTCATGTCAAAATGTCTTTAACCTTTTTAACCTAGCTCCTGTCTAATTCATACAACTACCACTTGCAGTACATACACTAGGAGACAAGAAAAGGAACTTAAAATTCAGCAGTATAATCTTTCTGCTTTGCTTTATTAGCCTCATAAAGTAATTTTTTTCTATTTTCATATAAAAATCCAAAGGCTTTCTGTTATGAAGAGAACTGACTTTTCAAATCACAGATCATACTCCAATTAATATGGAATTACTATGTTCTGATAAAATATGTGAGGTGCAATATGTAATAAAAGAGGCTTATTTAAAGGATAAGAGCAATACCATACAATATGTCACAGTATTTTTCATTGTTCTAAAAGGGCTGTTTTAGCTATTTGTTCAATAGTTAAAGGAAATCTTCAGAGACAGGCAAAAAGAATGTGACTACAGCTACACTGTTCTTGTTTCTGTAGGCACATTAATTCATTATTGCTGAATCCTTGGTGAATTTGTAACACTATGTATTTGCTTTCAATAAAGGAAGATTGGAACATTTTGTTTAAGTGTTCTATATGTCCAAATAATTATTTAAATGCAATGACAAGGTGCAGGCTCTAAGAGTCTAAGACAGAAACAGTGTTTTAAATGCAAAAAACTTACAATATTTTATGTAACCATGATATTACTGTAGCTAAATCTTCAATGAATGATACAGTCACAATGTAAGACAAAGAGTAAATAAAGATCTCATCTTTGAGTGCGTGACAGAAAAAGAAATAAAGGAACAAAGAAAAAAGTGCTCACCTGCTTTAAAAAGGAATATCCAAACCCTTGATAATATTTTTATCAAATATTTGAGCTTTTTTCCCAAAATCTTAGACGTAGCTATGTTTTGTACAGCTGGGTTACAAAGAAGGAAGAGAAGATGGAGTTTGGAAGCAGATACATGAGAGGTTCCTTCTACTACGTGAACGTAGGATTTGGAAGGAAATGTTTCTGATGCCACCAACAGAAATAGCTTTATAGAAAGAAAAAGGCAAGTTACATTACAATTCTCATTTTAAAACTTTTTTCAGAAAAATTTCCCGTTATTGTCGAATTGCATGTTTTGAATATTAGCAATATGAATTTGGAGGGGCAAAAAGACCATTCACTAAGATTTATTTTGCTCTTTTAATTTATTGAAGACTTCTCAGTAAATTAACTATTAATAAAATTTCATTAATAACTTTTCAACTGAATGGTACATTCACTTCATTATTTTTTTTTTGTTTCAGCTTTATTTTAATTCTGTTTTTGTAGTTTCTTTTGGTTCTCTTTCCCTCTCTTCTGAATGAGACTTTAGTTTTATCTCAAACATTCACCCAGGTTAGGGAAACAGCTTCCCAAGTTTCCTGTATTTGCTATTGAAAATATTCGTTTCACTTTTTATTTCAGTGCATACAGAAAAAGTGGGAAATAAACCTCTTACAAAAAAGACATTTATCTACATTTTCTTACTAAATACTAAAATAATGTCGTTTAAGAGGAGCATCTGTGCTTAGACCAGAATTTTTTAGCCATTTTCTCACCATTTCTTAAGTTATGGCTGAGGAAAACCCTGCCTCATACATGGCAGGGCAAATGAAATGTCATTCTTGTCTAGCAGCTCAAGGATATCTATTTAAACTACAGAGAATGCAGATTATAATCTGAAATCCTCAGAATTCAGAGTATAGCAATGGAAATACAAGTAGCAGGCAGGTGTCCACCGCTCAGGTTTTCGAGGACAGGGTCGTGAGCATAAACAGGCATGACCCTGTGCACAGGTGCTGAAGGAGAAAGGGGACTTTTTTCCTATGGACTGTACTGGGTTTGTGTGGCAAGGTTTGGTAAGGGGAGCTCTGGAGCTGAGATTTGTTGTTTTAAAAGGATCTGTGCCTGGAAAGCTGTTTGTTTCTCTGGGTTCTTGTGCTGGGTGTTGAATGAGGCTCCTTGACTCCAGTATCAGAAGGCTTATGTGATTTATTAGAATCACTCCATTATTCAGAAGGTTTTAGGGCTAAGGTTCCCACGTTCAGAGTTACATGTTTCCTCCACCCCAGTCAGAGCAAGACTCCCCAATGCTTACAATGTCAGAGAGATTACAACCTCTACATCATTGGCTGAGAAAGAGAAAATTACATCTACTATATCAGGAGACAGGCAAAGGAATGCATCTGTTGTCCTTGAGTCCACACACAGACATGGGTTTGTTTTTACAGAAATCTGCAGAGAAGTCAGCTTTCCCATGGAAGGAAAATGTCCAGCAAGTTTCCATATAGAAACTTGTAAAATGGCTGTGACAGAGGTTCCCCTGCAGCGGTGGGGCATGCCATGGGGAAGCAGCTGTGTCCCTGCAGCCCTTGGAGGTCCACAGGGGAGCAGAGATCCACCTGGAGAGCCCCATGCCAGATCACAGCCCAAAGGAGGCTGTGATCCTGTGGGAAGCCCATGCTGGAGCAGACTCCTGGAAGGACCTGAGGACCCATGGAGAGAGGAGTTCATACTGAACCAAGTTTTCTGGCAGGGTGTGTGACCCTGCAGGAGACCCCAGGCTGCTGGAGCAGCCTGCTCCTGAAGGACTGCACCCCATGGAGAGGATCCATGCTGGAGCAGTTCACTGAGATTTATTTTCACAGCTTCATTTAGGTTCTCTATTTTGAGAAGTATTTTGTTTCAGTAATGTGTTTATGTCCTAATAAACCAACCTTTAGTAATTAGAAGCATTTTGGTGGGTTTGGTTGGCTCCCTTTAGAAAAGCATTAGTTTCACGTCAGGAAAAGAGCCAACTCCTGGCCTTTTAAACACACAAACAACCTTAGTCCACCTCCAGGGACACAGATATATACTAAAGAGGGGCTTGTGGTTGTTTTAGAACAAAAGTAGAATTGAATGGAATATGTTTCCTAGGCAACAAAACATCTGAGCAGAGGTAAATTATAGAAAAAGCTGGACAGCAGGGAATGAGTCTGGTGACAATGTCAGAGACTTCCCCTGTAATAACAAGAGAATAAACCAGAATATTACAGAATTGAGTAAACATTTTAGAAACAAACCCCTACTAACTTTACTTATAGGTAAAAAGTTATAAAACTTACTTCACTACGTTGTTTTACAGCTTGGTTTAGAGCAGTGTACTACTACTTTTGAAGGACAATCTTCCCCATGTTTGTTTTCATCAACTCAGAATCCTTTAAGGATACCCACCAATGCAATCTACAGCTTCAAATAAAGAGGGAGAGGTATGCAAAAATAGCCCGATCTAAATATGTTTTTTTCAAATTGTGTTCCTGATAATGACGAAGTTTGCACTGACTTTAATTAGGTGAAGAAATCAGTACTTAAAGACCAGATTCAAAGTCACTAAGCTCTGGAGAGGGCTTACATTCAGGAAGGCTGGCTTTGCTGGTGATTTAGGCCATGGCTTAGAATAAGTTCCTTCCTGTAATATGCTTTTATGATATCAAGAGGGGTTAAATTAACACTACTTTCAACTTCTGAATATTTTCTAACTTCATACCTTTCAAATGAGTACAGAAAAGCAGTTTTAAAACAACAACAACAAAGCATCTCATTATGGAATAAAAAAGGAGTTTCTATGACTAAGAAATGAAAAGATTTTATACATCAAGTCCCTTGCACATATAATGAGATTGGAGAAAATAAAAAGACAGAATTTATTTTATCTTGGCATTGAAGCTAAAGAACTACTTGAATAGAGGAGCAATGACATATTTAGTGTCACATCTGTTTATCTGCATGTGGTAATCTAAGGGGCCTGTCAGTGCTGCGTGTCAAGATTTTAGACATGTGTGCTCGTGGCTGTGGGGGTGGGACGTGTTTGTTCACAACAGAAATGATAAGAGGAACAAAAGGAAGGAATGGAACGGCTTCAGATACCTAACAGTGATAATGTGATTGACAAAGAATAAGCCAAACAAAGGACAGAGAAATCAAATTGACATAATTTTTCTACTTACCACGTTTAACAATAACCCATTTTCATGTGAGAATGAGATTAGAAATGGCATAGCCAGGTAAGTAAAGACCTTATGAATTTTAATGAGTGTGTTGGCCCTATACAAATTCTTTTTAAGATAGTGACAAACTCTCTGAAAGGAAATAAGATGACATTTTTCATACTGATTATATTGCTTAGAATTAGATATATGCCAATCCTCCCCTTCCTCACCACACCCCCTCTTCCCCAGAGCCCCACTCAAAACAAACTGAAATCTGGAATTATCCTGCATATAAAGAATATTCATTATTAGCGGGTAGGCAGAGATTACAGATGATTCTTTTGTCCTTTATGTCCACTGATGGTACTTGTAGTTAGGCTGGAGAGACCATTTTGGGGTGGTGTACAGTGAGGCAGCTGAAAGGCAGTTAGTCACACCGAGCTCTTCAGTTGAATTTTTTGCAATAGTAGTATGGAAGAAAAATTGGTGCTGTGTCAGCTCACTAAATGTAAATCATACCAAAAGAAAGAAGGAAAATGCTGTTATAATGCAGCCCTTGGGAATAGAGAAGGTCAGAGATGAAGCAAAAAGAAATTCTAACAAGTATGTGATGATAAAACTTTTGAATCTTACATAATCTAAATCTGGCCTCCTTTATAAGCAACTCCTTCTGTCCTGTGTCATTCTTGGAAAATTCATCTGGCCTGACTTTGCAGTCAGCAAGGACATTTAGTTATTGAGGAGCCTCTTTTTTTCCCCCATGTCTCACTTTTCTGAGAGAGGGCTTAGGCTTGGGGAAGGTGAGGAAGAAGGGGTTGATGGACAAGAAAAAATGATGAAGGTTTGCCTTTCTTTTTTTTCTTTTTTTTTTCTGGGGGAGGAGTGGTGTTTTTTGGTGGTTTTTTTTTTCCGTTTTGTTGTTTTTTAATTGGGTAGATGGTATCGTTGTGAAATAATTTCCCTGTTACTTTTTGACCCAATGACTGAAAACTGATTCCTTAACCACTTCCAATCCTACACATCCCCTATTCAGCAGAGCAACCAAGTGTCAAAATCTGGATACTAAACCCATCTCAAAGCTTGTTGAATTCAGTGTGAGACTTTCTACTGAGACAGAACTCTCCTCATCTGCCCAAACATGACAAAACTAAATAAGTATTAAAAACCAGATGTAATAAATATTCCTAAAAAGACAGTTGTCTAAACATCTACTTTATTGCTTATGAATGTTTTGTCTTTCTTAAGGTCTTGACCTCATTGGAAACCTGTTTTCAAGGAGATGTGTGTGGATATAGGATATTGAATGAAATGACTGTAAATACATTATTCATTTCTAGTCATTACTGATGACCTTAAGTGTAACCTGCGAGTGACAGAGCATAGCACAGATATGAATGATTGTTGTGAGGTCGTCAATCAAGGGCAGAAATTAATTCTGCATCTACAAGTGCCTCATTGCAAATCTTGTGTAGTATAACCATGCTGTTTCAATATTTATGATTTTTGTATTTCATTATTTTTTAAAATTTAAGTATACTGCCTTGAGCAACAGAAGATGAAAATATATCAACAGGTTTTAATCTAAAAATGTCCTTTTACCTTTTTTACCTGGAACCCTGAGACATCAGAGTATTGTTGGGCTTTTCTGGGAAGAGACAGATTATGCCTATAGCAAGTTGTATTCATGGTAATAGGAGCTGTGTCATTGAATTTTCAATAAGGACAGTGTCTCTGAATTTAGAATAATCCATGTATTTGGAAGCAGCTTTTTAAAACAAGTTTAAGAAAAAGCGGTTTTAGTTTTAATTTCCATATGAAACACTATTAAAGAGTTAAAATTATTATAGAGTTTGATAATTTTAATATAGCAACATAATAGACTAACTTAAATACTTTCACAGTGCACCACAGCAGTAAATTAACTCCCTATTAAGAGGTATGTGTATATCTCTTGTGTATTAAGAGAAAACTCCTCTTGTATTAACAGTGAATTCATAATGGAAGAAACACTTTTGCCCTTGAAAACTGCCTCAACCAGAGATGAGGATTTGTCTGTATTTATTTAGAGAATTTATTCAAAATAGAAAAAAAAAAGCTCAACTGATTCAATAAGTAGTTAGACAGACAGATAAAGAGAAGGAAACATTCAAAATTAAGGCAATTAATTTTTACTATGGAGGCAAGTTGAATCCTCTGCAAATAAAAAGACTTTTAAAACTTAATTTAGATAACCTAAAATAAGTCATACTGCTAAGTATGCAGAATTAGACTATTCCAATCAAGCTGCACAAATATGAAGATTCTAGGCAAGAATGAATATAGTTTACAGCAATATATTGAAGCCTAGTTCTAACTAAAAGTGTTTATGGAGCATCCAGTACAAATCCCCTTATCAAGTAAAAGTATTTTCAATATATTTTACTAAGAGTGTTCCTAAGGAAAAGCTTTGAACTAAACTGTATTTTGATCAAGTCTTCCTTAAAATGCAATTGATGTTCTCTATAATCTAGACTCATCTGGATAGTATGTAAGAAGGCTTTAATGTCCAGCCTGTTGAAAGTCTGGCTTGCACACTGAGGCATTGTGCAGACTTTTCTTGTGAAGATGTTCCTCTAATGCCCTAGTGGAACCCAAACACATCTCAGGATACTTTTCAACTGAAGCTACAGATTTAAATTGGTCATTATATCCTGTGCAGATTTCAAGTCACAAAATCCTGCACCAAGCAAAACTCAGACCCTCTGAGGCTTTGTTAGGAAACTTCCAATTGAGCACAGCATACCAAAAGGCTTTTCAAATGAGCTTAAGCCAAACAATGTGGGGACAGGAAAGCGTTTCACTTTCATACTGGTAGCTGTGCCAAGAAGTGCTCATCTGAAATGAGAGCTTGTTTGGAGACAAACATTCCAAAACTCATAGCTAGAGACAATACTCAGCTGTGCACTGGTGAAGAGAAGCTGCTGCACACCAAGCACCCTGGCCTAGCAGCTGTGGGCACAGATGACTGCTCTTCAGTGCAAAGAGCAAACTACCCCCAATACCTACCAAGGTTAGACACATAATGACTCCTTGCTGAGATTATTAACAAAACATAAAAGTTTAGCTTTATAACCTGACATTTTTATTGATACACCAAAATGCAATGAACAAAATGCAAAAGGCAAGAAAACCCCTGAGAAAACTCATGGCAGTATTTCAGTAGTTAAAGGGCAGATACTAAGGACAGAAGCACTCTATTCCTTCACAGGAAATCAGTCACAGGGAGCCAGCAAAGGGCAGCAGGCACAAGTTACATGAGGAGAGGTTTCACCTTGGTTTAAGATTGGAAATTTTTATGAGAACAATCACCCACTGAGACAACATTCCCAGGGACATGGTGGAGCACCCACCAGGAGGCTTTCAAGATGTAGTTGGACAGGATGCCAGACAAAATGTCGTGGCTCTTTTCCCACAAAAAGTTGGACTAGATGACCTCTTAAGGCCCTTACAACCTGAGCTGAATTGTTTTATGAGTCTATCATTATCTCAGCTCACCAGACAGAACTTTTTCAACAAATTTTCCTCAGCATTTAAGAACATACCACAATTTCCCAATGTCTATAGCTTTTCAGGAAACTATCTAAAAACCAACATTATAACTGTAATTGGGATTAAATACTGATAAAAACCCCCACTGCCTTTCTCCCTGTGCTATCTGTGGGAAGGAGGGAGGAGTTGAGGGAAAATAAAAGTGGTTTTAATGGCTTATTTTACTTCTCATTATCCTGCTCTGACTTTGTTAGCAATAAATTCACTTAATATTTTTAAGTTGAGCCTGTCCTTATCTCAACTCATGAACTCTTCATTAAATTTTCTCTCCTCTGTCCAGCTGTGGAGAGGAGTGAGTGAGAGGCTTTTGTGCGTGCCAGGCATTTGGCCAGCATCAAACCTCAACCGTTAGCCATTTATGGTTCAATGATTCTAGCAGTAAATTAAAAATAATTTAAAATTCAACAACAGATTATGAAATCTCATGAGATGTATATACTTAGGAAAAACAGGCATTCATTTCAAATCCCATCTTTTTCCAAAGAAGAATCTAAAAGAAATTACAAAGCAAATCAAAGAGTGGGCAAATACTTGGATTGGACTCATAAGGTGGGAAATAATTTCAGATGCAGTACGTAAAACCTATTATCTTCCCACAGAAGTTTATGCAAGATTCTATCCAAAATCAAATTTAAATTTAAAAAAAATCAATTTGAACATTCTTGACCTGATACCTGCATAAATTCCCTGTAACATCATTGGGATCACCCTTCTCTGCCCTGCTGCAAGTAGCTAGAATGATTTATGTAGCTCAGCTTGCCAATTAGGATTGTGATTTGGCTTATAGTAACTAGAGATGCCTGGAAATGTTTCACTACCACGTTGTTAATTCCCCATATATGTTTTTACATGAGAAAGAATAAATTGATGTTGCTAAAAAGTCAAATTTCAAAACGGAGAAAAAAAATCACCCTGAAATAGAAAAATTCCTCATAAAATAAAAGCACAGCTGTAACAGTGGGAAAGAATATTTATCAAAACACCCTGATCATTTTAAAGTATTTTTTAAATCTCTTCTTTAATGCTTTCTTTCTTTTTTTTTAAAATTATTTTTAAGAGCAGTATATATAGTAATTTCTATACCTGTTGCATTTCAGTTGGAAAAGTTGTTTTGTTCCTCTGTATTAACAGAGACCCAAGCATCCATTCAAATTCAAATATTAGCACAACTTTTTCTCAACCAGCAAATGCCTATTGTACTTCATCTCTCAATAGACAGACTTTTCAGTGTCAATTCAAAGTGAAGATTGTGGCCTTTCCTTACTGAGACCCTAATGGGAAAAATCTTTTCTTTTTATGCTGCTGTAGCAGCTGCAGCAACAGTGGCAGTGAAGATGTGCATTCATTCACACACCACCTTCAAAACTTTGAGCTTTCAATTGTTCAGAAGCTTCACAGAATGTTCTTGTGTTTGGATTAATCTGTGGAGACTGTCTCTGTGGACAAAAAGCAATCTTGTGTTGAATTCCAGAGGGTACCACAACAAAAAGAGTAAACAAACAAATTGAAAATAAAACAAAGAGGGGAAAATATATAAATTTCTGGAGCTAAATCTAGCATTACAACAAAGGACTAAGAGTTTCAACAGGAATTAGACCTACACATTGAAACAGAGGGGTCTTTTAGCAATGGGGTTTTTTTAACCCTTTTCAGGTTGAATATACTTTCTGAAAAATAAACCCCTTTTCCTATGCTTTTGCTTCCTACATTTTGCTTCTACATATTCCAATTAGCATTTAAATCAAAAGCAGGTCAAGCTGACATATAACAAGCTATGTCTCAATATATAATGAACATGTACTCAAAGTATACATACACAGTTTTCTCATAGTCTTGGAAAATATAAATAAGAGCTAAAAAGAAAATATAAATGGCCATATGTTCAAACTGAATGACATGTATACCTCCACCAAATCCAGTATGAGACAAGATGGGGAGCTGCTCTGCTTTCTCAAGGTTCAGTAGAAACATAAGGTAGAGGCAGTGAGGGGAGCTCACTAAAGCAGTTACTATGACTACATCTTGGGTATGGATGTTTTGTACAATATGAGACAGCTCTTAATATTTTCTCTTGTTAAAAAAAAAACAAAAAAAAAAACAGAAAAACAAAATACCCCCAAAACCAAACTCATAAGCAAACTCAACCACCCCCACCCACTCCCAAACAACAAAACCAGAAACACATTATTTGTTCTGGTACAAAAGCATCTAAAGTTTCAATAATTACTTAAGTCCTGTCCTATCTTTGTCTGGTATCCTCATTTGAGGAAGATGTCACACCATCTCCTTTGGTTGCAAATAGCTTCTAGGCTTGAGTTTTTTCATTTTCTGCAGTGAAGATTTCAATCAGCAGGGGTAGAAAACACAACTAACCTGGGGGACTCACCTACAACCTTTCTCAGACTTGTAACTGAATTTTGAGATGTAAGCTGTGCAATGTAAAAGTCTTCTTTGTCTTGTTTGGAAAGCTGAGCAAATTGCATTTGGAAGGCTGTTGTCTGTGTAAGAGCAGAGTGGCCATGACTTTGTACAGCTACTGAATATGTTAACATACACCACTGAGACTATGAAGGTCAAGACTTATGCCTTTTACCTGTCACACTTCTGCCTAATGTGAATGCTCTAGAATATTAATTTCTTTCTAAGGCATGCTTCAAATAATACGATAAATGGTCCCAGAATTCATGTTTTCATGCAAACTTTGTCAATTTTATCATTACATGCATAAAAGTGCTGTTGATAGTAAAATGGCAAGTATTAACGGATCTTGATACCCTCCTAAGCTAAATATTTACTTATTTGACAGAGGCAAAGGTAGAAAAACATACATAACCCTTAGAGAAGATGGTACATGGATTACACATCATGATTAGAATCCAGGTATTCTGTTCTTCAGTGTTTTGCTCTTAACCAACAGTCCCCACTATCACTTTCCACAATCCACTGCATTTTCAGTATAATGTAATCATCCCAAAGTTCTCCAACAATTAGAGACTTTTAATTTCATTATTACTGATGGAATTTGGACTAATTAATAACTCCCAAAAGAACACTTAGCATAATCTACATTTTGACAATAGAGCATGAAAATTAAAAGAACAAATGTATGCACATTTCCAGCTGCCTTTGAATTATGATGTGACATTAATAATTTGTTATATTCATTGCTCAGCATTTATTGAAACTGCTCATAGAGCAAGATAAACATAATTAAAATTAATGAAACCTAAGGAATACACAGAGGATCAGAAGTCAATGTCAATTGTATTTACTACTTACAGACAACTCTGAAGTTAAAGGGGGTTTTTTATGTGATTGATAGTTGGCTGGTGCATAATTAATTGTCAAGTTTCTTATTTTACTGCTGCTGAAATTCTAGTAAGAGGTCACTGAAATGAAATCAATTGTTTATGAAACAATTCAGTGGTAACTTTTGCATTTACTTTTGCATTTACTTCATTACTTGGAGTTATGGAACTTATAAAACTTGAATATCTCACAACTAAATTCTCCTGACCATTCTGACAATACTGTGTCTTAATTTTAGTTAAAAGCAGAAAAGTTGGCATATCTCTAATACAAGATCATTTTAGCTGTATGTTTATTATGTGGTCTTTATCTAAAATCAACTTTTGGTCCCAGTCTTAGATATTTCAAAGGTTTCTTCTAAATTACAGTCTGTAACTTCAATAAATTCTTTGGATAGGCTTTGAGTCCCAAGCTTAGAGCAATAAGATTTAAACTTGTGCCTTGCCTGTGGTTGGGAAGTAGAAGGCTGTCATTCAGAGTTTGCATCCCAATAGCATTTCCTCAGGCTATCATTGTATGTATCATGGGATTTGACTTCACTTGAATTAATTTTTTGCAAGGACAGTCTTGTCAGGTGCTATGGAAACCTTTTACTGTTTACAGGCAAGGTTTATACTTATGAAAAATGTTAGTTGAAAATACTGCATCACAATGTTTAAACAGAATTATTGAGTAGAACTACATCAAATCACTTTAATTGCAGATATAGCCTGATATCATTGTTGGAGGCAAGGAATTGGGGCTACTGTAATTTTACGACCAAATTTGACCATCCCTTGTTTTATCATTACCTTCTGTCTGGAGAAGCAATTGAGCTATTACCTAAAGCACACCTCATGAACAGAACAAATATTTGGCTGATGTGAAATGGTTTACCTCTCTCCTCTTTTTAACCATGTTGTCCTTAATTAACATTTGGATACAGATGGACGGTGTTCTATACAGCATTTAGCCCAGGAAGTGTTTAATTGTACATTCTTCTGCACAAAGCATGTCCAGGTAACTTTTCAGTTTGTATGAAGAGTTATGGTACTCATTGGTATTTCAGGGAGAGTTGCCCAGCAGACCTAGCTCCTTTATGCCACATCAAGAGCTTTAACTGTGATCTTTTATTCATTCAAAACTTTTGTGGCAACTTCAAAGAGAGAATGACATTGTAATAAACAGATAATACATTTACAGTTTTAACTAACAACAGAGGCTTTTAAACGAATGACTCTTGAATAATTTTCATCTTGTTTCCCACTCAAACTTTTGATTTCTTTGTACGAAATAACAGAAAAAAAAATTAGACTTTTTTTTTCCCCAACTGACTTCAGCAACCAAGCAGCAGACCAAGAGGGCTACATATCTTGTGTGTTTCTTGGCTGACAAAACCCACCAAACTCTAGTACACCATATAACCTGGCAATTTTGTATGCTCCCCCTCCCAAATCTGTTCATTGGTAGTGTAGGTCAACAATTCACTGCCATCTTGTCTACCTTGCACCATTTTCTGGGATGGGCACTTGTTTTTGGACTTCTGCAGTTTGAATGCATCACGCCTGACTCACATTTCTTCTGAGTTAGGCTAGCCCTGCATGGTGCCAAGCCGACAACTCATTTTCTGTTTCCACCACTATGTAGTAGAGACTACATGTAAAGTGGAGAGCACCTCCACCAGGGACTTTGGAAGCCTTGCTGATCTGGATGTGAGTGACAACATTCTAAATGAAAATAGTTACAAGAGGCTTAAATTACCCCAAATTTCAATTTAACATTTACTTAGATTCAGTTCATACACTGCTTATGAAGAATGCTGAGAGAGAGAGCATTTATTTTGAAAGATAAATATACATACGTGTATACATATATATATATATATATACAAAAATAACTACACACAGATAAAAAAAACTTTGTAAGATAGAAAACAATTATGCGAAGAAGGAATTATATCACTGTAGCAGAGCTTTGTTTTTTATCTCCTGCTTTTCAAAGTTCTCACCTGGGATGTTCTTTTCAGACTGTTTTGTCTCTCAGCATATATATATGGCAGAATTTCAAATGTCTGTGCAAAAGAATTACAAAGTCAGAAAAAGTGGCTCCAAAAATAATCCACAAGTGCCTCCAAAAAAAGATTATCTTCCCATTTAGGAAATGAGTACATTAAGAATCATTTAAACTATGGCCTATTATTAAATTTGACTTTCATCTGAAGGGCTTGATTATTCTCGTTGGCAACTTTTGAAATTACAATCCCATGTACAAAATTGCATTTGCAGAAGATTTGCTCTTTTATTTTTGAACATTTCTTTCCCCAAGGCTGAGTACAAATCAAACGTGCTTTTCACCCAAATTCTACTTTTTTTTTTTCCTTTTTTTTTCCTTTTTTAATTAATCAGCATGAAACAACAGTGTAGGCAGATAAATCCAGATCATAGCCTTCTGAAATTTGGCTCAAAAGTACAGGCAAGTAACAAATATTGATCTACATCAACACTGTACTTCTCTGGGTTGTTAGCTGCTATTTATTTCTTGAACTCTCACAGAATTATCACATCAAACTGTATGATAAAGACCTACTTATATTGAAGAATGGTTCAAAACCAGCTGACATGCAGTCCCATGAGACCTGTGGCATTCATGGCAAGTACCATTCTTAACATGAATGAAAATGTGAGTATAACTTCAATTGACTGTGCACCCAGATGTGCCTTAGATTTAATAAAGAGATCACCATAGTCCACATTACTCAATAAATAGAGCTAATTTCTGTGATTCTACAGTTCCATACAATCCCCTTATTCTTTGACAATTTACATAGCCTTGACTTAAATTGTCAATTATAATTTTGTTTAATTGCCTAATGTAAAGGGCTGTCTTAATCTGGCTGCTAGAGCTTTCATAGATAATGCCGTGATGTTTTTTTCTAATGAATAGCGAAGCTGAGCAATTCTAGATTTCAGTGAAATGGAAATTATCTTCTGGAAGCTGCTTTGCCTCATTTTCTTAAGCCAGCAAAGAAACTAATTGCTCTATCTTATTAACTGAATACCTTCACAAATGATTTTGTAAGCCCTCATGTTGACAAGCTTGCTTTTTAGACTGGTTTCACTGCAGTGCTACTCATCCTGTATAACATCATCTGCTTCACCCCACCTGGAATTCTACAATTCTGAGTACAGTTCCTGGCTAATTATAGTTCCTGCTGGAAAAAAAAATCAAAACAAAAATCTTAACAAAAATGAAGCACTGAAAGTCTTCTAGATACATAATATTCAACAAATTTTAAAAGGGAAAAAAAAAGCTAATTCTGTCATTGTTTCTCTAAAAGATTTGAAATAAAAAGATATCAGAGAGAAGGAGGGAGGAAGGGACAGATACAGAATGGAGACGATGGTGGGGAAGACAAAGGCAAAAAGAGAAAGAAAAATTATGCAGCTAAAACTTGATCCAGTGCTCTCCTTGAGCTGGGGTTCTCTGATCCTCTGCTTGTTTTTAAATGCTTTGTCAGAACCAATATTAGTGTGCTTGTTAGAATGGCATTTTGTTTGTTAGTGATCTAGATGTTGTGCCAAAATGCCAACATACACAGAGACAGCAGCGTTCAGACAGTACTTCTCTTGACAAAGTGGTCACAGATAGATGCTTTTCTTGAAGTTTTACTGTCAATCAATATAATGAATGAGCTAACCATCAATGGTTTCTGGAGTAAGCCTTAATGCATATTAAGATGCTTGCACAAGTACAAAGAGGACACTAAGTTCTGAATTAGGTCATTTTTCTTGTGTTAAAAGTATTTTTGGGAAAGGAAAAAAAGTAATTTCCTTCCCTACAGATGCAGAGATGGTTGAAGCAGAACACCTGTTGTTATGAGTGCATGTATACATTAGGAGTTATCTGCTCTGAAGATGTTGCTTATTGAGCTACTAAAAAAAAGCCTGACTGCTGCCAGAGGCAGTGCATTACCCACAGCAGAGCTCAATATGGGATTCTGTGCTTTGCTAAACTCATGCCCTCTAACTCTTCACCCCGTGCAGACTGCCCCTCAGAACTCTCCTACAAAACTCACACTACAAAATGTGTGGTTTCTTTGCAATTATTGAACCACAAATGCAGCAGGAGTGACCAGAAAGTTTTGTGGTGCACAGAGTAGAAAAATGCTTCAATGGAGAGGTATACTACTGTAACCAAGGCACTGAATATTTCCATGGTGTTTTTGTCAAAGGACCCCTTGCTTTTTGCTGAAATCAGGTCTTTTTGCCTGTGATGGTAACTGGTGAGTTATCCCTCCCTGTTGTATGTCAATTCACAAGCCTTTTGTTGTATTTTCCTCCCCCTCTCTAGTTGAGGAAGGGAGACAGAGCGGCTTTGGTGGGCACCTGGCATCCAGCCTAGGTCAACCTATCACAAAAGGATAAAATTGAAATTAAAATACTGCTACACAGCTTTTTGCCAATTAAATTTTGATTTGTACCTCGGATAATGAGACCTCTTTAGGTGGAAATGGATGACACTTCTCAGGATTCAGTCAAATATAAAAGAAAAATCAGCAAAGATGTCAAAATCTTTCTGTGCATTAGTGCTGTTTCTTTTTTGTGGTTTGTTTTGTTTTGTTTATTCTCAGAAGAAAAATGCAGTTTCCTGTGACAATCTGATACTTCCAAAGTGAAAGTCTTTAATTTAAGAGCTGAAACCTGACCGGACAGAGTCCCAAGCTATCTGCTCTAGCTGACATTGCCTGCACAGAGAAAGAAAGCCAGACCAGATGATTTCCAGAGTTCTTTTCCAACCCCAGTGATTCTCTAAGTCCATGAATCTATTTTCTATTTTTGCAACTACTGCTGCAGAAGCAATCCAATAAAGTCTACTTGCACCAATCTGTCAGCCCTAGCCAAAGAAGAATGTCATTAGATCTTGTTTCGTGCAGCTCAACTCCACATTATTTAAAGAGAAACCAGCAATATCTAGCAGCATTTTGGCTGCAGCCTATAATGCCAATGAGTCTTAAACATAAAACTGTGACAGCAAGAAAAACCAATGTACATATCAAAGGATTTGGAGCCCTGATGTGTCCATATGCAAACTATAAAAATTAGTTTACAACATCAAACTTCCTACTGAAGCGCTTTGTCAAGTTTGAAGAGATTTTTCCTTTCTGGTGTTGTGAAGTGGTGAAATGAAGAATTTTCCAAAACACACTGAATTTTCCTTCATAGAGGATTATGTTGTCTCTAAATGTTTACACTCATGAAGGACATTCTTGCAACTGTTAGCAAAAGAAGGCTGTTTATTCCTGCATAATTTCAAATTATGCAATGCCAGACTCCATGATGATGCAAGTTCAGCTGTGCCAGGTGAACTAGCTATGAAAAAGATATGATGTAAGATCAGGATGCTATATGAGAAAGTTTGTCTTAGGCAGTCAACAGAATTTAAATTTTTTCACATAAACCCTTTTCCCCATCTTTATAAGCAATAAAGGACTTTAAATGCTTTAGATTTTAATTTTCATCATGTGATTACAGTGATAAATTCAATCTCTCCTTTAAAAATGTATACTGCAGCACTAAATATAGAATGTGACCAAGCATTAATCAATTAACTGTAGAATACAGTTTCTAACTAATTACTTTTTTCCCCAATGTTATGCTACATGCTTATCATTGCAGTATGCAATATCATTACAGAAGTCAACTTCAGAACAAAAAAAATTATGGATAATAATTAAATTATTATATATTAGGATTATTAAGAAATCAAAACTTTTATATTTAGTTATTCAATTTTTAAATTATTTAAATGTCATAGGATGAATATTATAAAATGTAATAACATTAAGAGAGTCAGAATTGAAGAAATAATTCCTATTTTGTGGAAATGGGAAACTAAATGCTCAGGCTAAAATAATATTGCTTGACAAAGTCAGGTTTTTTTTTTACTCTGCTGATATTCATGGGAGAAGTTTAACTTTCTTAAAAAGGGAATCTGTATGGATGTGTGTGCATACATGAAAGATGAATATTGAGTAAAATAATCACTACCTTGGGAAAGGTATTTGATTAATTAACATACAAGCAATTAAAATAAATAGTCTAAATTATTTCATATTTCTGACTTAAAAGCTAGTGTTCAATTAGACTGTCATGGAAACTGTCATATGTGGTCTGATTAGTACTTAAAATGACTTGCTTTAAGAATACATAGTCTCTACACAATAAAAAAATCATGGCACCAGAGGAGAGAATTAGAGATAATTATCTCATTTTTTGATGAGAGTGAACTTAAGTACTAGGCATTAAGTCTTTCTGAAAATAAGTCATGACTACTTGATTTTAAATTCACACACCTAACATTATTATTACTGGCATCCAGTCTCACACTGATTACTCTAATAAAATGACTTACTGCTAAAGTTAATTTCTAGAGGTTCTGATAAATGAGAGCCTTGAAATTTGGTTCATTTCTGTTGCCAACTATGCAAAACTCATATATTTGACCTTTTGCCCTCCCATCACATATGTGTTACAGACACTAGATTAGACTGCTCTGAAAACTAGATTATCTTCTAAGCACGTACTGGCTCTGGAGTCAGTGTGTGATAAAAGGGGCACTGACATGTAAACAGACACAGAAGGAAGGGCAGTCTGCCTGCAGCCAGTCAGTCCACTTCACTAAAGGTCTTACCAAACCCATACAAAGTGTTTGGAGCTCTCTCTTGATGTTATTCTTCTGGTAGTGGAAGGCTAACGGGGAGGGAGTCCAAGGACAGTTGTATGATTCTGAGTTCAGAAGCAGCATCCAAGCACTGAGTGGTTGGGAATGCGACCAGTGGTTGGGAATGCACCAGTGACCCTAGCCCAGGCCAATAGAAGCCTAATCTACTAGATGGACAAACTCTAGCCTGGCTTGACCAAGACAAAAGTCCATCTTGTAAAAGGAAAGCACACCGAACCTCAGCAGGGATGAGCATGGTCACCTTCATGGCACAGAAGTGTTCCCAATGAGAACAGTTCCACAGTGCCAAAATCACCTCCTGCAGTCGTCCAGGGAGTGAGGAAAGGGGGGAAAGGAGTCTCAGAGGGTGGTAGGCTTATAGGAGTAGGATGAATTCCTTCAAACTAGCAAATGTTTATTGACAGATTTCAAGCGCAAAATCACATTTCTCTCTCGTGCTCTGCAAAGATGGGTGCAATTGCCTGCTAAGCAGAGAAAAAATAATGCTACAGGGTGAACAAGTGCCAGCACAAGCAAGAAGGTATAATGCTCCAAGAATAGCAGGGTGTTGATCAGCAGCAAGACTGGGATACAAAGCAGTACTTGGTGGACTTGAATATTTTCCGTTAAACAAATTTCTCCATTGAACTTTATTGTCTTAGAGTCAACTCTATCTCAATCATGATATGTCTGAAAAACTCAAAATTCAGCAAGTTCTGTCACTGCCCTGCTGAGTGAAAAGGAAGAAGTAATTTTTTTTATGTTCTTTCTCAGCTTCATGGCCCATGGTTTTGTCAAAATGTGCCTGCCCTCTGTTTGGGGCATATTGAGTCCAATGGAGAACTACATTATTAATGATTCCTATATTTGGAGGACTTCTTGTACCAACAGATGCTCTTAGCTCTATTTTTATAGAGTTCCATTTTTAATGTATACATTTCCCTCTCTTCTCCATTGCCTGGGTGATTTTGATTTATAAGCACTGTAGGTCAACTATTAAAAAAGGTTTTGATTTCCTGAGATCTCTCTTTGAAAATGAAATGGCTCTTTTGAGGAGTAAAACTTGGCATAGAGCAGAGAAAAAAGTGTAGCACATATAAATAAAAAGATCCTTGCAGCCATAGAAGGATGATGATGAGAGTTATCAAAACTATATGTGACCTTTATTCCCTCTGCTTCTGGCAGTTTCTGAAAACCAGAAGACTTTGCTGTGGTAACAGCTGAAACCCCAAAGGTATATATATGACTATTATAGTCTTCCCATACTGAAATGTTCCAAAGCTAGAAAAGTTTTTATTGAGCTGAAATTTTAGAATTAAAGCTAAAAAAAAAATAAGGCCCACACATTGAAAATCTCAAAGAAACATAACAGGTATTGACCATTAATAAATTTGGGCAAATGTCATCTGCATACAGGCATGGCACAATTAACCAATGATTATGATTGTGAGATGCCTCAAAATAAATAATGATTGCAGTGTTCCAAGTGATTGGGCCAGAGTGCATGCAATGAACATTTCAAAAGTCTGTTGAGCTGGGAAAATATTTTCTGACCTTTTTTAACCTTCTTAAATGCTTCACAATTCATCGAGAGATTTTCTCCTAATTTTTTATTAGTTTTATTTTCATCTTCAATTAGACTATTCTAATCGAAAGTAAAATTAAAACACTGAGTCTAAGCAGCTTCTAACATACTTGAAACAGTTCTTTAGTGAAAAAATTAAAGCCAGAATACATGCAATGGTCTTCATCAGACCTTGTTTTCCACACTACAAAACTGAATATGTTATCTTAGATGACCTGGAAATTATTTCTACCAGAAATTCTTATTTTAAAGAAGTTCTATATTTCTTGTTATTAATTATTGATCTATTAATTGTAGATTTCCTTCTTTAATGTTGAACAGCAACTATATTCTGGGGCATAACTTTATTAAATGTTCATTTACTTGCCTTGCTGAGGTGCTAAGTCTGTTATTTTCTAAGCAGTGATTTTATGTTTCAATTTTCTAAGCACAGCAGAAAAGCCGTGAGTAGATAAGGAAGTGCTCCACTCCCACTTTTGCTCTCCATTCCACAGGAATACTATGACTAGAGAGGGAGAAGGAAAGGAAAAGCTGCCATTTTAACTGGGAGAGTCCCTTTCATTCCTGCTCTCTCTTCTAAGAGTTTTTAAAAAAGAAGTTTATAAACAAAGTTTTGTGACCTGCATTGTTGTGTTGCTCAGTTACTGTCTTCTGAGAGGAAAAATGGAAAATTAGACAGAATTAATTTTGTTATGTTTAGATGGAATGACATAAACTAGAAAGAAAATATAAGCAATCTGTACTTTATCTTTGTAAGGACTGCTGGATCTATGATATTCCATTACTTTTTGGGTGAACTACCGTTGAATATAAAGTTTGTTGTCTTGTTAGCAGAAAACAGAAAAAATTTGGAAGAAATCAAAATCAAACAATATGTTGCAAAATAGCAAGTAAGACAGGAAGAAATTAAAGAAAATCAAGAACAAAAAAACCCCCAAAATTGTATGAGCTACAGCAGAAAAAAACATTGTAGACATGAACTGTAGGAAGAAGACACCTTTCATAGTACATAAACAAAAGTCATGGGTCTCAGATACAAGTCAAAAAAGCAACACAAATTTAATACCTAATCATTGGAAACCTAAATTGAACAAAGTCCCAACAGGCCTATTCTGAATCCAAGTGGTCACCGTCTTACAGGAAAAAGTACAGAACTCTGACCTTCCAGGAAACTGTTGCATACAAATGTATTATCCCTGCAACAAATGAAAAATTTTCCAATTGGTTTCCTGCATTTTCTCACCATGTTTGACCACTTATACTTACAATTTTCTCCAATTCCACTGATCATTGTCCTGAACATATTCTCTCTTTGAATTTAGCAGGATTTTGTGAAGAACCATAATTTATGCTTCTGCAATGAAACAGACTAAATTTTCTTAACTGGAGAATGAAAAATCAAACCTAAATTCTCTGTTATACTGTAAAAATTTAACAAAATATAGATGTCCAACTTAAAGGAAAATTAAAAACCAGAGCTATAATGACATATTGTCTTGTATCTGCAGATATTAATGTAATAATAATTATTTTTCCCAATGTAAGTATAGCAGCCTAGAGATTTGTGTTTGGTTTTGCAGTGTGTAGAACTCACCCTTTTTATTTGTCCAGTTTAAAGAGAGAAGAATTTTTTTTTTCTTAGTAGGACAGAAAAATGTAATCAGTACTTCCCTGCACAGTTTCCAATTCAGTTGAATGAAAGGAAGGTTCATTGCTGATGGGAAAGTTAGTGAGTACACTCAAATTGTCACAGCCTCCACAGACTTATTCTAAGGTTATTCCTACTGCACACCCTTTCCTGAGGATGCTAAACCAGACACATATCTGACTGAGGAATCCAAATCCTTGCATCACAAGTATCACCAGTATCATCTGACACTGAACCCAGCGCAGGGCTTTGTGGTTACACAGCCAATGAAGAAGGTATTTGTTTTCAAATTCACGAGAGTCAACTTTATAAAGAACAAATATAGTATTTAAAATTGTTTTTATTCATTCACACATTAAGGTAAAAAAAAAAAAAAAAAACAACAAATAAAATCCACAACTGCAGCTGCTTTAGGACATGACATCCCCCCCTGTCCTTGATATTAGAACAGGTAAGGAAACAAACTTGTTTTAAACAGAACAGAATATATAATTATTTTTACTTCTGCACTGAATAGGTCCTCATAGAGGAGGTTATAAGTGTTCCAACACCAACAGCTCCTTATTCCACTTTTCACAGAGATTTATAAACATGATCAAGAGGGAAGCATTCTAGTATCTACGCTGATCCTTATTAAGATCTTTGAGACACAGTCAGAATCAAACACAAGAGAGGAAAATCTCACTTGTGAAAATAGTTACTGAAATTATCCTAGCCCAGTTCTGATTCCTCTTTTTCCTGGTTAATATTTGTTTCTGCCACACAGTTTTCCCTTTCCCTTTCCTCTGCTCTGTAATTGCAGTTCTGCAGTCAGTTCGACAACATGAAATTCATGATACGGCATGCATATTTGGGGATGTTACTGAAACTGGACACTACCTCTCATCTGTAGATGGAGACAAGTCCAAAAAGGCAGTTCAGCTATGAAGAGGATGAAAAGCTCTTCCTCAGGAGCCACTTTCTTCCCATTGACTAGAGAGAGCACCCACAGTGACTACACATCTAACTCTAGTACTTCAGCTGTGCAGGGCTGATGCAAAGTCTATTTACTTACTCAAAATAAAAGACCAATTCCTCTGCATTAAATATATATATATATTTATATACTTGGCTTAAAATTTTTAAGGTATGATTATTTTTCAAGCCTGAACAATAACTTGAGGTGTATATTTTGGGGTGCTAAGTTTCGGTAGGAAAATAAGCAGGGCTATGGAAAATCAGGACGCAAAGGAGAAAATGCCAACAGAGGAGGTCTCATTAACTTCTTTTGTTTTAAACAAATCTGCAGCGAAAAGTTTCCTTTTTGTACAAAATATCACTAGTCTTATCAACATCTCAACAGCTGAGCAACTAAAATTAAAATCAGCTAAACTTCAGTTCTATTTGCCCTCATGGAACTGCTACTCAGCTCAATTTAATACAGACAAAATTGACACTGCCTTTTTATAAGGGCACAACTGAGACTCTGTACCTTCAACTACCCCTTTACCTGTAACACAGATTCACAAAATATCAAAACTACAGCAAAATGCAATTTCCTCTAACAGCAGCCTATGAAAGAAGAAGAGAATTTGATTATGGGAGACAAAGAGATGAGGTGTCAGTTCCCATTTTCAACTGAGCTATCAAGAGGCACCACTTAAGGAGAGAGATTGAATAAGCATATTTCAGTTCTAACAGCTTTACTCCCTGAGATGTCACTAAACAATAATTATAAAGCATTGTAAGTGATCCAGGGAGGCCCTACATAAATAGAGGAAAAACACCATTTAAAAGGGGCAGGAGCTAACGCCTCTTTCAGTTACTGTAATTTGTGTTACTAGAGGGCTTCCTAACTTGTGTGTTACATGGTTCAGACACCTGAAAATTAAACACCGCAAAAACAGGATTAGATCATGCCAGGTTTAATTTGCAAATGCCCTTTCTTTGCTTTGCATTGTATTTACCATTAAAAAAAATAATCATATTATATATTGGTTTTCTTTTGCCACTTCACAGTACAGCTTTTATAGTGACAGATGTGCCATTCTGGCAATCTGCAAATGTGACTTTCATCACTAAGACCCATTCCAAGGGGATTATAACATAGCTTGGAAATAAAAGCTTTTTAAAGGACTCCATCTCAAACTGGAAGGAAAAAAATCCAAACACAAAAGACAATTTTTTTCCCAATCTTTCAGAACTACATGGGATAGAACAGAGTGGATGGAAGCTTTCTCTGAAATATTTCAAAACATGTCTTTGTTTCTTCTACTGTCATAAAATCAAAGCCATCTGATCAGGAAAAAACAACCCACCAGTGATTTTATCTTGAACTCATGTACTAGATTCCTGTACTTGTTACAGGCTAAACATTCATTTGTATAAAAATGTGACCTTTGCCAGTAGCAAGCAACTCAACAACTGGGTTAGCAGCCAGGTTTCTTCCTCCTTTCTCCTTCTTGCTGTGAACAGTACCTCTTCCATCTATAATATATGGGGGAGCACAATAACCAATTTAACTCATGGTTGGAATTATCTTTTATTAAACATGCACAACTTTCCATAGTGAAAAATAGATGAGAATTTCTTCAGTGTAATACGATAAGACAAGACATTTTTGTGCCCATTCATGTGTCTACTTTTGATTTATATGTTTCATTTTGCGCTTTTGAACAGTCACATGCACTTCAAATTGCAAATCACTTCACATTGCATTGCTATGGTACCTTTCAGTTTTCCTGTTATGCACAGAAGCAGCAATCCTAGTGATAGGATTACTCACACTTAGAAGTACCTTACACAACTAGAGCAATGTAAGCTAACACTCCATCACAGTCTTCTAGCCAAAACTCTTTTGAACAATTGGACTGTTACAGTAAACGATATGGAATATTTAAATTTTTAAGCCAAAAATTAGATTAGGATTGTCTAGAAAATAAAAGAAATAAGATTACTGAAATCTATTAAAATAATTTTTTGATGAGGGAAGAGAGAGTAAAACCCTGAGCAATTTGGTCTGATCTCACAACTGCCCCTGCCTTGAACAAGCAGTATTAGAGTTTTTCTATAGTTCTGTGAAGAAAGGTGCCATCACGTAAAATACCACCCAGAATTTCACTGAGACAATCCACAAGGTATGGAATCAAAAATTGCAAACTGAATATACAAGAGAGAGGATTTATTCCAGCAGATCCACATCTGTTCTTCACAGAGCTAAAAATCACACCATAATACAACTTGTGCCAGTTAAATCACCAGGGGAGAAACCTCTGTGGCCACATATTTGCTCTGTACTGAAATCTTGGCACAACTTATATCAGAAAGAGTTGCAAGAATAATAATAGTGAAGCTGATGGGCAAATTTAGGAAGACATAGTGCACTGGATATATTTCAATGTAATATAGCCTTTAGCAAGAGGAAAGGAGATACCAGAGAAAGAAATATTTGAAAACTAACGTTCATTTTTGTAAAAATGGTTTTGGCAATGATGTTCATTTTCAGATAGTTCAGACAAGTTCTTATTTAAAAGCAAACACAAGAATTTCTTAGAAAAATGACAAGGTATATTTTTTGTATTTTAAAAATATTTTGTATTCTTTACATAAACTGTCAACAATAATGGATCTTTATCTGAGAAACTCAAATAACTGCTGTGCAACAACAGACATTGTTAGAAAAATCTTTTTTGGCCTAACTAGAGAGATGTGTCCCTCTTCCCAAACATACACTCAAAACAAGAAAAAATTTCTGAGACAGCACTTCTGTCCACTTTTCTGCACTGAGCTCCAGACAGTACTTTTCAGAGGACCACAATTAAGCTGCTGTAAATTTAAGCAATCACAGCTTGATCTCAATTGATTTTTATTAAAATTTATTTCCATTTTCTTCTTGAAGTTCTGGGGTATTTGAAGTTTCTTATGCTTGCCTGGTGGTTTGCCTTCAGTAGATTTTTATCACATTAACTCATAGTGAATTTTTCCACAAAAATATGGCATTAACAATGTTGTTTCAGCATTATAAAAATAACCAGGACTTTATTTGAATACATTTGAATATTCAAAACATGACCACTGCTGTTTTCAAAGCATTTTCTAAAAATTACTTGTAACTGAACAATGATTAAAGATCGAAGAGCATCATGACATCTAAGTCTTGATTTCTTTCTTTAGTCTCTAGTCTAGAAGAAAATCACAGTAACATTACAGTCTTTTATATAACACTTATAAATGATGCTCACCATGAATATTTTCACTTTTCCCTTATGCTTCTTTTAGCTTTGAGACTCTTATCAAATGCATTGATTGGCTTTATTTTGAGAACTAGAACAGAAGTGACATAACTATAAAAATTTCATGTGTATATTTCCACTTTATAGGATGGAATTTTCCATCTTAAGATATTTCAGCTTAGCATTTGTGAGATAATTTTTCACTCCCTTTTTTATTCAGTTGTTTGTTTGGAACCATTCCCCTTGATATGGAAAACAAACTGTTTAAGTAGGGAGAACAGTGTCAGTCTGGTATTCAGACAGTGATTTTCTTGCTCTGTTTGAAACACAGGACAGTCATGTCCTTAAGCATTGCTTTATTCCAGTCTTACGTCAGCCATGGGAAAGTTATTGCCAAACCATCAGATGTGGAGTGGAGCAGCAGCTGAGAACAGGGGCACTGGGATGCTTCTGAATAGGCACCTCCTTGCTCTTGAGGAGAGGAAAAAGTGAGGATTTGCTGATTGCTACCAGTGAATTTGAGGTCTTTGCTGTCTGTCCTTGTCTCTGTGATGACACTCGACTGCAGTCTGAGCTGCCCAGATCCGCTGACGCTGCGGTGCATTTAAAACGAGTTCTGCTGAGGAATGATGCTGTATTTCTACCAGGAAAGCAGTATTAAATCTACACTTCTGCCTGCACTTAAACTTTTCTTTATGTGGACATGTTGAGACCAGTAGGCAAATAAAAGAAAAACCAGACTCATTTCCTGGCAATGATAAGAAATTTCCATGTCTTCTCACCTAAAATTCTGAGGCAATTAACCAAAATCATAAGTATGTCATTATTTGTTTGAATAAAAATGATCCATTTTGTTAAATCTGAGAGAATTTTGAAGCAATTTGTGAGCATTTGGGAAAAAAAGCAAGAAATGTATGATAAGTACCATAGTAATAAAGAATTCATGTCAAGCCAAACTATTTACTTCTTTTTCAGACAGTGGAGAAACCATAAATCTCAACTAAAGCTTTTGAAACTGCCTCAAGGTGGCTTTCTGAAAAAATAATTTGGTTGATGAGATTTCTAGATTATGGGACTCAAACTTCCCAAAGCAGCTGAAATGTAAGACAAGCCAGGCAAATGGGCAGAGGCAGAAGTACAGAGGGAGAGGCACGGAGGGAGCCTTCTGCTTCGTTCAGCTTTGAGCATGGAGGCTTGGTTTCAGGCCAGATACAAAACTTTTTGTTTGCACAACCAAAACAGAACTGAAAATTAAATCAGAAAAAGGGAAAGTAATGCCACCAGTATTTTTGAAAGACAAAATAAATATACCAGTCATTCCAGTCCTGAAGCATTCAAACTACAGGAAAAAAAAAGGGAGAAAACTTAAAAATTACCATACCTATCAAAAATATAATAATCCTTCATAAAGCAATATGCACAATACATTTCCATAAAATTGTGCAGAAAAAGAGAAAATAAGATTAAACTAGTAGGAGAAATTCAATGTGAATTAAAATAAGTACTTTATACAACAGGCAACCTTCTGGAACTTTATGCCACAGGAGACTGAGGAGGCACCTGTGAGTTGCACCTTGAAAGGAAGATAAGAGAAATATATGGATCTACAACCAGATAACAAAAGAACCAAACTTTAATGGATTGAAGAATTAGGCATGTAAACTCTAAGAGGCCTGGGTGCTAGAGAAGTGCAAGGACACAGAAAGCATTGATGCTGATGTGCTCTCCCTTAGCAGCATTTCTCTCACAAAGAAATCCTTTTCTCTCATGAAGCAAGGCATTTCTTACCTTCTCAGGGTATGTGAGACAAGAAAATCTCATTAAGCATCCACTCCTTTCAATTCCATGTTTTTAAAGTGAAATCTGTAAAACATTGGAACACACACTTTTGATATTTAGGTAAGAAAATTATATTATTAAATTAAAAGAGGTACAGTTAATTTTGCTTTAAAACTATATGATCTCTCAAGGTGTGTTTCAAATCTTGGGTGCAGAACCAGAAATATCTTAGGCTATATTTCACCAAACAGGTGCCCAGGGTGACAATTTATGCTGCTTACCAGTCAGTTTAGCAAATATTATACCAGTTCAGGATCCGGTTGTACTTTATAAAGTAGAGATCCTTGGAAAAGATCCTACAGATACTAAAGTAAAAATCCTTGGATCTCCTATTGTCTTGCTGTTCAGATTTCTGCTGCTGCAAAATTAGCATTGGTTTAAATCACAAGCTTACAGGCCTTATGAACAGAAGTATAATTTTATTCTAAACTATATTTGACATTGAAGATAAAAAGAAATTACAGAGAAATCCACAGATATATAGCCTGAATTTGAACACCATCTTCAGTTCACTGTCAAAAGTTCATTCAATCAGGATAGTAGAGATATTTATACAGATTATCTTGATATCTTGAAGAGAAATGGGGGCACCAGAGAAACATGATGCTAGCTTAGAGACTGTTTCCAGCCAACCCATAACAGTTACCAGCAGCTCTAACCATTGTAAAGGCAGAATTTGTTAGTGCTATAACCCATTCTGTATAGCAAAATGAGGGAGGATACCTTCAGGATACTTAGTTCTAAGAAAATGGATAAAATAATTTTATACATTGCAAGAGTACCATCTTTTTGATGTGAATATATAATATTAATTAAAATCGAAAATCTTAGCAAGGACTATCTAAAGCAGTGTGATTCTTGAATGGGCTTGCAAGTAAAGGGAGGAGACAGTTGATGAATTCAGGCCATCCTTTTTCAGTGCAGAAATTCCAATATATTTAGAGAAATTGGCCTAATGACTCAATGAATAGCACATTTCCTACTTTATCTGGCAGTGAATATGTAACTCATTGATGTATCAGGCTCCCTAAAGTATTTTACATATATTTTATTAAAAGCCCCTTAAGAAAAAGTAAAATGCCAACATCATTAGCTACTCTATTATTGATCATGAGTCTCCACTGACTCTATGCTCCCTAGAAGATATTTTCACCATAGATTGAGTTAGGGTAGAGTATTACTTTTTTGCATTCTGGATACTCTATGTGTTTGGATGAGCTCTCTGTTCTTTGAAGCTAAGACTAGCCAGAGATTTCATTTTGCAATTTTAGATACCTTAAGATTAAAACAAGGTTTTGATCACCAGCTTATCAAAGGATATCTAAACAATTAACATGAGGCTGAATGTTTATCAGTAACTAACCTCTTCTAAAATTTATACTACTCTACTGCAGTTAGAGGCATATATGAAGTTCCTCTTTTACACTTCTGTTTTACAGAAAATTCTCTATGGGGCAATTTTAAAGAATTAGCTTCTTTCAAACAGTAACAAAAAAAAAATTAAGGAAAAAAGAAAATTTAAACTTCAAAATTATAATTACCACAGCAACACTGCAAATTACTTGGTTTGTCTAAATAAAAACCAGAAGGACTATGTCATCTATATTAAATACCTAGGCGACTGTATGGCAAATGCAATTTTACTGCAGGTAAATGCATACTTATTTCAGAATAGATACAATGTTTTAATAAATCTATCTGCAAAGGTTCAAGAGAGAAAATATAAATTACACTAAATGGAAGAATGATACAGCATAATGACTTAAAAAAGGCCTCCAGCATCTCAATCAACTATGTAATCTGTTTCATTTTCCTCTTTCCCCATGCAGTTTCAAACATCTGATATTAATCTCCACTTCTTTGCCTAAGCACTTTCAACCAATATTTGGGTAACAGGTAATTCACACATTTCTAAGGACTGAACACCTCATGGGTAAACAGATTCCACCTGAAAATATTTAATGATTCATCAAGTACAGTTTTCTCTAGTTTAGGAAAGCATTCAAAATGTTAACACAGGTGGGGAAAATTACAAGCATAAGGGATATTTTCCTTACTAATGCATTCTGGGCAAGACCTGAGAAATCTGTAGAATTTGGAGTCAGCAAAGCTTTGTAGGGCAGAGCACAGCAGAGATACAGATACCTAGGAATTTCCCACTATACATTGAATGGCTGCACTGCTTATCATAGAGCAAAAATTCATTTCAGCCCAGCGCAATGTCAAGCAGATTTCTCATAAAAGTTCTTGAGCTAAAACGCTAAAGTAGTGGCTTCTGACACTGCCCGTACCTCAATGAAAGGAATTATGGTTAGCACACCTTACCTCATGAATATGATGGTAATTCAAAAAAAAAAACAAGGCCTACCTCCTCTTGTTCAGTCCAAAGAGTTAAGAGGCTGGGGTAAAAGTGACAATTTATCATATTTTGACAGATATCAGATGTGGCAGTTGCATTTACACTCAAATCTCTCTACGAGACTTTTCTTCTTATTTAATGAGAGATGAAAAATGCAAATTCTTGCTGAATAGCATTCCCATCATTTATCATGGGTGCTTTCTTCAGCAATGTGACAGGACCTCCAATGCCCAGAGACAGGAAGAAGTGTTATTTATTGAGATAAAGAGTGTGCTGGAAAATAGAATTACTGTGAAATATAACTTTCATGAACATTCATTAGGCATTTGAGAATAGATAGCACTGCTAGAACAACAAAATGTTAAAGGTTTAACATCAAAAATACTGTGAACCAGTCATAACAGAGTGCTTTTTCTGCCCATGCAATCACAGAAAAGCAGAAAAAGAAAATACTTTTCAGGTGTGCAAAATAGCATCCTGTATCTGGGTCTCTTGCCCATTGTCATTACTCACTGCTACCAGGGAAAAGACAAATGCTTTGCAGTAGGATTGTAAATCAATTGTTAGTCTGAGAAACATGATAACCATGGACACATAATAATTACAAGGGAAGAAAATCTGGGGAGAGCAGACCTGTATCCTGCCTAGGAAAGCTGAAAATGTTTATGTCTTCAGCTCATTTGCATCCCAAGTAATCACCAGTGGTAATAATGACAGAGACCTTAGTGACTTAAAGGAAGTAATAACATAAAAGAAAGACTGTTCTTTATGGAAGAAGTTTGTGTATTATTTATGATATAAACTCAGTTGAAGCAGTATAAGGGAAGCATAGCTTTTTGAGTAGGAGTGGCTATCTAAAACACATTTTAAAGTTTTTGAATTTTAAAACTGTTCTGTAAAAACAGACAAACAGGGAAGCATCTGAGATGCATGTTTGTTCTTGGGTTCTCATGAGGGGCTGTCCTTTGGTCATATTTGTGACCATCATATGGCAGCAGGATACAGAGACACTAATTTTAGGCTGATCGATGCTACTATAGCAGTCCATCCATAACAAAACACTTTAACTCTAAATAGATCTGTGATCTGCTAAATCTATTAACCTGTTAATTTCTTAAGCCACTCTACATTAATGGGGTTTTCCTGTTAGTGGGACCTAAGTTGCCTGGCACTGTGTAGACTTCACAGGACCAGTGGGAAGTACCTTGAGCATTTCCAAGCCACGGAGGCAGGGGTTTTTAGCAGTTTTCTATTGATGGAAATCTTTTTGCCAGGGGCAGCAACAAAGATCCTGTGTAATAGTTCTCTTAGTGAATTAAAAGTCTTGTGAATTTTAGTTTCTGTTGTACATTGTTTTCTCTCCTGCCTTCCAGTCCCTTTAAGCGTCTTCAGAAGAAGTCTGGTTCTTTCATCTGGAGAAAGGAAAAACATCTGTTCATGTTACATAAAGAATAAGTCTCAAGCAGTTGTAAATACAACAGGACCTTGATTATTGACTCTACTTGCAGAAATCAAATAATATGACACCTTGCTGTAAACACACAGGTCACTAATTCCCACTCAGAAAATTCTCTATTTAGTCACAAATGGGTGAGTCTAACTCAAGAGATATGCTTTAAATTAGGCAATTTGCCATGGCATGTGAATATTTTTATTAAAGTCTAGCTCCCATTTTTAAGTTATTATGGTCAAAAGTCAAGATTTCTTTAATCTAAAAATATGTTTTCCCACCAAAACTGCAGAATGAGTAAGAGCAACCACATCTCTCTTTTTCTTCTTTTAAAAATAGTAATCTTTTAAGATTCTTATAATGTCATCATTTATGCAAACACTATAAGTATTTTAGATCTCATGGGCTTGAAGCAACAAACACAATTATTTTACATACAGCTCATTAAACAGAATACTTTAACAAGAAATATAGTTATTATTTTTATGATTTCAGCAAGCAGTTGAGTTCTGTGGAAGTGTTATCTACCTTTAATAACATCTTAATTTTCCTTGTACAATTATATGCCTTCCAAATATTTCTGCTGAGAAACAATGGCAAGTGGATTTGACAATAAAAATAATATTATAACCGAGCTATATGATCTTCTGTCATATACTTACTGTATAGCAAAGCCAAGACGAAATCTGAAGAGAAATGAATGAATGGTTTGGGGTAGGGAAAAATGTGTATATTTTTCTAAGGAGAGAAAGAAAAAATATTTAATCAAAGCTACAATAATTTTCAATTTTTATTCCAAACAGTCATTTTAAGAAGTATTACAATTATCCTCTTATGATGTCTCATGTAAAAAGCAATATAATATGTACAAAATACACAGATTTTTGAGGATTCATTCTACCAGTTGTCTACCTCTATAAGAAAGTGGGAAAGGAAGCTTGATTCAAGAACACTTGATATCAAAGTATAAAAATTAGAATTTGAAAGAAACAAAATATGTCACATTGTTCATCCTCAGACAAATTATCTACTATTTTGTAGTACTGAAGAGTAGGGCTGTGCTGCAGATTTTCTAAATCTCAGATTTCACAAAAAATGAAAAAATGTTCAATTTCCTTGCAAGTCTTGTCAAGAGCAGGAAAAAACGTTGGAATTTTAAGAAGTACCAAAACTGGATAGAAATCATGTACATTTTTATTATATATCAGTTTAAATCCTATATTTTTTCAGAATTTGTGTGTAGTATATATTGTACCTCACATTTGTAGTCATATTTTTATTGGTTTCCCTAAGAGTATCACCATGTCATGTAAAGAATGTTTAGATATGATGTTAATTTTCCTTTATATGCTTGAATGATTTTATATTAATTATAAAAGAAGAAAAAAGCAGTGATCATGTATTGTTTACCTGGAACAATCCTGTAGATTTTCCTGAATAACTTCTAGAGCATAATGAGGGAAACATAAGAGATTATAATTCCTAGAGAAATTAGAATGTAGTAAGATAACAAGATATTAATAAATCTCATCTAATAGAAGTAGATTATTTGTTTTCATTGTAATTCTAGAATAAAATTAAAGATTATCTATTTTAATTACAACTCTCCTTTGAAAATCAAAAATAAATCCTTCTTATTGGTTTCCTTGTTTATTACCTCACACCAATTGATTTCCCCATTGAGAAACGCTCATTCCACATACAAACTTCAAACACTCTTATATCCAGTAATTTTTTTGATCCAAATATTGCTATTATTAGTGCAGATACAGATGAAAGGGCAAACAACATTTGAGAAAATCTCACAAAGCTCAATCAGAAAAAACTTCTGTGAATGTAGTGTTATTGGCTTTATACATCTAAATCAACATTCATTTAATTTCATTCTGTACACAAAAGCAGTAGTCTTGAGTGGGAAAATCAGACAATGTTCAATTCCTAATCTAAGTCATGAATAGATTGGGTTTTTTCTCTGTGTCAACTATAGCCTCAAAAAAACAAGTTTTCTGGTACTAATTTGATTAGACAATGAAAATAATCCAATTAACAATGTTGTTAAGGGGAAAGAAGTGTTGAAACCTGGTTCAGTTTCAGCTTTGTTATTTTTTGGGGTTTTTTGTTTGTCTCTTTTTAAGACAAAGGACTAACCATTCATTTCTGGCAATACAGCTTTGCAAATTCATTTAAAAAGGATAAAACTGTTTCTTTTAAATGGGTGAGCATGACATTTGGTTGACGCTTTCTGTAAACTCTAGGTCATTGTCAAATTGGGTGACCTTTCATGAGCATTGATGCAAGATGGGCTTCTCCCATAAAAAGAAGGCTATAAAGTATTTTTGCTGAAATTCTGTTTCCCTATTGCCAGAACTGAATATAACTAAAATACTTCTTATAGTCAGAATCTATATTTCTTCAAAAGGCAGAACTTTAATATAATTATTTGGATGATTCATGAGAACAACACTATCCTATATATAAATATAGTAGTGAATCTTTTACAGCCTACTGTTTTTGACTATTTTTTGAGATAACTGACTTTGCAGTTAGCTTCAGTCTTCATCTCACTGAAAAATTGCCACAACTGTTTAGAACTAGTTAGATAAAAGATATGTTAATTTCCTCATTTAAGTTTGAAATATTATCCAAAATGTCTAAAAACTAGTGACAACATTTTTAAAAGTAGATTCAAATTTCTGTATTCTGCTATGTTTTAAAGCCATTTTTCCTGCTTTTGGTTTAAACATATGAAGAGATTAATACTAGAGATTGATTCCCCAACAATGATTCAGCTGGAATGCTTCTGGAGTAAAAGAAGACCAAAGAGGAAGGATGCATTTAATTTGAACTTTAAGTGAACTGGACTGCTGGCCTTTAAAGACAAAAAGTTTGTAAGTGAACTTTTAAACTGAATATTGGGGAAAAGCTGAGATGTATAAAAGAATGTGTCGTTTATACAGAACACCATACAAATGGTATGACTCGTGAAGGATAAGAAACAGTCCTATAAGAAATGACAGAATGCCATTTAAATGGGACGCCAAAGGGACCAAAACACATGATTTTACAGCATTGCTAAAAATCTAGGAAATAAGACAGCAGAAAAGGAAAGCTGAGAATGAATAAGCATGCTGGAAACTTGGTGGAATAAAAACACTGTCACTCAGAAATAATCAAAGTACAAGAAAATAGAGAGAGTGGTTTGTGCTAGTGATGGAACCCTGAATCTTTAAAGGGTTGTTCCTATTAAGACATGAAGAGGAGGGAGTGTGTTTTTGTGCTGCTTCATACATCGACTCACATCTGAGGTTAAAATGAGAGAAGGGCTACAAGATACAGAGTGGCTGCTGGATGAGGAAAGAGTAAATTGGGACTCTTTAAACTGGACAAGTAACAACAGTGTTTTGCACCATCAGAAGAGGCAGGAGCCATGCTATAGGATGGACCAACAGTTTGTGCCCTCTTCAAGAACAAGAACTGAGAGCAAGCTAGCAGCCAGGTTCAAATCCAACAGAAAGATGAAATGTTTCATGCAACTGGATGTTAGATAGAGACTATGAAGGCTCAGGTTTACAGAAATAAATTATTAAGAGATACTGTATAGATACAGATCAAAATGAGATAAGCCATCCAGATGACTATTAAATAAAACATGCCTGCCTAATTTTACTTTTCCTTTATGAGATGCTCATGACCACTGTTAGAAACAGAGTACAGAGGGACATGATCATTTGGTACAGTCTAGCAGAGCTATTTTTCCAATTGTGATTTGAGGAATATTTTATTCACAATTAGGTGCTTGTTATGTGCTCTTGATCATTCACCCTCATAGAGGGTATTGCCTCTGCTTATCAGATATGGCCCAAGCCTGAAGGAATAAAAATTTAACCCTTATGAAGTCTGAAGTTTTAAGCTCAAATTCAAGTATGACTGCAAATGTATTTGCATACATTACTATAAACAAAAAAATTGGTCCCAGAAGGAACAGATATATCTACAAGGAGAAAAGAAATAGGTTTGTGCACCTCTAGCATGTGTAATTTTTTTTGAGAAAGTCTTATTCTGTTGAGATTTTGATCTGTTTCTATTCCTCTGAAGCCTACTCCATGACAGCAAAGAGGGTGAAAAATAAACCCGTCAGAAATAAGTGTCACTTTTATTTGTACTAAAATTAATTTATTATCAGTAGAGACAAGAAAACTGGAATATAGAGCCAAGTGACTGTACTTGTCCTCACTCTTCCTGAACTTCTTTACCCTACACCTGATCTGGCAAAATCAGTGTTTATTACACTATTGGGCATTCCACACAATAGCTCAGATCTTCAAAGGATATAAAGGGAATTTGATCCTCTGAAGACTGTATGAATCAGAAGAAAGTTGTTAAAATCTACTCATTTTTTAAAAAACATTGTAATAGATTAGCTTTGTGAAAAGTTATTTGTCCCTTATTTTAGGATTAAATACAGACAGCAATGATACAACAATTATCCTGTCAGAGATTGATAGTTTAATTTTACTGACTATATAAGCAGCTCCCATTAAGGAGCCACTAAAAGAGACATCAAACATGTTTTTTTAAGTCTCTAGGTCCCATATACTTAGGCAAATAACATTATTTATAAGGGTTGCAGAAGCACTAAATGTTGACCCCAAATATTATTATGGTCACAAGCCAAAACTGTTGTTGTTTAGCCCCAGCCAGCAACCAAGGCCCCCTCAGCTGCTCACTCACTCCCCTACCAGTGGAATGGAGGAGAGAATCAGAAAGGGAAAAGTTTGAGAACTTGTGGGTTGAGATAATGGCAGTGAACTGACAGATAACAGCAGATAACTAACAGTTTCATAGGGAAAGCAAAGTCCACACACACAAGCAAAGCAAACCAAGGAATTCACTGCTTCCCATGAACAGGCACGTGTTCAATCATCTCCAGGAGAACAGCACATGTAATGCTTACTTAGGAAGAAGACAAGACAACTCCAAATGTCCACCTTTTTCCTCCTTCTTCCCCCCACTTCATATACTGAGCATGATGTCAGATGATCTGGAAAATTCCTTTGGTCAGTTTGGGTCACCAGTCCTGGCTGTGTCTCCTCTGAACCTCCCAGACACCCCCAGCCCCCTCAACAGTGTGGCAGTACAAAAAGCAGAAAAGGCCTTGGCTCTGTCTAAGCCCTGCTCAGCAATAAGAAAAACACTTCTTTATTGTCAACCCTGTGTTCAGCAAAAATCCAAAACATAGCACCATCCCAGCCACTGTAAAGAAAATTAACTCTACACCAGCCAAAACCAGCACAAACGCAAGAATCTCAAGGATCAAAATGATTCAACTGGAAGATTGGAAGCTGAGGTTAGATAGATCTCATCTGTCTCACCTCCTTTATATTACAAAATACTCTTTGATATAAGAGGGTGTGTAGTCACAAACCACAAGGTGTCAGCTTCAACCTGGCAAGAAAATATGTACATGAAAATAAAAGCATTAGGTGGTCAAAGGGTGAAAGAGAGTGATATACCTAAACTGCGGTCCTGAAACTCCACTTGGAAAGTCCATACCTGCCACAATCCTGAAAGGTGGAGGAAGACTATGGAGTTTTGAAAGGGTCATCTGGAGACATCAAGTAACATAAGCAACATGCCTTTCCTCACTGCATGTATTTCTGTTACTGTCCTGCTTCTTTGAGTTTGCAATACCAGCAAAGAATATTCATTAGTCTCCCTGAGACACCTTGAGGTGTACTAGTGTTTCCTGAATAACTGTCTTCAATATTCCAGTTACTGAAGCATTAAAAGAAAAAAAAAAAAAAAAAAAAAAAAAAAAAAAAGAGATGAAAATTATTAAACCAAAATCTTCTAAAACACAACCTCATATCATACAGCCAAGTCTCTGAGCTAGTAAATAATATATCCTTCCACACCATGACTGCAGATACTTTGTGTCAAGTGTCTCATTTACCTGAACACCAAACTATAATCCCCATCTTCATTTTAGTTTGACTCCACCAATATTTCCTGACTTGCTCATTAGTTTTCGCGGGTGAATTTAAACTTCTACAATCATAGGAAAGAAGCAAACAATTATCCCACTTATTATTTTCTCAGACTTTTCCTGAGTCCTTCCTTATGGGCTTCCTTAAATCTTCCTTTCATCTGCCATTCATAGTTACTGAGACTTTGATACAATTGTGATGCTGTTCTGAATTTCAAAGAAAAAGAATAACTCCAGCACAGTAAGTGCCAAGCTTTCCATCACAGGGCCAGCTACCCATATATCCCTGGCTTTGTGTGTTTTGACCATCATAAACCGTGGTTAGCATTGGTTTAACATCTATTCCCAAGAAAACTATTTCTGAAGACACTCCTGAAAGCCAAAAGAAACTGGTAGAACACTGTGAATAGAAGGATTAAAAGGGCCACTGAAATATAAACTGTACTAATAATGCTACAAATCAAAATAATGCAATGCTGGCTTCTGACACAGGTATTAAAAGGAGTAAATTCCCTCTGAGTCACTATAATGGGGTGAATGCATCAACATAATCTTGCTCCTACTGTACAATCACCCACAGAAATAACTGCAGACAATTTACTTCTCCAACTCTTCTAACTCCTCAATATTATAAAAGCCCTGTGTTTTCACCCTTTTCAGACTCAGTTCTTGACTGCTGTTCTACAGATGACTTATTCTCTCTCTTTCTGTAACACAATCTTTTATTTATATGCAAGAGACTATTACAACAACTTGGAACAAAGCCTGATTTTGTCAAGTAGTTGATTTAAAGGATTTGCATTTCTAAACATTCTGTATGCATTTTAATGCACTTAAATAAGAAAACCATCTGTGCATTTCTTTCTTTATTTGAAACTATGCTTGGCAAACAATCATTACAATTATAAGTAGCATACCATTAAGCATATGGTTAAATGACAACGTATTTGCTTATTTCAAGATCAATTCACTTGAAAGCACTGCTTTGCTTAGTATTGAAATTTATAAATCAAAGCTTTATAATAATAAAAAAAGACATACACCTATAAAATAATGCTGCTTTGCCTCGGGAGAAAATGCATGACCATTGTGTCTAGAGGTTTAGATCTGTACATAAAGTTAGGTTGTTGGCACAGTTCAACATCCCACTTGGCCTCCTGCTCAAGGAAACATTTTTTAAATTCTGACAATCTCAGATACAGGGCCTGGAAAATATTTACCACTTTAATATGAACTTAAGGAGACCTCATCTGAGCTGCAATATGTATTACTCTAGTTCTTGCCAGCCCATAATGAAATGTCACCGTTCCCAAAAGAAGGATACTGTATGAATATTTGCAATATCCTGCACTGCCTCACAGTCATCTTTGACTCCCAGGATACAAGACAAATAAAAGTCAGGAGACCAGGCCTTATTTAAGAAAAGGAACTCACATACAAAATTAAGCAATTTAGGTCCCGTTTAACATTTATTCCTTGTCACTTTTGCCATGGACGATGGTAAAGTTTGCCTGTGAATGCCCACATAAAAACATAACTGTGCGTTATCTGTCAAGTAGTGAAAAAAACCTGTTTTAGTTTGAATTAAAATGTGATTCCATGAAGCTGTTTGACCTGCAAATTCAGTCTGGGATGTGATATTTAGGCTACATTTTTTCTTGCTCCAGTATCACTTCCAGGCTACTATGTTAAAAAATTGAATGAAAAATTGGAAGTTTCCAAAACATTGCGTCAACAATACTCAACTGAATGAACATGAAAACATAAGGAAGTAAGAGAGGAAAATGGATATATGACAGTGGTCTCAATTGCATGTATAGTATAGTGTTGTATTTCCTTAATTGCACTGTTTACATGTAAAAATTAAACTAACATAATTATATGCAGACATATTACCTTTAGACAGAGATGAAGAAATTCCTCTGTAAAATAGCTTGTTCTGTTTTACCAGTGAGAGTGTGTAGCCACAAACCATAAGGTGTCAGCTTCAACCTGGTCAAAAAATATTTACCTGAAAATAAAAACCTTAGGTGGTCAAAGGGCAAGAGAAAGTGATACATCTAAGCTTTTTGGTCCTCAAAAACTCCAGATAGAATGTACATACCTGCCACAATTCTGAAAGGTGGAGGAAGACTATGGAGTTTTAAAAGGGCCATCTGGAGACATCAAGTAACATGAGTAACATGAGTATTTGTTTATTAGTTACTAGAAATAAAAACAGATCAGGTCCTGTTCTCCTTTTGTATAATTTGCCACAGGATAATGAGCAGCTGATGTAAAGCAGAGGTAATGCTTTGCATATTTAGGATTAAAATCTAGTGTGGTGAAAGGCAGTTACAGTTTTCCGTCAACTCAATAAACAGCAGCAACCCAGGGCACAAAGAGATCTTCTCTCATGAGGTGTTTTGTACACAGAAAGCAGAGAAAACATTTTCCAAGATCAATGCATGAGAGGTTGAGTGAGTTACCTCTGCTCCCTCAAGTAAATCATGCAGCAATTTTCCTGTTGCTTTCTCTCTCTGTGCTTTTCATCAGAAGAATAGGTCTTTCCATCCTCTTCACTCCTGCTCTGGCCAATCATTTAAACTTACCAAACCATAAGGAAAACGGATTTCTTATTTGAGACAGGATGAAGCCAGGGTATTGACTAAATCTATTTCTCCTCCTTTCTTGTCCTCTGATAATGTATTTATTTTTGTCAATGGAATACTCTCATTAGGAGAGCCCAAAAAGCCACCCTTAGGCTTTGCTATAACTACCAGATTAGAGCCTTGCTCTCACATGTAAACCATGGGTTCAGACCCCTTATCAAATCCACTAGACATCCTAATTAAAACAAAACTCCACTATGATGTTTGATTAGAACTCTACCTTATTAACACCCGTAGAAGGACAATAAATCAATTCTACAATTTTTGACCTGTTTTCCCTGTAAATTTTTTTCTCTTAACCCACTGTTGTAGCTTAACAATTGTTCTATGCTGCTTTTCACTGCCCCGTCTACTCATTTTCCATGGCCTCCTTCATAAAACTTTATAAGAAATACTATCCTCATTCTGGAGCCTTGATGGTTGTCAGCTGTGCTAAATTACTAAATGCTTCCACGTCACTTCTCACAAAATCATTCACAGGACTGCATACACAAAAAGTGTCATATGGCATATTTTTCCTGATCTCTTAAGTAAATACACTGAGAGAAGCATCCACGTAATGGTAAGCTTTATCATTCCTTCCATCTTCTTTTCTAATTCACTCCTGTGATGTTTTATTTTCTTTTTTCAGTGAATTCTGAGGATATTTTTACCTAAAAAAATAGTGTTGTCTATGTTTCTATAGGTCTAATTTTAGTTCTCTTCTAATGCATTCTTCTTTTTATAGCATTCAGTATTTTGCTTTAATTCTTTTCATGATTTATGTCTTCTTCTGTTGTTGCTTACACTTTTCACACAGCTGTTGACTTTTATTCTTGTCTAAATCGGTCTAGTGATTTTATACTATATTTAGTCAGGATTTTTCTTATGCTGAATAGATATTTATATAAACCAGGATATTTATTACTGAGTCCTCCATATTTCACTCAAATTCATTTCAGCACAAGAAGAACTTTCAGGTGCTTGTTATGTAAAGGAAGTAAAGGAAGAATGTTAATGTCTTGAATCCAGCAAATTATCTAGATGTCCCATCTCTCCCACCCCAATTTTGTTTTCTTAGTATTCATCATTTCACTTTCTACTGTAAACAAATTTAAAATTTATTCAATATTTATCATTTCATCATCTCTGACAGTGACAAATAGCAATACTGTACCCTTTGGATGAGGCAGGCAGGACAAGCAGCCTTCAGAACTGTCTCTGACACAAGCTCAACTCCCTAATGTAGGATGCAGGAAGCAGGAGATTTACAACAATTCCGATTTTTGTTCTGCCTTTTGTGCTACAGGCATGATTATGGGGAACTTGGAGCCAAAAAAGATGCTCCATGTCCAGAATTATTCTCTGCAGAGCTAGAATAAAAGGTTTCTAAATGAACAATGGATCAGGCCTTGAGGGAAGATTTTATGTAAACTGTAAATTATAACAGTTTAGATTTTTTCGGGCTAATCTCTGATGTTGGCCATTAGTCCTTTTCTGCTGTAATGTGGGCCATAATAGTTTCATTCACTTTGCTCTTTTAATTATACACATCTAATGAATATGATGAGGCTTTGTTTCCCTGTTGTATTCTGTCTTTTTGAAATATTGCGTGACCTGAACTTAAGACCTAAATGATGGATCTTTAATGATCAGTAGGTAATGAGCCTCAGAGCTTCCTCTTGCCAAACAAGCTTTCATTTCAGACAACTTTATTACTCCTTAGCAATATAAACACAGTGCACCTCTTTTGTTTATGGAAAGCTTCCATTCTTGGTGTTTTATCCATCCCTCACCCATTTCATTCCTACAGCTATCACAGCTTTTGCAGTCTAATCACCCAGCTTGGACACACTTTAGGATACCCTATACAGAGAACAATTGAACCGGCCACTCACTGCAGACTCATGCAGGATATTCAAAAGCAAAGGGTATGATTTAAAGTGCTTAAAATCACCTTGCATTGAAATGAGCACATCAGTGTCTGGTCTAAGCTGGTGCAAGGGTTTCTCTGCTCCCAAAGAAGAGCAAGGACCTTCATTTACCTCTGCACATTGTGCTCTCCTAAAGCTCTTTCCTTGGCATGTCTCAGGCTGGGAAAGGCTACTACCCTGCTAAGATTTCCTTCTCGCAGTTAGTTTGTTCCCTTTCCCATTCAAAGGATACACTGGTACCACAGGTCTTGGGACGTTGGCTTCACCCTATCACCTTCCATTAACTGGGAAAAATTTGTCATTAGAACAGGCAGAGTATAAAAAACAAACGGAAGTCTCCTGCTGAGCCTAAGGCTGAACCACGTAGAGGGGAGGAAACATTAAGCATTTCTGTTGATTGACAATTCCAGTTAAGGCTGATAGGTGTGCTGAATATTCAGCAGGAAATCAGTGCTTCAGCCACACTGTGAGTCATGGGGATGGATACCATATCCCTACAGATCCCTATTATATTTGCAACAGGACTCACTAAGGCTATTAGTGATGCCAGATATTGGATCCATGCTTCAGAATAGAATGTGTGGGCTCCCAGAATCATAGAATATAATTATAGAATATAATAGAATAGTCAAGCTTGGAAGAGACCTTTAAAATCATCAAATCCAACCACCAAGTCACCACCAGCACTGTAACCCCCAAACCACTAAACCACATCATCCAGCACCAGATCCAAATGCCTCTTAAATACCAGGAATAGTGACTCCATCACCTACCTGGGAAAACTGTTCCAATGCCTGACCACCCTAACAGTGAATATATTTTTTGAGAGGATGATTTTCTCTGTCATTTCAACATAAACTAATGACACATATACACATTCTGGTCCAAGCTGCAATATTCCATTTCACCTGCTCCAGGATGTTAGCTTTTGTGGTTAATTTGTCCCATAGTCAGCTGTACTACTGACAAAATATAATAGCCACACTAGCAGAACTTACCTTAGAATTTTTCTTTTCAGCTATTCTGCATGTTTCTGTGCTATCATGCTAAAGAATTACAGGGTCTACTCATAGCTTCTTAAAAGGGCAGGAGCTAATAACCAGATGCCTCTCTAAGTTCTGTAAATAGATCTTTAAAAACAATAAAAGTCTCACACAGTTCAGTTACAGAAACAGTCTTCACTGAATATATCTGTTCACAGAAACCTAAGAAAAGACTCAAGAATATTTGCAACAGCCCCTGCTCTCTTTTCAATGGAAGATTGCAGTGCTGACTTTCCTGGGCATCAATATGTGAATAATATAGAAAAAAAGGAGCAACAAATGTAGAAATAATGCTGACTTGCTATTGCCAGACGTCAGATTTGTTCTACTAGTTAGGGAACAAAGAAAACAAGCAGAAAAATGTCTTTGATATATCTTGATTGCTTAACAGTTTGTTCCTGTCAGCAACCTCTTAGAAACTTCATTGCAGAGAAGAAGCTGTACCCCAGAGATAGATGGTAATATGTTTATTTGGTTGGGAATCACAAAGATTTTTTTGTGCTGTAGCTATGTGCTGTCATCCATTAGAGGAACTGCAGGACTGTCACAACCTACTGTTTGCTCTGATTACACCTGCAGCCCTGATTCCAAAATGCTCTGCAGTGTCTCCAACACAGCCTCCTTTGATCTATGCTGCTGTAGGAAGGCATAGAAGTATGGCAAAAATTTACACCAAAAAATGTACCAACACCCATTGGTACAATCTGATACCAACACCCATTCACAGAACTGCTGCCTCCTTTTGGATGATGAATATCTGTTAGGTTAAAACTGTATCTGGATTTATACACTCTGCAGGAGAACTTTTTTACAAAAGAAAACACTGACTGAAAATTGTAACAAATCATGATAAAGTGAAATCAAAGTGAAGATAGTAAGACTATGCATGGCTTTGAGGCACAATTGTTTGTCTAGTAGCAAAATCAGCCATAAATTTTGGTCACAAACAAAACTGGGACTTTTCCTACCATCATCATTGATTAATCCATCCTGTTTTCCATACTTATTAGACAATATTACATCATGCATATGCATGCAAAGCCTTTTATTAAAGTATGGTTTTTGTTATAAATAATATGCTTGCATATTTGGATAGAAATCTACAGGTGCATAGAGAAAGCCTAACCCTAGCTGTGGGGGAAGAAGACTTACTTATTTTCTTTTTATTTATTTATTTGTCTACTTTTTTTTTCTTCTTCTTTTACAAAAAATGGAGAAATACAGAAATACAGAAATACTATTAGACCCACACGACAGGATAGTAGGATGCACTGTTACCTGTTACCTTCCTTCACAAGTTCACTGATGTTTGAATTACTATGCGATGGATACATTTAAGAATTTGAATTTAGAGTCACCTCTTCTAGCAGACTCCAACAATTTATATGGGTAGGAATCACACTCAGCCATCTCAACCTCAACCCTGTTCAAAAGCTTTGTAAATAAACCTGGGATATTTACTCTGGGTTTGATCCTCTATGCAAGGTAAACACACAACTGAATATCACCACTATCCTGGAAACAATACTGCTGTAGATTTCACATGAATTTTTATATATCATATCAATCCTTGGAAGTGCTCAAGGACAAGCTGGATGGGACTTTGAGCAACCTGGTCCAGTGGAAGTTGTACCTGCCAAGAGCAGGGAGGGTGTAACCAGATGAACTTTTAGGTCCCTCCCCTTTCAGATATTTATAGACAAACATTTAAGAGAGAGTAGCCAGCATCTCCATCATTCCTCATTTTGTACCTTATGTTAAATATGTAGGTGTTCAGACTTCTTTTATTCAGTACTCTCAAATGTGATTTCAAAGTATTTTATTTCAGAGCTGTGTGCCCTCTCCTACTACTTACAATAGGATTAGTACAGAAATATATGTCATCCCTTTGAAACCCCTTTCTTTACTGAAAAGTATTACTGGCTCTTTCTCATTCAAGGAGATTATTCTCAAACATCATTGTCAGTGCTACCACAAAATAGTATCTTCTGACATTTTTAGTGAGATAAAAATGCAATATCATTTTTATAGATGACACAAGAAAAAGAGCTTTCATTTAAAAGTTTAAAAAAAAATCTGCAATACATAACCTGGAAGATTGAACAACAGTGTCTTCAAGAACATAAATCTAGAATTGACAATATTTTTATTTGAGCTTTCCAGTTCACTTTTATGACATATTTTTGCACCAGCAACTAGTGAAGTGCAACAACTAGTCTGATTACTTGCAGATATTACCTACTGGGAGATGTAGTGATTTCCAAGAATGTTGTCTCATGTGGAAAAGAGTATTCTTTTAGCTAAACTGCCTCCTGTGAAAATCTTACAAAGATTTTTTTCAAAGATAACCCAGTAAAATTATTAGGTATCTTGTATGGATCAAAAGTACCTAAATTGTCTAGAGAAACATTTTTCAACTATTAGCTGAATTGTTTCTTGCAAATGAAAATAAAGCCCTGGCCTGGATAATTTCAGAGAATCACAGAATGTTAGTAGGTTGGAATGGACCTTAAAGATCATTCCCAAATTCCCTGCCATGGACAGGGACACACTCATTAGACCAGTTTGCCCAAGGCCTTATCCAGTCTGGTTTTGAACTCTGCCCGGGCTGGGACATTTACAACCAGGGTACCTTGTTCCAGTGTCTCATCACCCTCACAGTAAAGAATGTCTTCCTTATCTAACCTAAATTTCTCCTCTTTTAATTTGTACCCATTACTCCTTGTCCTATCACTTCTGTTCCTGATGAAGTGTCTCTCTCCAACTTCCCTGTAGGCTCCCTTTGGATACTTGAAGATTGCTAGGAGGTCTCCACACAACCTTCTCTTCTCTGGGCTGAACAATGTGTTCTCAAGCTGTTTTCATAGTGGAGGTGCTCCAGTGCTCTGGTCAACTTCACAGCCCTTCTCTGAACTTCCTTCAGCAGTTCTATGTCCTTCTTATGTTGGGAGCATTTTTCCCAACTTTTTTGACTTTGCATAGAGTACCTTGCATCACCTTGGATACCTTTTGATGCAGTATTTCTCATCACCTCTGTTACACAAATCACAAGGCACAAGTGACCAATTTAATATTTCTACTTTAATCACATATGGGAGAACCACTCACACATAGCTGCTGCTAAAAATCCAATGTTCAGCATGAGTTTTTAGTCCAGTGGTACCTGACATTACACCTGCAATAAGGCTCTTCAAGACAACCTGGGCACTAAAGGGATTAGGAGCCAAGCAGGACATTACCTTAAGAAACATTTCTGCTGCTTTCAATTGCAGTAAGCATTGAAAATCCAGTATTTCCCATAACCTCTATGTGTGCTGTATGACAGCCCTCAGAGGCTGTCTGCCTTAAATCAATCAGCAACTCATAAAGCTGTTGAAAAGAATCAGTTAGGCAGCAATTACAAAGTGCTCACTCCCTCCCATGAGAAAACAAAGAATTGTAAAAGAAGCTTCTCAAATTCTCTTTTCAAGTCTCCTACAATCAGACCTGCACATGGAGGACAGAGAGTGCAATAAAACCCCCAACAAACCCCATGTAAATTCAGAAATCTACAGATTCTATCCCACCAGAGGACACAAAAGACAATTCTAGTGATATGAATCTGTTCAGTTGTGCATGGAGTGGCATGTTCTCACTGAAAACAAAACAGTGGTGGGAAAAAATATATTACTGAAAATTTTCAAAGCACTGAAGTCATGCGCTGAAGTCAAGCTTCATGGAGATGTCAAACTGTCCAATTGAAAGAGAAAGGGGCAAGTTGAAAACATGAGCCAGTGTTTAAGTGATAAGAGTGGAATTTTCTTTGTGTGCCCTTGGGAAGCTGCTGATAGTTATTGAAGCACATGTTCTTTCTTATGTAACTCACTTCTGCAGAAACACAATATCTGAAAATGCTCTGATGAAATATTACTGCTTCACCAACATTCTTTTAGATTTAAAAGTTTTGTTAATTCATCAGAGTCAAACTGAAGATGTCCAAAGTTCAAACTACCCTTCAAAGTTCTGAAAAATCAACAGTGACATTTGTTCCTGCTCAGAATAAGCTTTCTGGAGCAACAATTCATCTCATGCCCCATAAAGTCTATATTAATATTGGTCGTAATTGCCAACAAGAAAGCACAGGGGCTGTGCATTACTGATTTTCAGGCTTGCAACTCTTATTTTATGAAAGACTAAGGTGCTTTTCAAACTGTTTCTTTGCATATAAATGATTCCACCTTCCCTTTTTTTGTAGAGATTTGATTCTCCTGTGCTTTCACAAATTCAAAACTCAAAATCAAGTTTAGAGAAACTCCAGAAAACAATGGTGTGGATATTCAAGGCCATCAGCTCCACAGTAGACATAAACCAAACAAAATAAAACACTAGAGAAATCTGCAGTGAGCTGATGGATGTATAATGGTTGCAGCCTGCTGATGCCCTTTAACTGCTTCAGTGAAAGAAAATTCCCGTAAAAATGCAAATTGTACCTTTCTTTTTGCTTCTTAATGCACTGGAACATCTGTATCTAAGGCATCAGTCTACAAGCAAAGACTCCTTTGAATAACAAAGTGTCAGTTCAGGAACATAAACCTGAGCTTATTTAGACAGTTGTTTTGAACAGTCAGACCTGTGCTATGTCTGAGTTCAAAGCTGGTTTAGCTGCAGTGTTTATTGCTGTGAGATTGAAGCAGGTGGTATCTTCAGACAGGGATAAAAATATACAAAAATTGTTGTTATCTACAAATTGGAAAAGATATTTGTCATATAACATCCCCTGTTACATGATCCCAAGAGACATGCAAGCCTGAAACTATTTCAGAGGTGGTAATGGCATAAAACATCACCCTGAGAGATGATTAATCAGAACCTCTGATTTATGTGCTAGGTATCACTTGTTATTCCTGATTTCATCACCAGTGGAGACATCCATGTTTCTTCTCTAACTGCATGGTCCTAGGATTTTCAATCTTTTTTAACACAATGGATTTTCTCTGGTTTTGGGGTGTTTTGGCTTTGGGGTTTTTTTTGTTGTTTTGGGTTGGGTGTTTGTTTGTTTGTTTGTTTGTTTGTTTGTTTGTTTGTTTGTTTTTTGTTTGTTTGTTTTTGTTTGTTTGTTTTGTTTGTTTGTTTGTTTGTTTTTTAATATCTGGGTTTCAGATTCCTGCATTGCTAATGTTTTTGTTTATTATGCTTTCCCTCCTTTTCAAGAACGACTGTTGCAGAAGGCAGTAGCTACAGGAGGGCAGTCCTGCCGATGATTTTCATAATGGCAGTCTACCAGTCTGATTCTGACCTGTTGCTTTATGGTTTATGCTTTGGTTTAGGCACCAAACCTGTATAGGTTGAGTCCACTCATCTGTCTTCAAGAGTGTATCTGCACTCTAGGCTGCCCAAGGCTGGATGCAGCCTGGGTGTGTATAACACATCTGAACCTGAAGATGTGCTGTTTTGGGTGACTGTCCAGGTTTGAAAAGACAGGTGTCTGCTAAGGAAGGCAGGAATCTCTCTTGAAATGGAAAATGTAAACTCCCTTTCTCCAAATTACTATAATTTTGAAATTTAGGGGCTCTCAAAGATATGGGAGTAGGAATAACAGTTCTTTACTAGGAAAAGTAAAAACAAAAATAATAAAAATGAAAATACAGTAATACAAAACAGCACTGACAGAGTCAGAATATGACCTGACAGCCTGTGGGTCAGGGTGTTGGTAGCAGTGCCATTAAATGATGGCTGCTCCTCCTGGAGTGGCAGATGTGGTTCTGCTGGAGCAGTGATCCTGTAGAAGGGTGTAGGTTTCCTCCAAAGGTCCATTGGTGGTGAAGATGGGCCTTGCCTTCCTCCAGGAATCCAGTGGAAAAAAAGCTGCTCTTCAAAGGATCCAGTGGAAAAAGGCTGCCTGTGGTGTTCCAAATCTCAGATTATTTGTAGGTAGGAATGCTTGGCTCCTCCCCC
>VWZP01005240.1:2143507-2168428 GCA_013396995.1 Dicaeum eximium | reverse complement strand
CAAAGATATGGGAGTAGGAATAACAGTTCTTTACTAGGAAAAGTAAAAACAAAAATAATAAAAATGAAAATACAGTAATACAAAACAGCACTGACAGAGTCAGAATATGACCTGACAGCCTGTGGGTCAGGGTGTTGGTAGCAGTGCCATTAAATGATGGCTGCTCCTCCTGGAGTGGCAGATGTGGTTCTGCTGGAGCAGTGATCCTGTAGAAGGGTGTAGGTTTCCTCCAAAGGTCCATTGGTGGTGAAGATGGGCCTTGCCTTCCTCCAGGAATCCAGTGGAAAAAAAGCTGCTCTTCAAAGGATCCAGTGGAAAAAGGCTGCCTGTGGTGTTCCAAATCTCAGATTATTTGTAGGTAGGAATGCTTGGCTCCTCCCCCCGGGTGCAGACTCTCACAATGGGATGAGGTAATTTTATCAGTCATGCAGTGAGGCTCAATGGCCCATCCATAGAAGATATTTTCCAGAGGGAGGATTGGATGTGGAAGAGATAAAGAAACCTGCCCCACTTGGTTTTAACAGGTGGCCCAATTAACAGAAGAAAACTGCTCCACTTCTAACAGATGGCAACAGAGTACACATCCCCAGCCACATCTTACCACCTAAGACAGTGAGGAAAGCACAGGAGTTCAGCAGAGGCTATAAAGCCCTCCTGAGAAGCCATGCACCTGTATATTTGGGCAATCAGGCTANTTATTTGTAGGTAGGAATGCTTGGCTCCTCCCCCCGGGTGCAGACTCTCACAATGGGATGAGGTAATTTTATCAGTCATGCAGTGAGGCTCAATGGCCCATCCATAGAAGATATTTTCCAGAGGGAGGATTGGATGTGGAAGAGATAAAGAAACCTGCCCCACTTGGTTTTAACAGGTGGCCCAATTAACAGAAGAAAACTGCTCCACTTCTAACAGATGGCAACAGAGTACACATCCCCAGCCACATCTTGCCACCTAAGACAGTGAGGAAAGCACAGGAGTTCAGCAGAGGCTATAAAGCCCTCCTGAGAAGCCATGCACCTGTATATTTGGGCAATCAGGCTAGGCCACACTGCTTTTGATGCAGCCAAGGACATGACTGGCCTTCTTGGCTGTAAGTGCACTTTGCTGGCTCATGTCCAGCCTCTCATCCACCAGCAGCCTCAAGTCCTCCTCAGCAGGGCTGCTGTTGATCCCCTAGGGAATTTATTGATGCTTAGGAGCTTACCCACCACACATATCAGGAGAATCCCGGATTGCCTACAGCTCACCATGACACTTTCCCAGTGGATATCAGGGTGGGCGAAGCCCCCCAGCAGGATGAAAGCCTGCGAGTGCAGTGCCTCCTGTAGCTGGAGAAGGATGGCTTATCAATAGGTTCTCTTTATCAGACAGCCTGCAGAGGACACCAGTCACAAGGTTCCCTTTGTTGCATCAGTCCCTGAGTCTTACCCACAAGCTTTCAACCCGTTCATGGCAAGTCTTCAGACACATCCTCCCAACTGCCCCAAACTCAGAAGAAACTCATCAGGGTTTGTACTGGAATTTCTTTAGTTTTCCCCTTTGTGTTTCAAAAGATAACACTAACGACACACTGATTGATACTGTGCATTTTTGCTCGCTTTGAATTAATTTGAGACAGATAAGAAATGTTTGCTTTTGTTTTGGTTTTGTACCTTTTGTATTCAAAGAGTAAGAGCTGTCATTTTCAAGAAGAAGATGCACAATGGGGACACAATTTCTATTTTTAAAAATTACAAAAAATTCCCTTCTTTTATATAATTGTTTTGAACTGCTGGTTTAGGAAGTCAGCCTTGATGATGCAATAATAAACAAAGCCTTCAAGCTTAAAAGGTGTCTTCATTTTGTGTTGAACAAAGCACAAGCTGAATTTTAAAACAAAAGAGATGAGGCTGTACAGTTGTATTGGCAACAAATCTAATTTCCAAAGCTGCCCTCTGGCACTGAGACCAAAAGAATATTTGAAAGGACTGTGCAGAGGATTATTGTTTGATCCCTGTTTCAAGCTCAGAATTTGTGCTGAGCTCCATAAACATCTCAGCTTTCATTGGCAAAGCCAGGCACTTTGTCTTACAACTCCAAATGTCTTCCTGGAGATTAGGTGACATTGCAGGGAGCAGGATGCAGCTCAGAGAATGTCAAGCTGTGAATGGGAAACAAAGAACACTTTTGTGCTATGGTTTCTCTTAATTTTTTTTTTTTTGGTTGGTTGGGTTTTTTTTGTTATTGACATTATTTCAGCCAGAAGTACCATGGAGTTGAATATATAGTGTGAGAAGAATAGCAAGTCAGTTTACCTAACTTTCCTGTACTTGAAAATAGGGAAAATGTAATGAGGCTGGGAAGGAAGGTCTGAGATATAAGGTTTATACCTAACTCCATGTGTTCAGGGTTTATTATTTATTTATTTACTTTTGTAAATTTTCTACTATTCATAATATATCTCCATTGCTTCCATGATACCTTTCACCTCCCTTTTGTATCAATCAGGAAATCAAATATTTCCTCTCCAAAACTGGTGTGAAGGGAAAGGGAAGAAATGGGGAGCTGGTCATCTTTGCAACATATAACACTGCTTTTTTTGTAAAGGATTCCTTTAGTACTTCAATTTCAAATATTAGGGGAGACGGTGAAAAACTTTACAATTCTCAGATCAATCCCATGATAATAATTTTCAGAGGAACACCATTAGTTACAGAAAAATCAGAACACTAATGAGAAGTTAGGCCTATATAATTTTCATACACTGTACATAAGCAATTTTTCAAAAACCACACATATGATTTTCCTTTTTCCTACTTATTTTTACCAGTGGTTCATGATATTTGGGGTTTTATATATTTTTATTTTACACATAATTTTGCTTTACACATGTTTGAGATCTAGATTAAAACAGTGCAACTTTGTTGCTTTAGAAATTAATCTTAAGAGTAATCAATCAATTAATTTATTTTGTTGATGATTAAAAATTGTTTCTATAGTTTATTCTAGCACTTACCTGTACTGCAATTTGAACTCAGACACCTATGAATATTAAATCAAGACTTCAGGACTTAACATCTAAGAATGATGAGAAAAAGAATCCAGTGAATATTTTTCACCTTCCATGTTATGTTTAAAATGGAAGTACATGAATTGGCCAGAAGTGACCAAACCTGTCCCTTGTTCAGAAAAATAAGTCTGATTTTTAACTTTAGGTTATATTTCTGCATTGTGCCATACTGAGTCAAAAACCTAAAATTCTCTCTAGCAGTATACAAACATTTTTGATTTATGCACACAAGCATGCACGTACATTCTTATATTCATTGTGAGCTCTACTGCTAACTGGAACACAGAAGAGGAAGTAAAATCTTTAAAGACCGTTCTCAACCTTAACTTTAAACAGAAAAATTCCCTCAGCAGCTGTTGCTACTCATTGAAAAACTATTCATAGCAGTAAAAAGAAGTGCTGTACTTCACTGGATATTCAAGAGAAATTCTTTGTAGAAAACATAGAATTGGCTTGTGACAAAAGGGGAAAGCTTACAGTGAGCAGAAATGGTGAAGGCACAAGCAGGGTCTCACTAGTTTTCAGAGTATCTAATAACTTAAATTATTTGAAAAGAAGCATACTTTCTTCTCCCCAAGTGAGTTAGGGCCAATAATTCTGTGCTTACTTGGAATATAGGCTTCATATTTTGTCTGAGAACAAAATAGGATTCCTATCCAACTTCATGACATAGAGAGAAAAAAAAATTAGCCTGGGCAGAAGAAATGGCTACACAAAAGGACTTTCAAAGCCAACATAACCCTGTCTACAATAGATACAAACTTCACAGGCAACCTGAAGTGACAGTCACTGTAATTGAAGAGACACAGGTTAGAATCAATGATTGAACTTTAAAGTGCTAATCAGAGCTATAGTGTTGATCGATTTTGAACAATTTTAACCCTACTTATCAAATTATCTGGACTGACAATTAGTGAATTGTTATAATAATGAGTTCAGGAAGAAATACAGCATATTGATTGGAAACTGGAAGGGGGAGCAGAGAAGAAGAGATAGAACATATGAATTTCAGAATGAAAATTATTTCTTAGATTATGGAAACACAAGTTCACCTCTGCCTAAATGTGGACAATAAACAAAAGCTTAATTAGAAATAAAGCTCTATTAAGTTTAGATGACTGCTGTAACAGAAGAGTGGCAATGGGTATTATTCACCCTGAACAATGTATTCAGAATTAATAAATGTTTCTGGATGAACATAAATTATCCACAAAGAGTGCATATATACAGACCTTAGCTAGATATTTTTAGACTCAGAAGCCTTTGGAGCTTTGCAGTGATATTTTCATGAGATTTTTGATATCTTTGCCCACCTGTGGTTCACTGCTCCTATTGGGCAAACATCATGCTTCCAATATATTTTCCTGTGCAAAGGGAATTCTGGGGGCCCAAAATCTGTCCCAGAAAAATGTTCTGCCATTTTGCATTACTGAAGTAGCTCTAAGCAACTGCAAGCATAAAGAGAGGGAATTGTCTTGATTTCCATTACCCAAGGAAAAGGTATAAGTATGTTAAGCAAACATCTATCAGAGACAAGACAAACAAGTAATGGCATCTGAATGAAACTTAAACTAGAACCACTGAAACAGTTCGAGTGGTGAATGTGCAGACTAGGACACTTTCTGTCAAACTGATATATGTTCACTTAACACAATGCCCTGACTATGCTGTCCTTTGAAACAATACAAATACAAATAATCCCTAAATAGCAGCAAGTCTGGATTTTGGCACAGATTCTAAGTGCTTGCAAACTGGAGAATGAGGTTTAAAAATACAGCCTTAAGCCCAAATTAACACCCATAAGTCATCCCTGTCTGTCCTAGCTAAAAACAGAAGCCACCAGCAGCTTTGAGGAAAAGACTTTCAAACTCTGCAGCAGCACTACCACACCATATGAATGACATCATCCTAATAGACTCATTTTACGAATGACCAGACCAGCTATTTGTGGCAAACACCAACACAAGTGTGTGGAGACCCTGAGAGGCATTCCCTAGGCTAAGGAGACACAAGAAGCTTCCCTCATAGGATACCCTGTTCTGTTTGACCCGTGGGTTCCCTCCCCTTACTCCTGTTCCACTCAGCCACTCCCTGCCTGTCCCCCATTGACCCCTCACCAGGGGGTCTGCCCTTAGACTGCCCCAGTGCCTTGAGCCAGACCCAGCCTCTCGATATACAAAACCTGCTCTCTCCCCACGAGTTGAAGCTTTTAGACCCTGAACATGTGACCATGTAGCTGAATTAAACATCTGTGGATACCTTGCAAAGGCCTCTCTTGCTTCCTTACCCTGGACTTCATTAGCAGCCAGCTCGGGCAGCACAACTGCACTTTTGTCATCATAAATATGGGAAAGTGACTGATTGACAAGAGGAAAACAAATGGTGTCCAACTAGCTATACTCTGAAGATTTTCTCTTGCAGCTTCAGACTCTGACTGCAGCACATATTGCCCTTGTTTATCTCTCTGAAATACAAACAGGCGCTGAATCACTCAGTGCCTCTTCCACTTTCAGCTCTATTTTTTGCTGGCTTTGTAGGATAAAGCTTTTCATGGAAATGACAGAGCCTTTAGTACATGCACCAGTTATTCTCTGGCTACATCAGTAGAATCATTCCTGACCTACTTTCCTTTACTTTTTTCCATCTGCACTTTTGATTATGTTCCTATTTTCAGGGCTGCCACTTGATGCCTTCCATTTCCTGTTTGAAAATGTCTCAGATATGGGAACTATTCCCCACTACTGACCTTTACATATTTCATTACTTTGAGATTTCCCTACCTGTTATTACAAATAATCATGCTGCTTAGGTTAGTGATTAATAGCAAACCCAGAACAGGACAGGCCACCCACGGACTATCAAACAGAAACAGAAAATATACAGCTGCCAAGTCTGAAGATCTAGATATCAAACCACAACAGATATCATTCCCTTTAATATCCTATCTTGAAAGGAAAGGAGGGGACTATAGCTTAACCAAATGGAATACTGTGGGCAAGTTGTTCATACACCTCTGATAGTGCAAAATATTCTGAAGCATCTGAAAAGAGACATTAGCCTAAAGAACAGGAACTAGTGGTAGATGCTGCATGATACTTTCCACAAATTGATGGTAAATATACTTCCAGAATGCATACCTTATTTTTCTTTTTTCTTTCCCATATCACTGAAATTTGAAACCACAGAGTTCCTTTTTTAGAGTTCAGAAATCTCAATATGTGCTCAAAAAAGAACCATTTGACAAAGTCAATAAAGGTTGACTACAAAGTCACTACAGACAGAATTTGGTTAAGTCAGTTTTCTCTTCCAGTCTAAATTAATCATTTATGCTTCCTTTAGAGAACAGAGACATTCTACACCTTTCCAGAGGTTGATTAATCATCCCTGTTTTATGATGGCAAGCAGGCATCTAGAGATACAATTTACTACAGAGAAAAATACTGTGACTAAAAGAATTTACATATGCAGAAAATAAGACAAATAAAAGAGAGAGATCCATAGATTATACTGCCTGAAACAACAAACACACAAAAAAGCCCCAGTACAACAACACCCATGGGAAAAATAAATAACTTTAAGAGTATTCTTGGAATATGGCATAGCCAATACCAACATCCTAATTTTTGTTTACATATTCATTTAACACATAATGCAAAATCATCAGCTGTTATAAACTATCGTTTTCCCATTAAAGTCAGTAAGACTTCATTAATTTACACTAGTAGGATGTTTGCTTAATAAAATTTACAATCAAAGGAAAAATTAGAGCAGATGGGAGATAGAAACTAAGCAATTCTGTGAATTTAACTGAAATAGAGAACATGAAGAAACGATGTCTTTATTCTTTGAAAAATAAACAAATGGACCTCATTTAGAAAATGCTGAAAGAGCAGGGACAAATGTTTCAACATCATTAGAAAACTGTCACATGAAAGAACTCAGGGTATGGACTGAAACCTAAGGAAGCCTTAGGGTTTAAAACCAGGAGAGTGTACCTTCCTTCAGGGAGCCACGCAGAATTCAAGTGTATACTTGAGCAAATCTGTACAGACTTTTCTTCAGCTGATTCCCATAACCCATAATCTCCCTGTCCTTTTTGAACCCTAACATGACTGCTATGGTACTTTCATGGGACACTCTGAAATTTTATGTTGCTGTTTCGATACCAGTAACATTCACTGAAGAACAATTGTACACTTCAGTATGACGCACCTTAAAACTGGAGAAGCTAAAGTGCTACACTGCCAGACAATTTTTTCAAGCAAATTACTGTGCAAACTTTTTGGTTCTCAACCTGAGTTTATTAAAATTGCTACAGTATTAACTATTTTACTTGAAGAACATAAGAGTATATGAATCTGTGTATCAGGAAATATAAATAGTTCCAGGACCAACTGTTGGCGTTCTTGAAATACTTATAACTGCATTTACAAGAATGAAGCATTGTCACCTGTATTTACAACCAGGTATGATTCTGTGTATGCTAACAAAGCTCTGTGTGAAAATTTGATTTGAAAGGCATATAAGGAAGTTAAAATATTAAGAGGGTTTTCCTCCCCTGAGGATATAGTCTGTTCTCTTCCATCTCAGCTGTAAATTACAGCAGTCAGCTTGTCAAATATTCTTCAGATATACCAGCAAAGTTTTTATACAGCTATGCATATCTGACAAACAAGAAGTGTGTTTGTTATCAGCCTATTGTACCAGACCTTTCAAGGGATCACTGAAATACTGAGTTTTAGTGGTATGCATACATACACGTCTGGGGCAAAGATGTGGCCATAGTTACACAAGTGTTTTTCTGGTCTAACTCTGAAAAACTCAAGAAACTGGAGATTTGAAATGAATTTTAGGTTTGCTGTTTGTTATTATTCAGAAACATTGTTGATGATGCTACAATGAGAAAGACTTAAGCTATGCTGTATTTATGAACCTTTGAATTTAAGCCATTGTGGACCCTCTTATTAAATCCCACAATACAGAAGGTAAAGATTTTTGCATATCTCTATGCTTTTTAATATGTTACAGAATCACAGAATAGGCTCAGTTGGAACCACAAGGATCATCAAGTCCCACTCCTGGCCCTGCATAGCACCAGCCTCAAAAGTCACACCATGTCCCCAAGAGCATTGTTCAAATACTTCTTGAACTTTGTCAGGCTGGTGCTGTGACCACTTCCGTGGGGAGCTTGTTCCAGTGCCCAACCACTCTCTGGGTGAAGAAACTTTTCTAATATCCAATCTAAACTTTCCCTGACGCATTTTCAGGACCTATTATATCTTCCCTATTTCTCCTGCTCATTACATACATAATATGTAAATATGTGTGTATATATATGTATATGAAACTCACATAAAGGCTTCATACATACACCTGTCTCCCTCTAAGAAAAGTTCCCCACTTATAGTACTGCTCACACGAAGCTGCCCATGCCACAAAGAGAGGAGTGGTGACCTCTGCTGAATGTGAAATGCATCAGGAATGAGGAGCAAAGAGAAACAGCACTCTCAGACCCCTCCCCTCTTAGGTTCCTGAAAAGTCTTTGTATCCTGTCTTTAGTTTTCTTGAAACTTTCCCAAAGTAAAGATAGCAGCATGGGTCACTCAAAACTGGGTCTCAAACTGCTGTGCCTTCACAGGCTTTCCTTGGGTCTCGCCTCCTACTCTCAGTTCTGTCTTCCTGAGTCTTCACATCTTCTCTGTTTGGCAAACAAAACAATATGATGTTTGTCACTGTGTACAAGATAAAAGCTTTCCACTTCCCCTTCTGCCCAATGGTGATGTTGCTGCTCAAAACACACTTCCAAGATGAAAAACCCATAGAAAGCCAGCACACGCTACAGAATTTCTGTTCTGTTGCTGACTACAAAATATAAGGCATAACAAGCAGACAGCTGCATACAGAAACTCTGCAGTTCCAGAGACAGCTTCCCTTGCAATGTTATCTATCACAATAGTGTTTCATGGATCTGATTAAACTCACCCAAATATTCTGTACTCTGAATGTGCCAATAGCTCTCTAAAGTATTCTTTTAATGTCCAGAATTAATTGCCACTGGTTCTTGCATATGCAAAGACTTAAAAAAACCCCTGTTATTAACCACCTTTAGTAATATTCTACATGGACAAATAGAAAATCTGGAGAAGAAAATGTCCCTATGCCTCAGAAGTACTCATAGATCATGCCAAAAAAACCCCAATGCAGTAAAACCTGCCAGTTGTAGGATAGGATTGTATGCCCTATGACAAAGTATTGAAGAAATGGTTTAAAAGAAGATAAAGGCTCTCATTATTTATAGATGGACTTTTCATTAGACTGAAAGAAAAATGTATGAGATAAATAAATGATAATTCTTGTTTCTTGAGAATATATAAAGGCACCTAAACTAACAAGAAAGCTAGCTGAAGGTTTACCAATTCATGCATTTGTCAGAACAGCTAGCAGGAGAAATAGGATATTAATCTATATTCTACCTTATAGCTTTGTGGTCCGACCTGATGACATATGGTTTCTTCCCTCTCTTCCATGATGAACTCTCAAGTGCCCTTTTCAGAACCAGATGCTTAGGCAAAAAGGAATCAGCAATTTCCATTATAGGTGCATCCCTCCACATCAGAGGTAGCAAAGATGTAGGAATGTTTCTATTGGCAGAAAAGTATAGAAGCCAAGTACAGAATGAATTCATAATTAAAGTCTTTATAACATCCCTTTCCTTGCCTTAGTATTCTCATAGGTTCTAAATACACTATTGGCAATAGTGGGATAAGGCCTTAAAAGTATTATATTTAAAAATAATAATTTATTTAACATCAGAAGATATATTAAAAAAATAAAAGTTACTTTCTCCCATTGAATCACTTCAAGAGGAAGAAATTATACCATTTATTAGTGCAGTGGAGAACTGAGGAACACAGAGGCAACCCTCAATGCCAGAGGCATAGTTACTGCCAGCAGAGTTTTAATGAAAACATTTCCTGAGATTTTTCACTCCTTAACATTAGAGTTTCTTAAACTTCATTTAAAAGAATAAATGAGGAAAATACAACTATGTCTTAGTGTCTCTTCCTTTCCTAAGTACAGCAGTAAAGAGAAAATAAAGAGCAATGTTCAAAAATTAGCCCAGAGGGAGGATGATTAGCTGAGTTAAAAAAATTACCACCACTAAAGCTAAGCTGAACTCATTCAGTTTAAACCAAGAGACTTTCTTTGTCATGTTGTGGGTATGTAGCCTGACACCACTGGTGCACTTTATGAGAAATATTATGCTTTCAAGTCGTGCTATGGAATTTGTTAAAATTTAGAATTTTTTAGGCTTGTCTTGGAGTTCGGATATAAAAACTAATAATGCCCAGTGGTAGCTACTTGTGTGTTACCATCACAAATATTTTTGTGAAAAGCTATCCTATATTCACAAGGGGACAGCTGTTTGCAGCATTTCTTGTGTTCTTCCAGTAAGGGATAACACAGAAATTTTGTTAAGAAGATAATACTGCTGAAGGGACTACTCATCAAGTATACTTGCACTCTTGCAAATCCTGATAATTCTTGGGGCTTATGCAAGGAGGATTAAGGGTTTCTGTAGGGACTTGATTTTTTTCTTCTTTTTTTATTTTTTTTTTCTTTTTTTTTTTTTTTGTCCAAGAAATTCAGAGGTGTGCAGCAGCAAATAGAGAAACGGCATGTATGATGTTAGATTCACTTGTGTTCTATGAAAGCACAGGGCAGCACCAGATCTTGTTCTGTAAAACCTATTATTTTGTCTTTACATGACAACAAAAGTTACTCTATACATAAATATCACAACTCACATTATAGCTGTGGCTTAAACTAGAAAGAGGAGAAAGAGGACTATCTGCTGAATTTCATTTAACAGTTCCACAAAAGCATGCTGTATATGACATTTAACATGCTCTTGCTTTCTTTTTGAATTCCTTTTGAATCCAGAAGCTCAGCTTATCAAGGCATTAGGAGGACTGGACAGGAAAAAGCAATGGAATCAAATTAGAGAAAAAACAGCTTGCATTAGGTTGGGAAAAATTCACTATTAGTAGTTGAGTAAGGAGATGCAGTATCTGAGAATGAAGGCACAGAGCTGACCTTATAAATTCTCTTCATGCTTTTCTGCAGATTCTGTGTGGGATTTATCATAAACCACCTAACACTGCTAGACTTTAATTCATGTACCATCAACATCCTGAAAATAACAGCACTTCTGTACCTCACAAAGATGTGAGAGCTGAATGCTGGGTGATAATGTGCTGAATCCAGGATACCCTTTTACATGTCCTGTTTCCTTTATTCCTATGTTTGAACAGACCTGTTCTGGCTATAATCACTTGGGAAACAACAAGTAACACCCAGAGACTGCAGTTAATATCAGCCTTGCCCTTCCATGATACACCAAGCGTGAAAAGATGAGAGCACATGTTGTAGATAACTTTGCCAGTTCAAGAGAGGTTTGCACTCCACAGAACCAAGCTATACCTGTGTGGGAGTCCAGGACACAGGGAATATATCCCTGCCTATTTTAAGAAATTCTGACCCTCAGCAGAGCACTGCTTTTAACCTTCGTCCCTGGCAAAGGCTGCCAAGGCTTTGGGACGAGTTAGAACATAAAGCGTGAAATAGATGATAGTGATAGTAATAGTGATTATTAGACAAAAGGTTTAGGATTTTTAGGATTTAATATGAGAATGAAAGGGACCCAAAATGGAGATTTTGGGTGTGGTTTCATCTTCTTCTTCTTCTTCCACTCCATGTTCTGTAGCATAGGTGGCAGATAGTTATTGGTTTAGAATAATAGTGACATGGAGGCTACATATGTAGATTAGGAGAAGTTATTGGTAATAAAGTAAAAACAGTATACGTGTGAGGAGACAATTGAATATTATATCTTTAAAAGGCCTTGGTTTGAGATTCTTGAGGCCATTTTTGCCCCTCTTGTACCCTGCTTCTTGTATGTTAAGTCTGGTCCTCAGACAAACATAAGATAAGATAAGAATAAACCAGAGACCGAAGACAGAAAACCTTGAGTCGTGCCTGTGTCTCACACCTTGCTCAAGAACTCACAAGGGACTTACCCCCAAAAGGGCCCTGGCGGGTCGGTTCCCTGCCTATGGTGGTACCCACAAAACCACCGCATACCTGAAAGTCCATTCGTGCACTTATCCTCAGTCTTCATCTTTGTTTCTGCTCAGCCCTGCAGACCAAAGCAAAGCAATGGGAAGCCAAGGAGATTTGCTGAACTTAGTGTACTGAAGTGGAACCTCTGGTGCTCCTGATATCACCTTTTGGCCAACCACAGCTGTGCAATAGCTCTTGGTTTTGCATTTTTGAAATTTTCGAGTATTGAATGCCTTTCATCCAGAAATTAATTAAAATAACAGAAAATTTAAAGTTGTTCAATGAACCTTTTGCCTATCAAAATATAACTCCCCTCACCACACTTCTTTCAAGAACATACTAAAAGAAGTGGAAAAAAATCCAAAATCTTTCAATGGTCTGAAAGTGGGTGAAATAATTTGTAACATTCTGTTTGCAACAACATTTGCCCAGGATTGGATGAAAACACGAACAGACACATTTACTTTAATGAGACACCAGTATAGAAGCCTAACTGTCCCAAACTCCATATATTAGCAACAGACAGATAAACAGAGATGGGCTTAATCATTCCTGGGATGTGCTTATCTCTTCATACTAATTGCAAGACACTCTGAGGTGACCATGGCTCTAACTCAAGCTTTGCAGCTGAGTGTGTCAAATTAGATTAGGGGAATCTGTGCCAGAGTATGGAAATATGTCAAGTTTTCTGATATCACCAGATTAGTACACAATCAAGAGGCAGGTAGGAATCCATATCAAATGTTTCTGATGTGCATAGTCATGTGGAGCATGGGCTCTGCTCCTGGTAATGAGCATCCTTTTGCTCAAGTGATTTAAAGCAGTACTGGTGGTGGAATACATAAGCATGTGTAGGGTCCATTTACCCTTTTCTTTGCAATAAAGGATACAAAAAACTCCTTGATTATGTAGCGAAGGGAGCACATCTTTTTAGGAATGTGTTAGCACTCAGTTTAAAGCTAATTTGAAATAGCATATGAGAATCAAATTGAAACAACAGGGGAAAAAAGAAAATACATGACAAAAAGAAAGGATTACTTTATCAGTCAACAAGACAAAGCAGATATTTACCTTGCTGATGTGTCCCACTGCTTTTTGCTTTTGCATTACGCTATGCAGTCTCATTCATTATTTAAGGACTGAAAATTTCAGGAAAACAAAAAAGACAGAAAAGGTAAATGTATACAATTCTTCCAGTACTCCTGCTGAAGTTATCTTGAAGGTTAGGCCAGGTTTGACCCTCAAGCTGTCTCCCACCTACTGAGTTAAAATCCCCTAGTCTGAGTTTCAAGACACAGCTATCCTATTATGCACTAAAGGCAGTGAGTGCTCCTTATGGTTTGTTTGTAATGCATTCCACATCCAACTTCAATTCAAAGTGTATCTAGATGATAGCAGCTCCCAGGGCAAGACATCCTTCTTTATTATTGTTTGGCCTATGGGTTCTGTCTAAAAAACCAATGAAACAAATAATCCTGTCCTCAGTCTTAAACTATGATTAGCTCAGAAAGACCTTTTATTAACAAACAAACCCATTTCTAGTTTACAGCTAGGAGCTGTTTCCACTGAAATAGCTGCTAAAACTCCCACTGACTTGAAATATTCAGTATCTTCCCCTTCATAGGAACAAAAATGCCATGCAGTTTCTGACTTGGTTGAAGGCCAACCCAAGTTTCAAAGGGATCCCATTCATTTTCATCATTACAGGTATACATTCTCATGCCTGTGAATGAGAAGGTGACTCAAAACAAGCAGCATGGATTTACTGAGTGCAAATGGCACCTGACCAGCCTTGTTGTCTTCTATGTTAAAATCACTGGAGTTGTGGAGGAGGAAAGAACAACGGATTTTATTTACCCTGACTTTGGCAAGATTAAGTACATGCAATATTGTTGTGCAGTATCTTTTATTCAAATTGGGATCTTATAGTCTGCATGGGTGAATGTCCTAGATTGCAACAGGTATTCAAAAGTATGTATTCTATTACCATCTGTTAAAACCAGGTGGGGCAATGTTCTTTATCTCCTCCATGACCCATCCTCCCTCCAGTGAGATATCTCCTGTTAATGGGCCTTTGGCTCTCACTGCATGACTGATAAAATTACATCATCCCATTGTATGATGATGATTGTATGAGATGCTCCACTTGGCACCTCCAGGGGGAGGAGCCAAGCATTCCTACCTGGATATAATCTGAGATTTAGAACACCACAGTCAGCCTTTTTCCACTGGATTCCCAGAGGAAGATCAGGCCCACCTACACCACCGCTGGACCTTCAGAGGAAAACTACATCCTCCTACAGGATCACTGCTTCAACAGAACCACATCTCATCTATCACTCCAGGAAGACTGCAGCCACCGTTGGACTGCTATCAATACACTGACCAACAGGGTGTAAAATTGTATTCTGGCTCTGTCACTGTTTTTATACTACTACATTTTACTTTAATTTTCCTATTAAATTATATTTATAACTTAAAATCTCCCACTGGTTTGCCTTCAAACCAGCACAGTGAACTAGTGGATCGATAAAAAATGCCTAAGTGATCAGGCTTAGAGTGCCATGGTTAATGGATGATATGGAGCCTGAAGGCCAGAAACAAGTTGTCATGGTTGAGGAATGGTATTGCCCAACTTCAGTGCTGCCACTGAAACTGCTCCAGCACTCGCTCTTCATTTGCCCAACAGCTGGAAGGAATAAAGTCAAATATCATGGATGGAGATAAGAAGAATTTATTTGGAATAGCAATGAGATGAGAGAACAAACAGTAACAGCAACAATACTAATAGCAAAAGTGTACAAAGAGAGGGTGATTTACATGCAAAATCCTCACCAATCCCAGAACAATAAAAAAATAGCGGTGGACAGACTCTCTGCCCTCCAGGCTTTCTGTTCAATGGGAAAGGATCACTCTTTCTGAAAAAAAAAAAAAAATTATTTTACCTGACTTCTGGCAATGATGTAAGATGGTATAGAATAACAACAGGGTATTGGTCACACTCACACAGCTCCAGGCTGTGGCTACGGGACGTGGTGCTGAAAGGAAAGCAGTGAAAATGTGAATTGTTTGTAGTGCTGAATCAACAGCTCTTGTGCAGACACTGCCATGGGGAAAGGAGCAGCCGGGGGCGGCACCAACCTGGCCAAAACTGCGGATCCCAGTGGAAGGAAGCTCAGCTGAACCCAGCTGAACTGGCCAAAAGGAGTGCAGTGGAATGGAAAGCAGCAACAGCAGGACTGACCTCCAGCACAGCAGAGCAATAAGAACAGCAGCAGAGGACCCTGTGCAGACCGGAGCCCAGTGGGTGGATATGGGATTCCATTGGATGAAGGGCTTTTGTGGGGTTTGTTTGTCATTGATTTTTCCTTGTTTTTGGCTGGCGGGAGGGGAAACACCATCCATGGAAGCCCCATTGCCATCTTGCCTCTGTTTTCTGCTGCCACATGGGTGGCACGTGGGAACAGTCACTTTATTTTCTTTGTCTGGGGAACCCCCTGGACATGACCTACAGGAACTGTATGTCATCTCATTTTTGTTCCCAGTGGTGAATACTTTTTTGGGGATGAAACACCTCTCTCTTTGTATACTGTTGGTATTATTTTTGTTGTTATTGTGCATTTTTTATTCCACTGTTTTTCGTTTTCAGTAAATTTTTACCTCAACCCATAGTCTCTGCTTTTGTTCCTCCCATACCAGAGGAAGGAATTAGGAAGCAGCTTATTTGGAGTTTAATTTTCTGTTGGTGTTAAACCACTACCTGGCTTCAGTGAGGAGGGTATCCCAGTTTCTACAGGGAGGTCATCCAGGAAACTAATCCAGGCACTTGATGACAGCATGTACTGCACATAAAAGACACATCAGGCACAAATTTAAATAAGAGAGGCTCAAACTGCCCATAAGAAAAAGATTTTTCACAGTGAGAACACTCAGATGTTAAAGCAAGGTGTACAGAGAGGCTTTTCGAACTTCATCCCTGGAGGTTTTCAAGTCCTGACCAAAACAGTCTCAAGTAACCTGGCCTGCCCTACCGGTTCTGCTTTGATCAGGATACTGGGCTGGAGATATCCTGAGGTCTTTTTCAACACAAATTAGGTTCTGAAATACAGATGCAGAAAAACAAGAATAGACAAAGCAGGATAGGAGGAATTGCATGTCAAAATAAAGTGAAGCTAGAGCAGTGAAAATATAACCAAGAAGGCATTTATTAGACATTCTTTAGAAGTCAGGCACACAAGTCTCATCTTCATAGGCCATGTTTCAAAGTTTTTTCTCTTGCACACATGAAAAGCTTCCCCCTCCCAAACCTTCCTTCTTCCACTACCAGGGATACCCCTTTGACAGTCGGGATTACAGAGAATCTAACAGTTGTGATTCTTATTGTCAAATTAAGTCTTCTTACTGATATGCACAAATCAGTAATTTTATCAAAACTTAAGTTTCTCATTATAGTAGGAACTGTCTTTCCAAATGTTTCATGACATAACCCCTTGATAACTATTCTGCAAGATCCCTGCACAGGACAGGCAGTGAATCAATTGCATATAAAGTTACTATAAGAAAAACAGCTTTAAGGGCATTAGACCTGAACAGTGCTTCCAAGCCTTACCTTGTTGAGGTTTGATTTCTGTAACTCGATTCACACATGCAAGTGTGGAATTGCTGTCACAAAGGAACTGTCCTTTAATTCCTCAGTGCTTTGCTTTGTAATCATAAAACTGTTTCAAATTCAGAGGATACACAAAGTCACAGAATTAATCAGGTTGAAAAGGACCACAGTGGGACGTGTGGTCTAACCTCCCTGCTCAGGCAGGGTCATCTCAGAGCACGTGGCACAGAATTGTGTCCAGACAGTTCTTTAATATCTCCAGTGAGGGAGACTCCACAACCTCTCTGGACAATCTACTCCAGTGCTTGGTCATCTGCACAGCGAAAAAGTTCTTCCTTATCTTCAGGTGAAACTTTCTGTGAATCAGTTTCTGCATGTTGCCTCCTGTTCTATTGCTTGGCACCACCGAGCAGAGCCTGGATCCACCCTCTTGACACGCCCCCTTCAGACACTGATGAGGTTCCCTCACTGTCATCTCTTCTTGAGACTGAACAGCCCAAGTTCCCTCAGGCTCTCCTCACAAAAGACATGCTCCAGTCCCCTGTTCATCTTTGTAGTCCTCTGCTGGACCAATTCCAGGAACTCCATGTCTCTTATACTGAGGAGCCCAGAACTGGACACAGCACTCCAGATGTGGCCTCGCAGGGGCAGGGACAAGGGGCAGGACCATCGCTCTTGACCTGCTGGCAATGCTCTTCCTAATGCACCCACTGCATGCAGAGCTGGACGGTGCTGGAGCCAGTGACGGTCCCAAGTGAAGGGAAAGGCCTTGGGATCATCCTGGCTCATGTCTGTCTCACACACTGGAGGACAGAAAGACAAAGCTATCAGACTTGACCCTGCAAGGAGTCATGCAGCATCAGTCAGGCTTCATAGAACTTTTGTGAGTGCCAGCTCTTAAAATACTTTGCTTATAGAGAACAGCAATAACCCTCTTGAAATGGACATGAGAGAGTGCCTCCATGCCTGTCAAAATTGGTACTTTTCAGAAAGGATGGAAAATTACTCTTCTTAGTCAACTTGTCCCATTATGGAGACAAGATACTTGAAAAACACTTTGACAGGCAAAGCAATTTCATATCTTGCAACTATCTTCATGTTATTGGATTTTTTTGATATTATCTTGCATTTTCCCTTTCATATGCTGGGATGGTTTAATTTCTAGTCTTTCAAAAATTTATTTCTTTATTTTCAAACCACTTCCATATACAAACTCCTACCAAGAACTCCACAATATTCTGTTTACTATAGAAACAGACAACTTTTAAAATTGAAATCCTAATGGTTTATCCCAAAAAGCTCTTTCAAGCTCCCACTCCACCTTTCTTCAATTCATCTCTGAGTTTTTTCAATTATTCTGTCTTGAAATTATGATCAATAAAATTCTCTTATAAAAAGTTCGAATTGCACTTCTAAGGTTTCTTTTCTTTTACAATAACAAGAAAAATACTCTTAAAAGTAGAATAGTTCATGTAATCATCTCTGAGATCAGGGTGTTTTCTATGTTGTGTGTGCAATACAGTTCACTTCGTTGTTCTTTGACTATTTCAATATCATATCTTTGACAAAGAATTTTAGAGATGCAGCAAAAATACCTTAATCATCTACACAGCATAAGTAATAAACAGATGGCTACATTTCACAAATTCCAGGTAGCTGTTGTAAAAAAAAATCATGGGGGATTTCCATGCCATACATTGTTGAGTAACTTTGGCACAGTTCAGACTAAGATCTGTGTGTTTGAAGAGAAAAGGTAGATGCTTGGATGGAGTATGTAGGTAGTCAGAATGCAAGTGTTTTAATTGGAGGCAATTAACCCATCTGAATAGTTGCACAATATTGTAGAAGTTTTTCAAAACACTGCTAATCCCAGTAATCCCAGGAAGGTATTTTTGTTTCAAGACATATCTAGGCATAAGGATGACTATTCTCTGAAATAAAGGTAATAAAAGCAAAGAAACAAATCATGGCCTTTATCCAACTAATTCACATATGGAAACACAAAAAATAATCGTGTCCATAACTATTGCAGATTATTTAACAGAGAGATCAATGTATCTTTTAAAGGTATGAAGCCATTTTTTAATCTCTAAAACTCTAAGCATGGGCAAGCAAAAAAAAGTGCAAGTCCATATTCATCTCTCCTATATAGACCTGAATTCTTCATACCTTGTTCCTATTGATGCCTAAATGCACCAAAACCCTTAATTATGCAAATCCCTAACAGGTACAGTAGGGAGCAGAGAAAGTTTACAGGAGGAGAGCCAGGAATCTGGTCTTCTAATCTGGGCACTCCCTGCCACTGTAGCCTTTTTAAGGTTGACTGAAATCCATGGTTATATTTAATGTCTTCAGAATGTGATTCTTGACATCATCATCATCATCAGGGAGTGGTTAGAAATTCATCACTCCAGCCCATCTGAAAAGCCTCTTCTGGGTGCAGTCTGTAGGCAGCAAGGTGATACGTGAGCATGTACTTGATGCTCAAAATTCAAGATGCTCAGTTTAGCTTTAATTAAGTCCCACATTTCACTGTAGCAGATGCAAATGCATTGCCACCGGTCAGTGAGGGCTGCAGAGAGTTTCAGATTTGCTTTGATATGCTAGGTGAAAAATCTGGAAGGATTTACTCTTCTAGTTACTCATACGCCTTCAGTGTAACTACTCCCACTCCTGCTAGGATAACTGAGAGAGGAAAGAAGAGGCTATTGAGAACTCTGATTTTATTTACTAAAAAACACTAGGAAAAAAATAATTGTTTCACTCCCTGATGGGGGGCTGCCCACAACAAACTATGGTAAAAATAAGCACAAAATCACATTCCAAGAACACTGATGTGACTTTAAGCTATTTACAAGCACCAATACTGTAACTTCTTTTCTGTAAATTTATAAAAGACATCCTTTTTCAATCACAGCCAGGCTGCTAATCAATTATATGCAAAGCAAACTTTTGCCTTCAATTATAAACTTAAGATTCCAGGCTTCTTCTTTTTTGATAAGCCTGTTTTTTAAAGTCATGCATGAAAATATTTTAAAAAACCCTGACACTCTGGCTTTTCATTTTCAGTACAATCATTAAAGTAAACTCAAATTTTGAAGTTTTTCACTGATGGTTAAATATTATGTTATGTTATACTAACTTGATGAGGCTTTGGAACTTTGTGATGAACATTAACAGATCAATGGTATTAGGAACAATCTTTAGCAGAAGTGGGAAAAAAAAAAACCCACTAAAAATCCTGGTAGAATTTAAACTTTTACTTTAGCAAAACCACTTCCGACTGTGCCTTATCTGATGTCAAAATTAGAGTTCAGGAAAAATTGCTAGTTGCCTTTTTTTGTCAAGGTAATTGGTACATATTGTTTACAAAATATTTATCAATGCCTCCATTGTATAGTGTACCATCATGAGAGAGAGAAAATGCAAAATATAATATACATTACCAGCAATTTTTAGGAGTTGTGTTGGCACTAGATAAATAATAGGCTATTACACAACAGCAAAAGTATAATATATCAAAATCCCTGCCTACACCTACAAATATTCATAGCTACTGGAAAAACACAGCATGGAGACCTGACTCACTCAGAGGTCCAGCTAGGGAGGTAAAGCTGTTCTTTGTATAGCTGAAACACTTCAGCACCACTTTGCAGAAGCTTTTCACCGGGGTATGTCCATTTGCACTTGGGCCTTGAACATCTCATTCCACTTGGGCATGCTGGCAGAGCTTAGAGGCTAAAAAAAAATGTAAAGCACCTGAAGCGTGATCCAAATAACCCCAAAGCTAGACTGTTTCCTATGATAAATAGTGCAAATCTGCAGCAATGGCTGACACAGCATCTGAAAGCCAAGGCAGTTCCATGCTTTATCTCATGGGTATTGCACAGACAAAATGTGCTTTTGACACTTTGTGAACAGCTTAAACACTACAGCCCACATTATCCTGTGACTGGTACAGATGAGCCACATATTTAATTTCCATGAGCTCAGCTGACCAGAAAGGGCTCTGCATTTCAAGCACTGAGAAGCAGTGCTCTCTCTCCAGGGTGCTGAGTGCTGAACATCTCAGCCTCTCACTCACTTCCACTCACTCCCTTCATATATCAAAAAGAGGGACAGCAAGTAAAGTAAAATTTTTGAAAGACATGACCAGCTATTGCCTCAAACAACAAGAGAGCACCTAGAATACTTACCTTGAGGATGCTCCTTAAGTAAAAAGGTATCCATTTTCCAGCTTGTCACATGCAACTGCTGGAGGAAGGCACTACTTCTGACAGCCAATATTCAAGCAGAACTAGCTAATCCTGTCTACAGCTACCTATATGCACACAAAATAAATCAAGAACTATTCCTTTCTCTTACAATAAGTCAAATTAAGGGGCACTGGGCTGGATCTTCGAAGTTTGTTGCAAAACTTCATTCAATACCACATAGAGGTTAAAAGGCTGAGCATGTACTTTTTGTGACCACAGGTGTATTGCCTGATTTTAATAAGTGCCAAACACCTGCAGCTTTTATACGAGTGGAGATTGTCTCTGACAATAGACACATAATTATCATAACAGCAGCATATCTGGAATATGAATATGATGAGCTAAAATACTGCCCAAATTTAAGAAGCCACATTCACTTAATCATTGCTCTGTAAGTATATAAAAGGATTACAAAAATCCAGATGTTATTTACCCAGTAGATCCATTTCACTTATTGCTTCTGTGGCTCCTTAGCCCAAGCAGGGAAGCAATAAATTGAAGGCACGTGAGCATGCTAACTTTCCCAATTTCCACGACTTTCAATAAAAAGAAATTTCTTCTTCTCACAACTTTTTATTTTCAGACTTTTCCAGTGTTCAACTTTATGTAAATGCAGAATTACTCCAGAGTTAGCAACTATGAGTTCATACCAGGATAACTGAAAACTCTTCTGTTTTTATTTTATAATCAGAACATCTGAAAGCAAAATGTAGGGGTTTTTTTTCCTATATAAGAAATATATAATTTAAAAAGTGCTGCACTTATGAAAAAATATGTAATTAAAATTATAATGAAAACACATAAAGAAAACGTATTCTCTGGCTTTGAAAACGTATGAGAGTCTGTAAGCATATTCAAGTAGGGAGCTGTTCATTATTACCCTGGATAATACACCATATTGAGACCTATATCATCTAAGGCTTCTCATCCAATGATTTCAATCATTTCATTTGGAAAACTTCAGGGAAGCTAAGATAGATTTCATAGTAAAAAACATATACATTATACAAATATTTATAGAGGCTGCCTCCTAGAATAGGTTGAATTCCAGAAACCTTCACAAAATGGAAAAGAAACCAAAAATATTGCAAATGAAAATTCTTATTATTTTAGCTGCACCAAGATTGTGAAAGAATGGAAGGCAGCAAAAAAAAATAAAACAGCAGAAAAATTAGACACATTTAGAGCCTATGTTAAGCTCTTTATTTGAACACAGAAGGGAATTCGAGATTGAGAGAGCTCAACAGCCTGGCTGGTCCTTCACTCCTAATCATGGGACAATCAGACAGCTTCTTTAACCTATGGCCTACTCTGACTCAAAATTACTGTGGGCTTGGGGAGAAAGTTGAGCTCTGGCTTAGAGAAGCCAGATAATATGATTGTAACAGTCTAAAACCAGCCCACAGCCTATGAACCTGAGGCATCTGTGGTCTCTCACTCTAAGGAGAGTTTGGCTTTAGAAGGAGACAAAGGATGAGAGTTAATGTCTCCGGAATCTTGCATCCAGCTAGATAGCCATCCAAAGATGGATTAAAGCCTTCCTCATTCACTGAAACATCTTAAGTACATGTTAAATTCCAGGCATGCATGAAATTCTCACTGATCTCAGTGAGATTTAAAATTATTTTTGAATGTTACTTTCAGTGCTGTCTTCAGGAGGGATATTTTCCGAAACTGGGATATGTAGTGACTAAGTGTCCTGGTTCTGGCCAGGAAAGGGTTAATTTTTTGCAGTAACCAGGATGGGACCATGGCAGGGAAATGGGGGTTATTCTGTACTACCTCAGTCATTTTCCAGGAAGGGGGGAAAGGGTTGCTTTGGGTCAGGGCAGCGTGGCAGAGCGAGCTCAGTCAGGTACTCTGGGTGGTTTCTGCAGAGTGAGCAATAATGTTTCATTATTATTCATTATTCATATACAATTTTCATGAGTACTGTTGCTGTTACTGTCCATTTTCTTATCTCATTGCTGTTTCCAGTAAATTGCTCTTACCTGTTGTGCCCCCAGTTTCCCTCTCCAGCCTGCCAAAAGAGAGCAGAGTGGAGGAATGAAGTGAGAGGGATGGGGCAGAGTGAGCGAGCAGTGCGTGGTTTAAAGTGTCTGCAGTGGGAACACTGAATTGGAGAATACACTTCCTAAACCACAACACTAAATTAATCTTTAGGGCAGTGTTGTATTGCTAGACTAGACTGCAGAGGAATATGTTTCTGTACAAAACTTTTGTTAAGTGGTAACAGTAATACACTTTGGGTAAGCAGTAACTAAGCAGTAATTATTCTGGCCTTATCTTCTCAGACAAACAACCCCAATTCCCGAATAGTTTAAGCCTCAAATTAAGCTTCAAAAGCCTTCTTGACACCTAACTTGCTACAGATACCTCAGATGTGATTTTAGAATAAAGTTTTGTTTTCATAAATAAGGATACTAAGAAATAAATATTGAAGTGCTAGTAGAGGAAAGTTATGAAGGATGTCCACCAAAATTTGAGCATCAGGAAAAGTCCTGTAGACTGAATTTCCAGTTCAAGGGAAGAACTCTGGTTACAGAATGATCCTGACAGTATAGCAGCTCTCTCTCTGCAGCAGGAGTCAATGAGCACATGCCTGCACCCTATTCAGTATATCACTGCTTCACCTAATCATGGGGTGAGCTACAGTAAAATCAGAGAACGGGTAGAAATTGACCTATTTTTGTTTATTGTAAGAAAACTTGGGTGTAACAAAGATATCAGCAAATATAATCAAGAAACAAACTGAATTTGTACAAAGGGTTGGCACTTCTTTAATTGTCAAGGGATAATATAATTGCAAGGCAGAAAATATTATAACAAAACTACAAAAGGTGCACAAATATTGAAGTAAAATGTGCTATCTACATGCAAGACGGAGCTATTAAAGAAAGCTGCACATCTCACTGCACACTGGTTTTCATGCCACCATTGTACCTGTGGGTGGGCAGTGCCACTGCTGCCTGACACCTTGTAGGTATATTTAGGAGAAATATTGCAAGGCAAGGGCCAAAACCATCAACATGGAAGTCTTGAAGTGGCTATGCCTGTGTATATAAACTAGATGAAAGAAAGCAGGAACTGAGTTTCTTCCCACTTCACCTTCAGAAGAGGCAACTGCTTATTGGAATTTGTCCTGCCTCTTGCTGACAGTGTTATAAAGTGTAAACAAAGCATCTCTTGGCAAGCTGGGAGAGACAGAAGTCCCGGCCTCCGTATGGGGAAGCTCCTGCTACACAGGCTCTGCCTCTAGGAGCATTCCTCTAGCAAGGGCTGCAGCCACCTGCCTGTCCACAGCTCCCCCTAAGCCTTAGGGGCAGCTGTCACCTCACACTGTCCTCAGACTGTGCATGAGTTGGCAGATGTCCTAGGCCAAGCATCTCCAAACTTGTCCTGCTCTTCATTTATCCAAAGCAGTGCTTAAAGTTCCCAAGAAACACAAAGGAGAACAGGTAAGAGAGCATTTAAATTATTTACCACTATGATGCTTGCGGTGCCACATGAAAAACAGGCTTTTTCAGCACTGTAGAATTGTATTTAAAATTTATTGTACTGGCATTGTTGTTCACAAATCCCAGAAGGAGTCAGACAGTAATATCCAACACACTAAGATGAGAATATTCCCCCAAATGTCTTTGACTTTCCAAAGCTACTGGCAGATTATAATTGAGAGAAACATGCAAGTGGGCTAATCCACTTGGGTAAAACATATATTTATTGGCTCGGGGCCAGTTCTGTGAATAATCAAAATAAAATGTTGTGCTCACCAGAATTTACTATTTTATTCCAGAAATAGTTAATATGAGTGGGCAAGGGGGACACTAGGGAAAACATTCTCTCATCTGCAATAGTATTTATTGCATATAATTTCTTTTTTT
>VWZP01005240.1:2055281-2143467 GCA_013396995.1 Dicaeum eximium | reverse complement strand
TTTTTTTTTTTTTTTTTTTTCCTTAGGACAGAAAGATTTAGGTCAGGAAATATTTTTCGTGGAAAAGAACTAGTTCATTTGCAAATCCTCCTTGGAGTGCACATGCTCTTGGCAGGTTAACATTTGCCTAAAGGGGTCTCTGATGAGGAGAAACAAGGACTTCTGGTTCTGTCAGAGCCAGCCCTTAGCAGTAGCCTAGATCAACACACACTCATTCAGAGATATGAAAACAAAAGCACCCCCTCAAAACAATAAACAAAAAGGGAAAGGTTGGGGGGGGGAGAGGAGGAGAAGAATGCTGTTAGTGTGTGTGTATGTGGGGGTGAAAAACAATAATAAGAAAAAACACTACAAACAAACAAAACTCCCCAAACCAATGTAAGATATCACTTAAATTTTGATATGGTTTGTGGGTTTTTTGGGGATTTTTTATGGTGTATTATTTTTATTTACCTACACATGGTAGGGTAGTCTTCATCTCTAACAATTCTACCTCCAAGCAATCAGTTGCATTTTCAAGAACTTTTACCTTCTTGCTCCCTCTAGTGCTCCAGAAAACCCTGCACAATTTCACATAGTTCTAACAAGAACGTTTTCCTCATTATTTTTTTTCCCATTGTGAGCAACCAAAGCAGCTTGATAGGAAAGGACCAAGACTGAATTTATTGTGGAAATAATTTGAAATATAAACCTTCACTTGGCATGCTGCTATGTAACCCAAGTTGTTGCAAGGTCCTTCCCATTGCTCAGATTATTATGGCTTATCTTTTGCAGACAAATCAATATTCAGATTTGAGGCAAGAAGTACAAATATGCACATCCCTACAATTGCTTTTGAACACTTTTTGACATTGATGGCATAGACCCAAGTTGTAATCATCAATTAAACTTTCCTATTACCAAAGGAAAAAATGTTTCTGCACGCTGTACTTAGTAACTTGTCTGCATCATGGTGCAGAGCCATAAAGCTAGCCACTCTCAGCTCCAAGTAAACAAGTTAAATAAGTTTCTAAGCTTAAAGGAAAAGCCAGCCTCTACTAGCTGTCATCATTAACATTGGCCACGCTACAGACTGCTAGAGATGGCAACAAGCCTGAACTACTTGATTATACAGGAGAAGCAGCACTGCTACATTTGCACAGGACAGCAGGTAGCAAATTCATCCTATTCCCCAAACACCACTGCTTCTACATTTTAAGAAGTTCACCCTTTTTTTTTCTTTCAAAAGAAGCCATAAAGTTTGGATCTGAAACATGAAAATCATACAACACACTTACTGCCCATAACTGCAATTGGCCTGAGACAATGCTGCTCCCAGGCACCTCAGTGGAACAAGTTAAAGTCTGAAATGCCAAGTGAGCAAGACAAGACAGTGGTAATTAGCTTCCTGAGGAGCAGAAGTACTTACAGTATAGGCATCTGCAGAATCTGCTGTGGAAAACATTATTCTGTGATCCAGACATGGGCAGAGCCTAGAAAACTGTTACTTCTAGTTTTTCCAGTCTGACTTTTGCCAGTGGCAAGCTGGAAACATCCTCATGGCAATAAGGCATAATGAGACCAAATCTGCTGCTGCACCAGCACAATCCTCCTGCCATTGTATAAATTAGAGATGGGGAAGAGCAAAGCCCTTGATTCTCATAGCTTTCAAAGACATTTTTTAAAGCTATTTTTGCTACACACAGAAATATCACGGATCAGAATGATATTAAAATAAAACATTTTCTTTTTTTTTTATTTCTACAAATTACTGTGTCAAGCTTGCCAAAGACAACAGCAGTCTTAATATATAAATATTATTTCAAGTTTCCATGTCAAGTAAACTGCCATATTCTTTAATGATACATCAAGAGGCCAACATTTTTTGCTTGCAGGACTTCAATTGAAATTCTGTCTCCTTCACTATGCAATGTGCCTAAGTCTTTGAAGGAAGACTTAAGCCAACTGCTAGGTAGAAGGAAAAACTATAATATAGCAATGAATACTGGAGAAAGTTTTAGCTACATGTCTAATGCTGATACAATGGCAGATGCTTTTGATACACAGGTGTACTTTCTGAGAAATCAGCTCAAAGCATTTTAAATGGTACATATAATTCAAAGTCATATTCCTTTCTTTAGAAAATCAATTCAATGTGAACCAAGAACATGAGTCATCCTTGTTTCCTCTAAGTCTTTAGTATTTCTGGCTGCTCAGAGTTTGGTTTCAGATCAAAGCAAGATAAAAGTGAATTAAAGATTCTTCTAATCTGTTATTCAGATCTGATTAAAATATATTTCCTTTTACCTATTGCATAATATGTCATATATTTTGTTTTATTGTGTTTCGGCAAGAAAATTAAATACAATATGTTTGTGGAAAATGAAGTTTTATTTAAATTTAGTAAATCCTTTGTCTGAACTTATATCAAAACACAAAAATAAAGAGGTAAGTAAATAAGTTAGAACAATCATTAACATATCTGCCACCAAAAGAAAAGTTTATACTTAGTTGATCAAATTTGTACGTAAAAATAATAAAATTTTCAAAATAATCTAAGCAATTAATTGTCATTTAGGAGGCTGAAAAAAGAAAAGTATAGCTTTAAGATAATTTTAAAAGACATGCTATTTAATATGAAAAATTTAAGAGCCATAAGTATTTTCTTCATCCATTTCTGCTCCTGGCCATTAACTTTCCCATATGAAAAAAAGAAGATAAAAAATTCTACACAAAAACAAAACATTTTGCCACTGCCCAATTAAAAAAAAAACCAAACACCAAAAAAAAAAAAAAAAAAACAAAAAAAAAAACCCCAAAAAAAAAACAAAAAAAAAAAAAAAAAAAACCAACAAAAAAACCCCAACAAACAAACAAAGACACACACATGCACACAACCCAAAAACCCCCACAAACAGGAAGAGGAATAACAAAACCAAGAAGAATGACTTGTATTTCTCTGGTCTCTTATCAAAGACTATTTGCTATTCTTAGTGAAAGATAAATGTTGATGCTTTTGAGCAGATAAAATTCCACAATTGCAGACAATATGTCCCTACAAAAAGAAGTTACTTCAATAGATGGAAAGTCCAAGTAAGGATTTTTGGTTTCCCCAAACCAAACAATAGGGAAAAAGCTCGGTTACATACTCAGTTACTGTACTATCTTTGCAATGCTGCTAATTGACATAAATGCTTCTACTGGAAGAAACTGGATGAAAGGACAGGTCCTTGGTTTCTCATGCTTTCTGGTGCACTGGCATTGTTCTCAGGCATCCCTCTGTCTGTGTTACACCTACCACAGTGGCTGTTCTGGGCAGGTACTGTCTTTGAGACGGCTCTTGCCATCTGACTTTGCCCTCATAACATAATGGACTTGGACTGCTGCACCCATTCTGGGCTTCATTAATGCCAAAGGGCAACATGTCAACATACTATCTGCTTTTATGTCACTTTATATCATTGTGGTCTACATCAGTGTCATAACTGCTTTATATGCTTCTTGGCAACAGAGACAGGAACTTCAGCAACTGGGGTCACCTTGCAGCATTCTGTACATGTCTCCATGTGCCATTCAGTTCAGAAGGAGAGAGTGGACCTGAGGACACCAGTCAGACTGGCAACTGCAGCCCCACTGATACCAGTACCAGAAGATTCAAACATTGAACAGGAAAAAAATAATTCTATAGATTGCCCAACTCTGGACTCACTGAAAAAGCCCTAAAACCTGACCATTGGTTTTGAGACACTTTTACTATTTGGACCCTTGATTGTGTCAATAAGAATCTCTCTCTGAGACATCCAAATTTTTCACCACTTTGAAAATTACATGAAGAAAGACTGGTACTCAAGCTGATATTTTTCTCTCACCCATGAAACTAACTAAAACTCTAATTTATAGTCAATGAAAATTACTTGCCAAAAGCCTTCCATAACTTTCTGCAGATATTGAAGAAGCATGTCCAAACCTCAGTACTGATTAGGCACATAGAGAAAATATCACTCCCACCCTTGAATATTGCATATTGGCTCAAATAGAATCAGAAGGTGCTTTCTTGATTATTATCTAATGTTTTAAACAGTTGTTCTTGTGAACACCACTGCTAGGAAACACTTTTATACACAGACCCCAATACACATATTTTTTAAACTGGTGCAGAGTGCCTGTTTTCTTTAAGGTCTTCCTGAACCAGGTGTTTTTCACCTACTGATGCACTGTCTGATGGAAGACGTGGAACTGTTGGAGCAAGTCCAGAGGAGATCCACAAAGCTGTTAAGAGGACTAGAGAATCTCCCCTACAAAGACAGGCTGAGAAAGCTGTGGCTGTTCAGCCTGGAGAGAGGAAGTTGTGTTGAGACCTCATAGCACCCTTCCAGTATCTGAAGGGGCCAACAAGGGGCCTATCCTTCATCAGGGAATGGTTTCAGACAGCAAGAATAAGTTTAGGTTAGGTATTTGGAAGAAATTCTTTACAGTGAGGGTGGTGAGGCACTGGAATAGATTGCTCAAAGAAGCCATAGGTGCCCCATCCCTGCCGGTGTTCAAGGCCAGGTTGGATAGGGCTCTGAGCCATCTGGTCTAGTGAAAGGTGTCCCTGCCCATGCCAAGGGAGCTGGAACTAGATGATATTTAAGGTCCCTTCCAAACCATTCTATGATCTAAGATGCCAGACAAGTGCAAGTGTGAGTTCTGGTACTGAGCAGAATAGAGGCAAGACATCATCGGTGTCTTTGAACTCTCTGAGAGTAGTAAATTTATTTAGAGAAATTGCTCTGATGATTTAGCAGAAGTGAAACAGAAAAAGTCTCAGCTCTTCAGTACTCCCTAAAGTGACAATTTTGGGGAAGCTTTTCATATCCAAGATCTGGCAACTGCAACCAATATAGCGAACAAAAGGCAAAACATCTACCAAGGGAAACATCTGCCTCAGAGACTGAAGCATTTTCAGCTGGGTCTATTTAAAGACTGTGTAACACACAGTATCAAAAAGTCAAATGAAGTACCAAATAAAGTCAGCTGTCACTTGACAGCATGGGGTAAAAGCCAAAGCCTGAAAACACTGATTGATAACTAAGAATACTCAAGTCTACTAAAAGAAGAATAATCTTGAGCAAAGTCATGGCAAATGGAACTTGGGTACAGACAAAAATCTCATCCGTCTTGAAAACTTGTGTCAGTTTCTCTGCTACATGTATGTATGTGCAGTCACAGGTATTTGTAAGGGAGCAGGGCTCACAACAAGAAGTTTTTCAGTTCTTCCTGCAGTCAATACCTTGAAGTGGTTAAAAAGAGGGCTCTTCACACTTTGTAGAGACATGCACCCTTCAGGTACAGAGTTACAGAGCCTGCTGTCAGTCTCTATCCCTGAGTTCAGGTACATAGTAGATCTTCAGTGCTCCTGCTTTTCTCAGCTGAAGGTTGTGGGCTAAAGTGAAATCTATCCATTTCACAATTAGAAACATAATTATGGACATCTTTATTTGCACTTAGGTTTAAGGTAGAAATCTATATAGTATATGCAAAGAAAAACTCAATAATTTCTCAAACATTTCTGCAAAGACTACTTTCAAAATGTACTTAACATTTTATATATAAATACTTAAATACTTCTATTTTACCCAGTTGCTGGACACCCAGAACATCTATTTCTAATTGCGCAGCTTGCAAATACCTCAAAATATAATTCTATGCATTAAATATTACTGCCAGTTTGTCTACAACATGCAGGTAGTAAAAAAAGAAAAGAGCCTACTAATTGATCAGCATGTAAACAGCCTCAGCTCTGGGCCATAAATAAGCATTTTCAGCATGTAGATAGCCACTGACAAGTGCCACTTCTAATCACTTAGTTAATATTGAAGGGGAAAATAAACCCCAACAATACAACACTTCAGCTTGCCGTGTATGACCTTGATTCTTACCTTTCACATGCTGATAATACTCATCTGGCTAGATTCAATCTATTTTGTATTCACACATTGCTAACAGAATTATTTATGATAACAGACTTCTAAGAAAACAATTTCAGGTTCTTCTTCTTAGATAATTATCATTAGCTACAAAGTATCAGACAACTACAACTCCTCAGCCAGAGCATTACATGCATCTTCCATTTGATTCAGCATAAATGTCACATGCTCCTTCACTCACACACTCAGCTATAATTATATAAGTCTTAAGGAACAGTTCTCAATAAAATCTAAGGTAAAAACCCTCCACAAGCTTTCACATTTTGTGGAAGTTGAATCACATTTCAAAATATTTTAGTCTGAGGGAAGGACTAAAGTTTTTTGGTGGTCTGGTTATTGCACATAGTAAGGTAAGCAGAACAGGAATTAAGAGTGAAGTAAAATGACATATAGAACAAAGTTTGCATTTCCCTGTTTCAGCACATGCTAAGAACAAAAGTATTTCTGATACTTTTCTCAAATTGCATGCATTACACTTTAGTATTAACCAATATTTATTGCCTCAATAATAGGGTGAAAAGGCTCCTGTTTGATCTTACCTTATACCACTGCACACTAGAGGATCCTATCCTACCTTTTTCTGCTGGGCACCTCATAGCCAGTTAATCCCAAGGCACTTCTTTAATTGCCCATGGCATGCACAGGCAGCAAAATTATCTATGTGTGGTGTTCCATATCTGGAATGAATCAGTTGCACATGGAAATCTCACCTATTGACTTTTGCTTATATATCTTATATTTCCTTTTTCTCCACTTGTATATCATAGAAAGCAGATATGAACCTTGGTGCTTTGATCAGCCTAAGCAAAGGATGTGCATGCTCCTCTGATCATGGCTTTTACAGTGCCATTGTGAAAAGAGTCAGAATTTATCCCAGCACATAGCTCCATGTAGCAATAAGCATGAGGACACTGCTGGGACAATATTGGAACGTGATGGAAAAATTTAACAAAGACGATGCTTTGATTTGTTTCAGTGACCCATATCATTATTCAGCATAGAGAATTCATCTCCTAAAACATTCAGCAGTACCTGGCCTGTTGATAGCAGCAGATTGCTGCTTTCTGTGAAAAAATGAGACAGCTGTTATTTCTGCTCTGTACCTGCTGCCCACCCCCATAGCACCTGCAACATCATCAGTTCTACTTGAAATGTAAGGATCTATTACACAACTCAGGAAACATTTTCTCTTTAGTTGTTGTAGGTCTGAGATAGTCGGCTCTCAATCACTTTAAGTAAGATCTTTTTGCTGCTAGCTTTGATCTCCCTATTCTCAAGAAAGAAAAAATGAAAGTGCTGACATAAAAAGATTAGATCATATTAAACTGAATCAAAGAAAGTGTCAGCTTTACTATGTGCTAGGAAAAGACCAGGAAAGCAACATCCTTACCTAAATTGGTTTTAGACAGATCTAGGAGTTGAGCAGTTCCAGTAAGAGTTCGATTCAGCTTCTGAATTTATGTGATTTCAGACCCCAGTGATTCAAATTTCACAAGGACAAGCAAGCCCAGAAAGCACCCAATAGCTTTCCTGAAAATCATGTTATACATCTTGCACTACCCTGGGCAAAATTTATCATCTTAGGTCATGACTGAACCAAACCAGAGAAATAAGTTCTTTCTTTCCAGAAGAAAAAATCTGTACAGAAATTTAATATGCAGCCATAGTTAAAGTGGCAACTTGTGAGTTTTGACATCCTATCCACTAATACTATCACCCTTCCACACCCACTGAATTTGTGATACTTTGATTTAAAGTTCAGACCTACTGTTTAATTTTGGTCACATCATTCCATTACTGTATGAAAATAAAAAGAGGGCCTGAAACAATCTGCTCAAAGGTTGGCCAAAGCCCTTCTTTTGACTTAGGCTGTGGAATAGTCCCTTAAAAGTATGACTGTCATCTTCCCAGTTTTAGTGTTGAGTATTTCAGATACTCAGTTGATTTTATAATTTTGAGCTTAATTCTAGTTTATCATTCAGGGTGAAGGGCTTACTTTCACAGTTAGAGACATTTCCAGCTGAAATAAACTGAAACTTTCCTAACAAGAACCACAAAAGAGAAGTATTGTTTAAAATCCTCAGCTGTATTTGATTCCAAATCCAAAGGTTAAAAGAAGAGCTATTTCTTCATGAATTATGAATTCAAGGATTCTTTCATCATTAATGTATAATTGACCTTTTCTGTCCTGACTCCTAGTTTAGTGATTTATTTTGATAAATAAATAAGTGAATGAAACAAAAATCTTCAAAATACTTTTGTTGAAACTTGCATACCTTAGGAATGCCACAAGTTAAAGAAAGGGAAAATATCCTCTGAGACAGAACCTGGTACACTGACACTCAATTAGATTTTGACCTTCTTCACCCATAAAGGATTGGTAGACAGACATTGTTTGCTACTTGCCTGAATTAAATTAGGTCTCCTGAGATGCATATGAAGTAATTTAAAAAAAGAAAAACACTGTTAACTGAATTTGCTCAACCATCAGTCTGAAGCAAACCTTATTTACTGTATTCATCTATTAAACTAATATAATCTTTCATATTTTAATCAGAAAAAAGTGACATTTAATTAGTGCTACACAGCCAAGACTTGAAGAAGCTCCCCTCTCTGAGCATTCAGCTAGGCTATCATTTTTCAGTCTCACCACAGTGAGTCTCGTATGCTTTTATGCTTCCCTTGGTCAAAGCAAATTGCAGGATTGTTTTATTAATTCAACTGCCTGACACCCTTTCTCAGCAGGAATAAGCACTCTTTTCACAATTTCATACAAATCACATCTTTTGGCTCAACTACCTTATACTGCAAGGACTGGAACCATCTCCTTTCCCAAATCCTTAAATTTCTTTGAGTACATTTCATCTTTTTTTTAAAGGACTTGTGGTGGCTGAGACAGAGATATTAGTTTATAAAAATAAACAAAAAAAAAATCAATGTCATAATAGCAATCTACAGGTCTAGACATACCAACAAAAATAAAAGAAAAAAGCCAAAAGCCCTGTGAACATGACTGCCATACCTTCCCTTCTCCTTTTTTCAATTAAAAGCTACAGCAATGTTCTTCTGTTGAGTGGTTTCAGACTGTGACTCAGAGATCCTTGGCTCTTCCTTGAATGCTCAGTTTCTTCCATCCTGAGGTGCTGAAATTAAGCAGGTTACTTCAATGGTGGCATATTTTCATTTCTGCCCAAATTTCCTGCATCGGCCTTGTTTTTTCTTTCATGTCCACTTCTTCTCACACTCTGCTTTGTAAAACTGACTGGTTTTTGTTCTAATTGGGAACCTTAGAAACCTTCCACTCCCAGCCTCATGAAGAAATTAAAGATAACTGTTTTCTCATCAAATATGGACATCCCATTGTGCTATGGCATTTCTACCAGGGTGGTGGCTGTTGGGGTTTAATGGTTCCTAAGTGCTTTGGGTCCTGAGTAGCTTGGCAGAGTTCTGATATTATGCCATTTTATTCTAATGATAAAGCACTTTCATAAGCTTACTCACTCTGACCTATATCTACACACAGACAAAGCCTGTAAATCTTTAGGGCTTTATTTATTTTTCAAGGACTTAATTTAATCTTTTTAGAAATAGGTAACCTGAATTCCTGATTTTAAAAAAGCATAATGGGTCAAAGCAACATGAGCAAATCAAGCCTCAGTTAACAGTCTTCTGAGTCAGCTTGCAAAGCCTAAAACACAAATATATGATTTTTTAATATTTCATCATTTTACAGCAGGAAATTATAGCAGCAGCTTTGCAATATTGGCCATTTAAAATCAAATTCTTCCATCTCAAAGTGAACTTCCCTTGCCACTGCCCACCCAAAATCATATTGCAGTAATTAACTTCTAAGTGACTGGTTCTATAACTTCAGCTATTTGACACTGCAGTCCAATAAAAGTGGCATGAGCTAATTTCATAGGAGCTTCAAAGACTTGTTTTGCATGAGGCAGCCACTTACTACAAAAAAAAATTTTTTTTCTCCAAGCACAATATACAAGGAGTCTTTATTCATTAAATGTTCACTTATTTTACACAAGTATAGTCTGAAGACCATGGCCTTGTCTGAAGTATCTAGCATTATAATATATTTATTGAGAAATTTATTGATCACAGTCTGAATATTTATCTTATTTTCCTTTAACATTCCCATTAAACAACATTTTTACATTCTTTTTGAAGAAAAAGGTATCAAAAAGATGAGAAAACAAACTAGGTCATTAAAAAGGTACTTGAGAATACTTCCAACAGCAACCCACAGGCTTAGGCTCATTGTCAAGTATAATTTATGAAAACTTGTTAAATTTACTTAGGATAACTGGGAGGCAGACTAGACTAGTACACTAATAACCTCTTTAACATAAAGCCTTATGGAATACAGTGCATCCTTTATCCAATAAAAAGGTTAATTTAGCTTGTCATGACACAAAACTGAATTGACAGGTAAATTTAAAAGCTCTCAATTTGTGTGATTAAATTAAAATACTAGGTGATATCCAAGCTATTGCTACTATTCAACTGTTTTTTCTTGCCTTATCATATAAAAATTAGATATTCAGTGTGCATGCAAGAAAGTCAAACGAATGCAGAGCCACCACCAAAAAAAATCTACTATGCACTGACATTTCAGATCAGCCGTTTTTTCTCTGCCTTAATTAGGCCATTTGTATTTTAAAATTCCACTTAAATTAAGAAAACTTTACTTTTTAGTGGATTTTTGGTCTGCATATAATCAGTTTCTTGCTTAACCAAGAACTGATACCATTCCTTCTGGCCTGCTGATGAAAACTCATCTCTGCTTCTACTATTTGTTTCTCATACACAAATTAGTCACAGGTGAAAAGTTATTGCATGTAGCTTGTGTGCACACACATATATGCAAACACATGCACACATATGTTATGTTGAAGCTGTATCCTGTTCTGAGCCTAGACTGGGAGATGATCATGATGAACAACAGGAGATTCCTGTGAAGAATGCGAGACTCCTTGTTGCTGTGTCGCAAAATTAATGAATACCTGTAAGACATGATAAAAAGCAGGATTTTCAAAATAAAGGTACTTGAATTCAGACTTTGGGCATATAGGTGATGGTATTTCTTAGCTGCTCTCCGTAGCTTTTTTGACAAAATAATTAATAACTCATGTTGAGGGAACACTTCTAGAAACCTGTTTTATAAACTCAAGAAATAATCTCTCTTCCTCTCTCCAGCTAAGACAGGGGTTGATAAATGATAAAAATTATGGTAAAATGAGTAACCAAGATAGGAAAAATACATTTTATGCACAAGTAAATATGAAACAATGGTTTTAATTGTCTTTGAATAACATACCCAAAGAATCTGGGTCTGTTGTTTCTGCCAATAAATATTACAGATAAGTGTGCAAATATTTCAAGGTGAAAGCACACTTCTGATTCAACAACTAATATGCCTCCTTGAACTTGTTTGGTGTTTTTAAGATACAGATCTTATTACCTAAAGCCTTGTTTCATTTTTAATCACACAACTATTTCACAGTAAGGCATGGAGAGGGAAAAATGGCTCTTTATTCAAATGACCCTCTTCATATCCAAGCAAACTTGGGGTGCATTATAAGTGTGTTTGTTACTGTGAAGAGCTATTTTCCTGTTTAAAACTGACACTAATCAGGGAGAGGAAGTGGTGGTAGGTGACTGAGGTGATGCATCACCATGAAAAATGGAGAGAAAGTAAACCTGAGTGAACAGTGCCTGAAGAAACAGGCTGAAATTATCTCATATGCAGTCACTCAGTGAATAGATCATTTACAAGTAGTTAGTAGACCAGCACAGAGGAGAATACCTCAATAATGATTTGCACATGGGAAAAGGAAACAAATTCACACCATCAATCATAGAAAATTAATATTTTGACTAGATGTGCCTCTCACTTTGCAGAATGAATAACAAGCAGTTGCATAAGAAGATGCTGTAACACATCCTAATCACCCAGAAATCCCATGCTTGCCATCAATGTGTTATTCTTTTTCTCACAATAGGACTTCGTGGTCTTTAGCAGTTGGGTCTCTTCCATCTGCTTGTGCATTTAAAATTCTCACAGGAAAATGTTCTGGAAGTCTAAGGTTTACCATGAGTTACAGAGACCGGTTCAGCCTTTTCAAGGACATTGGTAAGATTCCAACTTTTGGATTATGGAGGTAGCAGCTCCTAAGTCCCACCTTGTCATCCTGCACAGCTCCAGATTCATCTGGAGCACAGATTATGTTTGTGCACGCTATAAGAATGTGGCTTGCTGTGATGCTTTTACTATGCTCCCCTCCAGCGTGGGACATGGAATCCACTGTGTGACCTGAGATGGCCTGGAATATTGCATACATTCAGGTAACACAGCAAATGATAGAATATTCTACTATCAATAGCTACAATACACAGCACATTTAGAAAAAAAAAAAAAAAAAAAAAAAAAAAAAAAAAAAAAAAAAAAGCATGGGGGCAGGGAAAATATGGGGGCAGGGAAGAAAAGAAAGAAAAATGATACAATACCTGCTCTAATGTGGTTTGGCTAATGGAGTAGTGTTTGATTTGGAGAGAAGCTTTGTGATTCTCTAGGACTCTGAAGAGCTCTGCTAAACATCCCTGACTTCTTGGTACATGGTACTCAAGCAGGTTAAGATGTTGTCCCTGAAAGCAAGCAAAAATTATAAAAACAGATAAAAGTGAATGTACTTTGTGATGAAGCTACACTTGCTTATAATCAGTCTAACTTCAATAGGCTCTTATTGCAGATTAATATGGAAAATATGAGCTTTTAACTCTTTTTTTCTTTTAAAAAATAACATATTTTGTCTACATTCATAGCACAACGCGATTCATACTGAGAGCACAGATTTTGTGTGTATTCTGAGGTGACGGCTTGTTAATCTCAGAAAAGATATAAAACTTTAGGGAAATTTTAACCTAACAGACTACAGCTGCTACAATGCAGTCTGGGAAAAGGCTGAGCATATATAGACACACAGCTCTCTGAGCTCAATACAGACTTATACCCACAAAGAGGTTTATATCTAAGATAGACATTGTTTTCCATTATTCTTTTCCTAAACGCAGTTAAAGTCTTTGAGAGTTTTTATTAGAATGTAATTGCTATGGGTCTTTTATAAGGCTTTGTATTAAAATCAAAGAATCTCAGTAAAGGCTGAGACTTATCAACTCTGGGCTTTATTAGAAAGCAATCAAAGCAAATACTCTTAGTGACTACGCTGTAGTCCTGCTTTGGGTGAACACAGATTTTAGCCCAGATTCATCAATAATAAAAGCAAAAGGAAATTTTCAGTCAGAGAAAAAGCCTTTTGGAGCTGATTTAACCAACATCACAAGTCCAATTTTTTATGAATTGCTTAATAGAAAAATAAAAGGGATATTCATATGTACTTCTTCCAAGTAGATCAAGTAGATCAATATATCCAAACATGTACATACTGTTCTTACCAGCCCCAAATTAATCTTGCCATATACTACAACAAGGAGTTTTATCTGTACCTTAAACTGTGTTCCAGGAAAATGCATTTGTAGACATTCCAAAATCATTCTTCCATAGCTTATTTCTTTGCTAAGCCAAACCTTGACAGAATAACCATCTCCAAACCTGGGGATGAGATGCAGAAGACATGAGATGAAGACACCATGAAGACAAGGAGAACATTTGGTCCAATTGATTTTCCTATGATTATATCAAATATCATGCATGCCTACTGCATTATCACTGTGATTTTACTATAATGCTATTGAACAACAGAACTTCAATGAGAAAATTTTAAAATTAATAATAACAGAGACAAGAAATGTGTTATGCCGAATTTTAGTTACTAGTGTGTTTCACTACTGAACTTTTGTTTATACCTGAACTTTTCTTTGGCTCTGTGGCCATGTAATCTCTCTCAGAATAATTTAGGAAATGAACTTCTCTTTCTCAACACAAATGTGATAAAATTTAAGTGCAGGCAATCTAACCAACACTATATTTTTTATTAGCTTTACTTGTTGCTGATGGTTATTTGGGAAAGTTGCAATACACCAGTGAACACTGAAATGACAGCTATGTTCTTATGCGCATTTCTTAAGCAATGGAGGCTGTGCTGCACCAGTCCCCAGACAGGGGTGCACAGACAGAGCTCAGCAGAGACAAAAAGGGGCTGTGCTGCATCCTTTCCCTCCTTTGCAGCTACATGTCCTCCTTCCTTTGGGTTCTCTTTCTTGGGTAATTGCTAGGGGAAGACACCAGCAGGAGCCACATGAGAAGAGCTTTCCAGTGCTGTTCCCTGTTGCCAGTGAGCAAGGGAAAGGCAGAGCTGAAAGGGGGACAGGGAGCTTGGGCAACACTGACCTTGTGTCCCCAGAAATCTGTCACTTCCTCTATCTTTCCACTGACCACCAGTCCAGCATCCTTCATTCCAGCATAATTCCCTTTTCTTCATTCTCCAGTGTGACAATTACTCATTGCCAAATCCTTTGTTCCAGTGGTTTGCTTCCTAATGATTGCCTCTGCAATATGCCCTTGTGCCAAACCCCTCCTCTCTCATGTCTTTTCCTGTGTGCAACTCATGATTCAGGGCAGCAGCTGGCCTAATTGGGTCTGACTGGTGAGAAGCACATTTTCATGTCATCAAAGCTGAGGATATATCACAGCACACTCTAAAATGTTGCCCTATTTCAATACATTAAAAAATGTCTACACATTATCAATCAAAAGGTAAAAAAAAATAGAACTATTTTGAGATATATGTCCAGTTTAACCGGTGCATGAGTGATTCCCAGCAAAATATTCCACATGAAACACGACATGTTTACTCACCTATAGTAAGTATATAGCAATGTAAGGGCTTTAACTTTTATTTTGCATTGGGTCAGAAACTCTGTTGTTATAAAGGAGCAATCTGCATTGATTTAAGAACACTGCAAGCTTCCACAATGAAAGAAAATGGAATGCAGATTTTATTCTATTAAGAATTTCACATGAATTCAAAATATGATTTCCAAGGATCTCAAACAAAAATCTTAATTTTTTATGTAGCACAAAACAGTGGCAGCTTCAGCATAAAAATGAAAAGCCTCATTACAGATAAATGTGCATAGGGTCTTTTAGCCTTTGGTTGTGGGGTTTTTTGTGGTTTTTTTTTTTGTGGTTGGGTTTTCTCTTTGGTTTGTTTACTTTTTATTGTAGTCAAATGAAACCACTGAACTACTTGAAATGGAGTAAGAAACATCCTGATGCAGTGTCCTGTCTGTTGGTTCCTGAAGGATGTTTCATGAACTAAATTGTACTGAGCCCAGACAGCAGGGTACTAAATATTTATTGGAGAGTGTAGCCTGACAGACAAACAGTGCTGATTCATCAAAGATATCCAGAATTAGGTGGAATCCTAAGCAGTGTCTGGCAGATTTGCTTTGCAATGATTTACTACGTTTTAAATAGATCTCTAATTAAATGTTTTAAATGCATAGCATCATCCCTGAAAAAAATACATGCGACAATAAAAGAAGTTGTTACAAAGATGGATATAGTTAACAAGGGTATTCAATTTAGTTGGCAGCTAACCTGAGGCAACATTTTACAAGAGATCATTGATTCTGATCAGTTTTTTGGCATTTCTATATAACGACCACTGAATTACAGTTTGAAAAATGCTGGTTTATGGAGACATTCAACAGTCTCATAAAATGAAATTGCTGTATACAATGAAGTTTCCAAAGAAAATGAATCAAAATTCTGATTAGCAAAGACAGAGGAGTCTGAGCAACTTTGGTTTAGTTCTAAATTGTGAATGGCATAAATGCCAGCGTGGCACCAATAAAAAGCTTTAGAAGTTTTTCTTCTTTTGGCTAGTCGAGTTATGATGCTTCTATACCTTGATTTTATACTTCATTTTAGTACAAGAGCTCCCCATATAGAGGAAGATGATCAGCAATAAACATTTCCCCCTGCTATAATCAGCAAGCTGCTTTCAGCAGTGCACTGAGGCAATGGAAACTGAGTTGACTATTTTGTTCACTCTGTTTTCCTCTCTGATTCAGACAATTTCATTAATTCAGAAACCTAAAGTGCAATAACAGAGAAAACCACAATCTGGTTTGATTAGCACTGTTAGGATCAAACCTTTAGCACCTGATAGTTCAAGTCCTAAAGAGGACGACATTATCATTAGAATGGCCCAAGTTGAGCCAGCAGACTCATTCAGCAGCTGTCTCCTACAAAAGATTCTTCATTTCTTCAAAGTTATTCAAAAGAGAACATATTGTGTGCTGCCATGTTACTTTAACAACACCTGCATTTCTATTTTTATATAAACAAACACACAAACCCACATATTCTAAATAAAATAAAATATTTTTCTTCTCTCTAGCCTTCCTCTTCATCAATCAAACTACTAGTTCATGCTCGACTTTCACCTCATTAGTGGCTCAGGGAGTATAACTTATTGAGTGGTTTTTTCTGTTAAAATGCCAACATGAGACTGAAGCTAAAATATAAATTCTCAAATTGACTGCAAACTAATTAACTTGACTAAAGACAGCATCAGCTGCAGAAGCTGGAATTTAGCAAGAACTACAAGTTCACACTTTTAATTTATACAGGTCCTCAAGGTATCTGGGCACTCAGATAACAAAGGAGCAAAAGGAACATAAAAAGGTAGCAAGGAATGGAAATATTTCCATACCAGGAATTACTAAATAGGTAAAAGTGAAAGAAAGATAACAAGGTGGTTGAAAGGTATTTTTAAGGAGCCCAGAACCATGACTAAGCAACAAAAATAAGAAATAATTCTTCATTCATATGTTTCTCATGCAAGAGCAGGGGACACAGAGCTAAACTATAGGAAAAGAAATGCCAAGTCAGTAAGATGAAGTAATCTTCCTTACACTATTCAGAGAAAATGTACAACTCAGTGGCGTTGGGATGTGCTAGATGTCAGAACTTGACATGGGTTGAATAAGAGACCAGAAAAATTCATGGTGGGAATCCACTAAAATAGCTTCTGATTTAAGAAACCTCTAAAAAAGAAACTGCTGAAGGTGGTTGTGTAATGTGGCAATTTCTTGTACTTATTTTGTTCCTATACTTTTTCCTCTTGACCACTTTCAGAGAGAGAATACTCTGCTAGCAGGTGTTTGATGTGATCCCAGGCTTCTTTTGGTATAAATATCTCCAAGAGGAGGTCAGCCTGGGTAAATCACCCAAATGGTTCCACAGTTCTCAGAAGTGTAGCCCCACAGCCACATAGCCAGCAATACAAAAATAGTTTCTGTAAATCGACTTCAGATATGTGTCTACACAAGCTCCACTCACACACTGAAATAAAGTGTAACCAAATCCATACTGAGGAAGTCCCCTGGATGGTTTCCTGGTCCTCTTTTAACCTTGCACTGGTAATGGAAGTGGATTTAGCAGTCCAAGGGCTGAAAATTCTCATGAATATCAAGGAAAGGAGCTGCCACTTGGGGCAGGGTAGCTTCTCAATGTTCCTTTCTGCCCATTCCTTGGAGGTCCTGGTTCAGAGGTTTGAATAGGGACAAGAGTTCTTGCTGAAACACAGCTGAGCCTGCATTTGGTCACAAGGAGCCCCTAGAGGAATTAACCCAATGGGTTTTCTTACGCTTGACCCATGAAAATCTGGTTTATGTGAAAGGTGAAAAAGAAAGTACACTATCAGCAGATTTAATTTGCTTTAAAAAAAAAGTCTGTGTTTTAATTTAAAAGGCTTAAGAGTTTGCTCAAATTAACAAAACCAGACTTTGAAACCACTGTTTTAAGTTACAGCAGGTCCAGGATAAACAGCTCATCAAATCACACTTTTCCCACAGCCTATTTACCAACTCTTCTCTCCCCCAGTAAAATTTGTGGAATGTAATCTCAGGAAATGAAGAACAGGGCCCCATTTCCTAAACTTTGATGAATAAGAAAAGTATCTAATCACCCATATGCTTTTTTCCCCACTAATCAAAGGGTACATTTCCTGGACAATGTTGTGCTATATTTATATATACACATCAAAAAATTACAGCTCACAGAATGTTTACTGGTGGAAATGTAATGTGCATATTTTGTGTATGCACTAGTTTGATCAAAGGATTGCTTCAAAATGACATTATTGGATAAAAAATAAAAAATAGTAAAGAGAACATTGGCACTTAATGTCTGCAAGGAACTGCATCTTTTAGAATATATGCCATAAATCAAAGAGAGGGAATAATATTCTACTGTGCTGTTTATCCCTCTGCTTTGGTTTACATTCATTTGGAGGCAGATATGGTTCTACTTTCCCTAAGTGGATAGAATCATGGAATCGTTTTAGCTAAAATGGGCCTCATCTAGGCAAGATAACTTAGTTACACAAGTATAATTGCTGAAGCGTGGGCTACACATCCAGGTAATTCCTCTCACAGCTTTAGACACAAATACTATCTACAAACAGAACAAATCTTGAACAACATTGAAAACAAAACATTTTGAAAAACATTGGGAAAAAAATAAAATTGAAATAAAATTATTAAAACAAATTCATCACAATTTAAGATAATTTTAAATCTCACAATGTATTTTATTATTTTGTCTATCAAGAAACAAGAAAATTCAATACCAAGGGAAAAAGGTAATTAATTTTAAATACTTGTATTTAAAAAAAAAAGGTAAAATCTAATGCAAATACCCTGTCACTTGTAAAATGGGATTTCCTTCTGCATTTATTCAGAATCTCAGCCTTGCTGAACAGATAAACTTGATTAGATGCAAACAAACAGACATAAATGAATTATAAAATCTCTCTTCCATGTACTATTCATAGCGTTTGTTTCATCATTTTTTTCGTAATCATGATTTTTCCAGGGTAACAATAGAAACACAAAAACAGTTATTAAAATGATGACAAACACTCATTCAGGTATATTGTACATGCACTATTAGCTCACACACACTCAGGCTTTCATATCAAACCATCTAAAGTTAATTTCTGTATTTAGTATTGTAATTGTCGTAACAGTGACAGTCCCAGATTATGAGCAGTGCAGGGTACAACTTTGCCTTGCTCTCTGTGTGCTTGTAAATTCTTAGGTGTGATTTTCAAATATGTGGTGGAACCCTCAAAAAATCTTGTTAATTGTTTATATAGGTGCATACACAAGAATCCCTCCATATTTGAGCTTGTTTATCTGTACATACTGCCAAGTATCAGGGATTTTTTTATTCTTGCATTATTTATATATTTTACTCCCAGAGAAACAGGAGCAGCAGTGCTATAATCCTGTGTAAAGCTGATGGTACAGCCTATAAAGAACCCAAACTGTTTCCTCAAGGCAAGGAAAGAGCCCCTTCTGGGGCTCAACAGTGAAGAAGGCAGGAGTAAGTAACATTGCCATTGTGTTGCTGTGACTGGTTTTATGTGTACTGGCTTTTAATAACATAATAATCATGGTATTGCACACTAAAATATCTATTAAAAGACCTTATCAACACCTCAAGGTCAAATCTCAAGCTAAAAGGTGTTTAATGGAGAAAATTAAATGTAAAATTAAAATTTAAACCACAGTTATATTTGCTTTATGTAATAAACATCAGTTACACCATCACACAGCAGCCTGCCATGCAATCCCTATTGTGAATGCCTTACAAGATACACTGGATGTACCTGCTCAGACAGGTGGCTTTATTTACTGCAATGCCTAGAAAATGTTGCAAATAAGACAGCAAATTGATGAGAAGAGGGAAGAAAAAGGGAAGAAAAAGGGAAGAAAGTGCTTGACTGCTCTGGAACGCCCTGGGGAACCAAATCTTACCCTCTCAGCCTCATACACCTGTGTGGTCTGTGGCAACTTACTTAGACCACACCTTCCTTTATTGTTTTCCTGTCTTCTTAAGGGCCCACCTGGAGACAAAGGGCTCCAGCTGGCTGGGGGAATTCACAGTGCCTTCTGGAACACCCACAGCTACAGCTGAAGCTAACAGGAGTTTTGCTTTGAATGCAATGTTGAACAAATGTGAAATTTTTAGTCATAAACTGCTCAGATGGACTACCCAAAACCTTTTAACTTTAGCACCAATCTTTGGTTACTCCTCTATAAAATGGGAATAATTATGTTAAGTCAAGTTTCCCAGAGGTGCTGTGGAAAACAAAGATGTTGATGTTTGTGAAGCCCTGATCCAATAAATGCTGATAATACTGTATTTAAGGACAGGTTTGAAAAACCCCTAGTAAAACACATACTAGGGAAAGAGAAGAATATGAAATCTTAATTAGCTGCTGATAATTTAATTATTTATTTTGAGATACAATGCAGCATTGTATGGAAAACATAATATAAAATGACCAAAAAAAAAAGCATTCTAATGCATATGCACAGTAAGGCTGAATAAATATTGTACAAAGTTTTAGGAGAGTCAAAAGATACTGTTCATTCCTGCATTCTCAATCTGTTTGTTTTTTAAATTTTAAGAACTCTTTTCTTCAAACTTTTCTCTTGAAAGATAAATAGCTATATTACATGATTACACATCTACTGCCTTAATACATTTTTCATGTACAAGAGGAAGGCTTTTTTTGGTCAAGAAGAATGATTTTTTTTTTTTAATATATTTTATAGCATGTAAGAAACTTATTGCTAGTATGTTAATTAATAATCCTGTGTCCGTCAAAGGCTGAAATATTGATGAGAACTTGAATTTTAATCCTTTCTTTTCCATTTAAGAAATCTATATGTGTAGGTTTGAGGAAACCAATAAAATATTCTCAATCAACCTTTAAAAAAAAGGTAAAGTATGAATGGAATGCCAACATATTTCCATTCTAACTCTTTCGGTGCACAGATAAGACTTGCAGAGCCCTTTAATCCTCCCTCAGGTGAGAGAGACAAAGTGAGAACACGTAGAGGAACAACACGAAGACACCAAGGTCAATGAAGAAATAGTCAAGTCCCAGATAGGAGAGATGAGGGGATGCCTTGATTGTGGGGCTGAAATCCTCTTGTAAAGCTATGAAGAAGAATGTAATTGATACATAAGATTCTTTTTCCCTGTAACTTGTTGAAAGTATGGGGAGATGAAGTGTTCAAATTGTAGATATGAGCAAAGGCCTCCATGCTGAAGTAAGCAGATGTTGAAGGAGCTGTGATCCTATGAGAGTTTGAACAGAGAGAGAGAGAGAAGAGCGGTGAAGACCCTTTGCCCCTGGGGAGAGATCTCACGTCTCAGAGATGAAGATGATCTCAGAAATAGATAAAGAGAGCCTTTGCTCTTAAACAGCTCACCCTTAAAATAGTACCCTATAAGTTGACATGGCCCATAAATGCAGCTGTGGGAAAAGCTGTGAAAGATGGGAGGGATTTCAAAATTGCAGATTTCCAGGTGGCTGCTATTTGTGGAAATTAGAAGCCACGAGAGAACTGTTTTCTTGTGGAGAAGTCTCCATAAATTGCCAAGAGAGACTCCTCTCCCTAAGTGCACTGAAAAAAAACTATTCTAGAGGTGACAAACTGACTTAATTGTTTCTATACATCACTAGTGGGAAAGAAGGAAGTAGCGGTGGGGGGGAGGAGCAGTGTTCTGGAGATTTTATTCTGATTCTTATTATTCTTTTAGTTTCTGTTAATAAAGTTGTCTTTGTATCCTTTTAAAGTTTTGAGCCTGCTTTGCCTTCTTCCTTCATCTCACAGCAGGAAATAAGTGTATTCTAGTGGGTGCAGCAGCATTTGGCCAGTACTGAACCCACCACATTAATTGGTGCATTGGCCAGCAAATCTCAAATTGGCAAACTAAAACCACTACACAGCTATAGCAAATGAATTAATTGTTGGGTAATTTAATCAGATGGCTTGCTGATAAAATTTGAGTAAAGATTTGATGTCCAGCACCTGACAAATTGATATGGGTTTTTCTGATACGACAAGTCTGTCCAGATGGCCCTAGAATGAAGGATAATATTCAAAATGTTGTTCTCAGAGAATTGGCCAGCTGTATCTCGCATGAAAATGCTTCTGTGAATTTTTAAAAAAAGCATTAAGTATAATGGAGAATACTGAAGAGAGCGTTTAGATGTAATCCATTCACAATTTAGAGTAATTGACTCTGTTGGCAGGAATTGTCTGAAATTAGGCTTTAATGGGCACAACTGTTACCACATCAATCTCAGACAAACTACATCTAGGACTAAGATGCTAACTTTTCAAAAATCGCCCTTCAGTTTGCTCTTCTACGTAAAAAATTTCTTGATATTGTTTATAAATTTGCCACCTACAATAAAAAAGCCTTTATAAAGAAGTTTTACCCTTATTATTCTGCTGATAAATATCTGCAGATACTTTAAATCTGTTTAAACATATGTAAATATAGTCAAGGTTCAGCAGCAATGAGCAGAAACCCAAACATTGACATTTGTAGTGAGAAGACATTTTTGGATGAACATTATCTAACAGGCTTGCAGAAGGGCTGGAAAAATGGAACAAGTCTCACACGTTAGAAGCAGCATCACTTTTCATATCCCTATGAAGCATTTATGTTTCACATTAGCGTCTTCCTGGAGTTCACCCATACCCTTCACAGCAGAATTTTGTCCTGCCATCTGACAAAGCTGTACTCAGTCCAAGATTATGATCTTTCACATCTGCCAAGGGCTGAAAGTGTAGCCAGAGAGAAAGAGCTGAATCCTTGAACTCCTCACCACAGCAAACAAGCAAATTTAACCAGGCCCCAAGGAAGACCCATTAAACCTTCATCACATTTCCATCAAAAAGGTGGTCATAATCTGGACTCTATAGGCCGGAGTGGTACTAAAGAATAAACAAATTAAACCATTTTGAGGACTTCCATCAAGACAGAATTCAACAAGAAGGGAAGAAAGAACGTCATTTTAGTATAGGCACCTACATTTAAATAAGGAAGAAAATTCTTAAGACATACTAATAGAATCACATGTAATGTCAAAATATGCTTCTATTTCTTACTGGATTTAGACTTTTATAAAGACGTTGGTACTGGATTTAGTCTTTTATTAATAAAACCTGTATGAAAGTTTGCATTGGTTTAAATATCCATATAATGGTTAGATTTCTCTCCATGTAATCTTCAAAGCCAGATCAGGACACTTGTTGATTTTAAAATATTTGGTCAATTTGATTCATAGAAACAAATTGAAAACAGACTTAAGGAGCTGCTTATAAATAAGAACAATTTTGAAAAAACAAGCTGTAAAATCTAACAAGGAAACCATGATAATCTACAACTATCACTCCATTAATTTATTTTAGCACCATTCTTCCCTGTTAATATGAATGTGTATATTACTAGCCTGATTCATTCACACATAGCACGAAAAAACACCATCATACAAACTTTTAGGGTATTGGTAAATTAATTAAATCAGCTGCAACAAAATCAGGTTTTTTTAGCTTTCCTTATATTGCTTCATGGAACTTTTTTTTTTTAACAAAATGTAAGAGGTAATGGGTTTTTTACTGTGAGATGGTGCATGGGACAAGTATAATAGACAGTGGTAATTGCAGGAAAACTCTGAAACACTAGGGAAAAACTGGTGATTATATCAATGGAGGTGGCTGTTAAGGAAAAACATCCTTCCTTCCAGGTAGATATTTCCTAATAGAAGCTTAGATTTACTAATTCTTGTGGTCTACCACTTTAGAAGAAACAGTATTTTGCTCTGTATGGCAATGGGAATGATAGGCCTATTAAATCATAGGGAAGGAAGGAAAATTGGAAGGAAGGAATCACTCAATACTCTTCCAAGTCCTAGAAGCTTTTCAAGATGTTTACAGGTGGAGCAGAAAGTGAAAAAGTGAAGATTTTAAAATTATTTGAAGCTTAATTATTTCAATGGATTCCTTTGGAATTCTGCTTCTCTGGCCCTTCCCCATCTCATGTAGATGCAGGAATCCTCCATATGGTACATGGTGGCATACCAGGAAATTGTCTTCAAGTAAGTTTGGAACTTTAATTGCACAGAATCTACAATGTTTTTTAATCTCCTAACAATTACTTTAAGTGTTAGGTGTGTGATAGCCTGGGTTTTATGATAAAGGATCATACTGGCATGTGCTGGAGGGATGTTTGCAAGCCTAGACTAAGCAACAAAATAACAGGAGTACACGAACAGTCTTTGACTTCTCTCCAGCACTTGTCAAAAATTTCCAAAGAAAACACAGAAATGTCTTTTCTGAAAGCTTTAACAGGTGTGTGTGTGATGCTTTAAGACTGTGCTCTTTACAGTGGTTTTGTTTTTCCAGCCAAGAAAATTTATCAAGCAGTGCAAGAAATATCTGTAAAACTGTATGATTTTAATTAAATCTTTTTATAAAGCTCATGGCTATTTTTTCTTAATAAAGGGTTCTAAAGTTTTAAAAAATTCAATAGGTTCCTGAACAGTAAGCATGGAAAATTTGGAGACCAAATCAATCAATAAGCTAGGAGTTAAAGGGATTCTAGTCCTGCCTTAAATGAAAAACCTTCATGCACTTTGAGCTACACAGTTTGTGTAGAAAGTCTCAGCAATATTGATCTCAAGTGCACATATTTTCCCATGTAAATGTCACTGATGGACATACATGAGAGAACTGCCACAGAACACAAACCTGCTGACAGTATGAATATTCTTAATATAGAGAAGGGGTGCTTTTTACAAAGTTACAACGATTTTAAATAATAATTGCTACAAACATGACTGACAAATATTCTTATTATGACCTTGTTTTAGAGAATTTGGAAGAGGCACTCATAAAGCCTTGATTCCAGAATGGCTGATCTGTGACTATCTCTATAGTAATAATAGTACTGGTATCATCTCAATAAGAAATAATATGATGACACTTCCATCAGGATATTTCTGCATTGATTTGCTAACTGTGATCTGAAAGAGGTTTATCTACAGAGGCAGTGCAGCAAATTGAGAAATAATTGCCTTATTTATATGAGTATGGTGCATACTTATGAGTATGCTTTTGATGTCTTGTTTCTATAAGAGGGAAGATAAAAAGATACTGTTAAAGGAAACATCAGAGGTGGCAAAGAAATCATGAAGTCACTGATATGATAAAGGAGAAGGTAGCCTTTGTGGACTGTCTGATTTTGCCCTCTCAAGGTCAAGCTGAGAAGACAGAGACATGTACACACTCTAGAGGATCTGAAACATAGAAAGGGAAACTCACATTCATCCCAGCTAACTTTAAACACTCAGCTGAAGTAATACTATTTTTTCCTGACTGGGGGGACACACATCTTCAAAAAGCATTTTCACCTGTCCAAGATCTGCACTGTCCTCTACATACTGAGCTAGACTGTCCTCTACATGTGAGCTGTTTCTCATAGAAAAGAAATAAAGGATGCTTTGACACTCACTAATCTACTTCTACCAGTGAGATAACAGGCCGTTCTACGCTATGAAATTTGAGAAGAGACAGGATGGCAAAGGCAAAGACCTAGATATGAAAGAAGCCGAAACTGCTACAGATTAGTTGACTTCTCAGGCCACCAGAAATTGAGACAAATGGGTACTGAAGGTGTGCAAACATGAAAAGAAGGCTACAGTCACACAGAATCATCAGAATTAGAGATGCAGACATCAATGGTTTTTTTTCACTATTTGGATTGTAATATTTCTAACTGAAAGTTTGCCTTCATGAAAAGAATTTGTAAGGAGAGAGCTAGTGTGAGTCAGGCCCATCCTAATAATGCACGTAATCCACATAATGCAGCTGTGAAGCAACGATCTATGGTTCTACCTGAAGGGAAGGCCAGAAAGCTAAAAGGGCTGTCAGGGGACGAGAAGTTATCTGAGGCACATAACTTCTGCCTTATAAACATGGCAGACAGCAATTCCAAAGCATTTCTGTAGAGCTTGTTCCCAATGTCAAGTGCATCTGCACTTAAGAGAACTAAGTGCTGAGCTAGTACAAAGCAGTGTAGCTTTGCTGCTTGTAAATGAGCTGTATCATCTTACACAGCTGACTGTCTGCGTGCCCTAACAATTACATTTACAACTGAATGTAAATGTTCTAGCTATAAGCTGCAGCAACTTTCCCCTCAGCTTCTGATCCTCTTTACTTTATGGCGGTTTGATCTCATCCTCTCAATTAAACATCCTCATTAACAGATATTAAATTAACTCATGAGCAGAGTTCAAACAGAAAAGAAGCTTATGCACACCAGGAAAAGGATGCAGAAAACAGCATAAGTATCTGCAGTTGTCAATGCATTTGGTAGGAAGCAGAGAGAGTTCAAAATAAATGTTCTGACTGGCTGCTGACCTGTTAAAAATGCTTCTTTCTGTTATGAAAAACCCTCAAAAGGAACCAAACTGTATTTCTTTGCCATGCTGAATTCTCACAATGTATTCCTTAGGTTATGTGCACAAGTGCTTCATTTTAGATGCAGATCTATCTCTTTTAATTACCAATGCAGACTACAAAGCATTTTAGCAATGTCACATGTCAATTTAGCTTGCTAAGTTAACCTAATTGGATCATTTTTAACTTCAGTGACAGCAGAAAAAATATATTCTTGGCAGTCATAAGTGCTTATGCCTTAGCACTACTAAAGCATCTATCCAGCTCTTAGATTGAATTAAGATGCAGAAGATTTGATGTTGATGTATAATACCTGTTTTTAATGTGCTGGGGAGAACCAAGACACTTGAAAGCTCCATTGACCATAATAGCAAGCCTTGTGCAGAGAGCTTCACATTCTTCCATACTACAAAATAAATTGAGGGAAAAAAATAAATAATTAGTAGTGAAAACAGAGAACATTTTTTATACCTAACTTCAGTTTAAGTGGAAGAATCTGGACAGCTGCAAAAACAGGTATACAAAACCTTTGGCTTCAAATGGTAATAGTCAAAGTTGTAACCCTAATCAGTATATACCAACAGTTATTACCACATGACAGCTAGAAGAGAGCCTTAAACCATTATTTATATTTTTAGTTCATAACTGATTGGACAACTATGATCAGAATATAAAGGTATCACTACCAGACAAATTCCCCATAAACAATCTCAGGAATGCCACTGAGGGAGTCATGAACTCTATTATTCCCTTTAATGTGTGTTTATGATTATTCTGAGCTAAAGGATAGAGGGAGAAAAATTAAAAGCTTACTCAGCCTTTCTTTTGCACAGCACATGACCTTGAAAAAAATTCCCTCAACCTGATTACAGGATAGAAGAAGATGCAAAACACTACAATCCAAACAGAACTTAGGAAATGGAAATGCATCTGAATAGAAAAGCAGGGTCCTCTTAGATGTGAATGCTTCAGATGATAAATAGTAGCTTTGACTTGTAAAACTTATGGCAGATGGGCTGCTAGCCTACATATTATGCAGAATTGTGTGAGCAGCTCTTTCAAAGAAGCACTTTAGACAGAAGGAACCAGTCAGGACACAGCCATCATCTCAAAGAGGACCCAAATATGTTTGGTCTTCCAACAATTCACCATGAGCCCTCCCCAACCCTTCTGAGACAGCTAAACAGGAGATGTCTTGTGTGCCTCAGCCATGGGCCAGTGCAAATCAAAGTGCTTTGACTGAATGAATCTTGGCAATTAGCTACTGCCCTAGGAACAATTTCTTTGTGATATGACAGGGCTGTGCTGAGAACTGCCAAACTGCTGTGTCTGAGAGAGACAGGGAGAGGGCTGACACATCTTCCCATAAACCAGAAAATTCACTGAATAACTCCTAATGCTCCCCTTGCCATAATGCTCCCCAGCTGTGTCAAAATTACACAAATTTAGGGCTCTAAGCACAGTTGATAAAGCCTCACTCCTCCCCAGTTAAAACAGAAGTTTTGTCTCTGAAATTTAAGTAAAAAATTGTCTCTGAAAAGTAGGTAAATAGTCCTCAAAACCTTTACACAGCAAACGTCTTTTACACAGCAAACCCTCTCTATACCTTACACAAGTATTTGCTGATGTGTATGAAAGTTCACTTCATATGTAAAATTCCTGTACTTATACAAGTAAATAATCTCAATGCCCCAATGGCCTTCAGAAAATAGTATAAATAGTAGAAAAATATTTTCTCCTTTCTTCACCCTGGCACAACAATGTGAACAGTATCACTGTACTTATTGTGTGCTTCAAGTAATTAATTTTGTAGAGCTAAATGTGTACTTAGTACAATTTGATGGATTTTGTTTGTTTGTTTGTTTGTTTAATCATATTAGCAATGAAACTACAGGTCTCTTCTATTTAGCTGGGGTTTGACAACTAAAGGTTCTCAATCTGGACTGAAAAGTCAAAGCATATTTTTTCCTGAAAATCACTGAGCTGAATTCATAATGCATAACCCATGTTCCCTAATTGAGTGTGCTGGTAAGCACTTAGCCATCAAACACAGGTACATGATTTACAAAATTCAGCTTCCATTAAAAAAAACACTAGAAACTTTTTGGAGAACTTTTCCATCAATAATTGACTGGGACAAGAAATACATCTTAAGAATATGTAAAAAAAATCTGAAAATAGAAAACATTGGAGAAGTTTGGCCACAATCCTTTATTAATTCATCCATACTTCAAATCTCATTTGGCCAAATGCTTCATTGCTGTTTTGATTTTTGAATTTTGTCTTTGCTGGACATTTTTCATTATCTCTCCCTCATTTAAAGAAATTTTATATATAATTATACATACTATATATATATATTACCTAAGGGAACATTTAATTTATTTCATTTCACTACAGATGTTACAAAACAGTATTGATGTTTCCTCCATTAAACTAATATACCAGTGGCCATATCAGAGAACCGACAAGATATTTAATGTAGAAAGACTCTTCTAAGAAGATGGGGTCTCTCATACCATTTCCAGTAATGCATAAGAGAACAGCTGACACATCCATTTTCAGCATGCCATGGCTTACTCTTTTCACACACTGATGCAAAACAGAAACTTAATGAAATCAGAAGGTTTTTCACTCACACGTCCCTTTGTAAGGATTTTTAAGGTAGCCAGATACAAAAAAGTAACTTGCTGTCCCAAGCAAGAAGAGACACTACAACACTGAGTAGCATGAGCATGGAAAAAGAAGAATCAATTACATCATCTTTGCTGTGCCTGCAGCCCCTTGAGCAACACTCTATTCTTTAAAAATTAAATATGAAAAATATTTGGAATTTAAATAGGTTCCTTTTTCATGGATAGGAAAATAAAATTTACTTTATTTAATTTTATTTACCACAAAATTTCAAGACTTAATCTGTGTTTCACAACAGGGTGAGCATGTTTTCAGAATATACTCCTCTGCAGCACAGGGATATGCTGGCTGCTGGGATAAGAGTCATACCTGTGGGATGTCAGCACAGCTGCACAGCCATCCTGAACTTCCTTCAGGATAGCTTTCCAAAGGTAGCGTTTAGAGCAGGGATCCATCCCAGAGCTGGGCTCATCCTACAGGAAAAATGAAAATGACACAGCAGCATGGCAAAAACATACCACAGGTTCTGCTCAACATGAAGAATTAACACAATTCACAATAAAATAATATATATTTCTCTTTAAATGTCATTTTCAGAGGATCACTGAAGTGACACCCTGATCAATGTTTTGCTTTAACATATACAGTTTAATGTCTAAATTTAAGGAAGGCACATTTTACTGAAGAAATATATATACATAAACAATATTTAAATATAATCTCTGTGTATTTATAAATGCTTATCATATATATAAATTTTAATATGTCATATGTATAGTTATAAGTATTTATTGTAACTGTTTAATTATATACATATCCTCTTTTTGATAAGAGAGACTTGCAAGTAGTTTTTCTCACTGTCTGGAAGGGTTTGGTGACTGTTTCTGATCTGCATACACATCTGCCATGAGCACAAACAACTGGAGAAGTCCTATAGCTCCCAGATGTCTACACTGCCCATCCCATATGCAGGTGTTTGATGTTTGGATTTGACATTTTATACCAGTTACTACCACAGCTCTTTTAAGAGGAATTTTCACCCACAGTGGAGAGAATTCACAGGATTAAATAACATTAACTCAGTGCAAACCAACTGGCAAAGCCATTTCCCACTCAGATGGCTTTCATGGAGAAAGACGTGCTGCTACAAAATCTACATTTCCCCTTCTTATCTATTCCTCCTTTCCTCACTAAATCAAATTTTTACTTCATCCACTCATGGAAACAAAAGGAATTATATTTGATTGACAAATCCAGTCTGTGTTACTACAAAACTAGGAAGAAGGAAACTCTTCCAGTTGCTTTCTAACCAAGGGGAGTGTCAGCATCTGTTAGACAAGTGTGGCTTTAGCCAGAGTATTTTCAGCAAGGAATCCCAGCTGAAACCTGGAAGCAAAGTTTTCAAGGAACAAAGCAAACAAAGCATCCAGTTTGAAGCTAATTTTAGTTCTTCACTACCAATGTCAGAGGTTAAAAGATTCAGTTCAGTCTCCCATTATCTGTGGATTGCTAACAAAGAAAACATAAAAAGCAATAAACATAAAGCAACCCACAAATTAATAGCTATGATCCTGGATGCAATTTAGAAGCAGATTAAGTAGTTTATATTGGTGTCTTTGCTTTCAGACAAAATAATAATAAAAAGCCTCCTTTTAAAATACTGAAAAACTCCTTTAAAAATCTGCTAGCTTTCTAAAGCCAGTAAATTTTAAAGAATTTGACATGTTTAGATATCTTTCTTTCCTCTTTCCATTCTATATGCAACAGTCTGTGCCCTGCAGCAAGAAGTAGGCTGAAATGGATACTTGCAGTACTACACTGTCATAAAGACATTCAAAACCAGTTGGAGCATTTTCCTAAGATCAGGAAAAACCACAGATTTAAGATAATTTTCTTTTACTAGCTGGTACATGGTCAGTTAAAGCATAAAATGCAAATAAAATATCTTTGCTTAGAAGTGAGGCAACAATAGGCAGTTAGAAGCAGCAAAACATGTCTGATCTTCTGAAGCACGAACCCCAGAGAACATCTGTTTTATCTGGTTTAACTAGCCAGCCTTAGTCCTGGAAGCCCTGGCTTTCACCTCAGCCCTGAGGAGCAGCTTTCCTACCCCTGACTGTTTTGAAAGGTTCATTGCACTGGTTTAGCTCTTCCCAGCCAAGATTTAAGAAAGCAACGTTCGATATTCTCTAGTGAAACAATAGGCAATGGTCTGAAAGAGAATGTAGTGTGGTAATGATGCAGCTCTCAAAGATTTGTAGCTCCCTGGTCTCCAATACAAAAGGCATTGTTTACTCTGGAGTAGCCAGTGTCAAGCCTAAATGGGCAGTAGTATGAAAGATCCAAAGCAACCTGGGATAAGTAAATCAAATTAATATAATTCATAAGTATTACTTGATTATGTGACTTGTGAATGCAACAAAATGTAAGAATTAGCCAGACTTATGAAATAAATACAACCTAGCAAGAATTAGGAGCATCTTGAAAAAACATGGGTCAATTAAACATGTATTTGGACCATGGAATACTACAATTGTATTTGTGTTGAGGACTTTTATTTTCTGCTCACCCAGTTGCTCCAAGAAAAAAATAGAGCAATAAAAAGAATTTCCCTTTCTATTTTTGTGGGCACTGGAGAATAAAATGAAAGCCATTCATATAGCAGAACAAAGAAGACAGTTGTACATCTGTGTATCAATTACTCCCTGACCGATCAGGAAACTACCTGATTTTCCTCAGAGCAACATACAGCAAAATTCAATCTAGCCCATTTTTCATAAGCACAATATTACTTTTACTCACCAGTAAAAGTATTTGGGGTTTACCAACTAAAGCCACAGCAGTAGAGAGCTTCCTCTTGGTGCCAGCACTGTAGGTTCTCACCAGTTTGTCAGCGTGGGCGCTGAGGTGTAACCGGGTAACGAGGTCCTCTGCAACCTGGGGTTTGCAAATGGGAAGGCCAACAAAGATGAGCCAGATAAGGTAGCATTTGTGCACAGATTGAAAGAACTTTCTGTTCATGCGTGTTAAGGAAATGTACATTTCCTTATTTTCCCACACTTGCTGCATATTGTTACTTTTGAATCTTAAACACAGACAAAAAGCTGCTCTGGAGCCCCTTCGCTCTTCAAAAATGATAAGGATTTTCTCGTATAGAAATCTGTCTTTGTCACTGCTCAGCACAGTCGTTTGTATTTGGTTTGTGTCCATGGGTCAGTGATCTAAAATGTCTCTCATTTCAACTTATTCTCCACTATGTATTTGATCAAATACCTGAGTAACTGAAAATTCAAGCAGAAAAATTCTCCATCAGCTACAAAAAAAGATTACAATATCAGAAAAGCAAGTCACAGTTGTGGATTTAGAGTTTCTTTAAGATAAAATGTAGCAGGATTAAATTAATGCACCTTTTTAATAACTGAGATGGGTAAATTGATCCTAGCTGGATTGATTTTAATTGCTTTTACAAGAATGTATGATCCAAGCAAGCTGGGTAGGCATGTGAGCACAGCTGGAGACAACGCCCATGCTGTCCCATATGGCCTTTTTCTTTACCCTGTCAGAGACAGCCCTGACATACAAGGCTCCCTAAAATACTGGCGCTGGAGAATATTAAATGTAGCAATAATATTAATCCATCTATATCAGCTAATACTGCCAGATTGTCCAAGGAGATATAGCTCAAAACCATGTTTTGGGACATAAGAGCAACTTTTCTACTTGCTGCTGCCAAATGTACCCTGCAAAGCAGCAGGTGTTTGGCATAGACTTCTGGGGGTGTGTCATCAAGGAGTGATCAGCTTTGTAATAGAGCAAGCATGTCTTCTGCCTGTATGTAGGACAGCTGGAAGATTCTTGTAAAACAAGGAGTTGCATGGTGCTCTTATTGCCCAACATTAGCTGCCAGAGCATCCCCAGCAGTATGGTTCTCTTTGCTTCCTCCTCTACATTACCTTCAGCAAAAAGCAAAGAGGGACTTGAAGGCTTAATCATATCAGATGGACAGTCTCCACTTAATTAGAAAGTCCAGTGGAAAAAAAATACAATAAACAATGCTGTGAATTAATATTCACCATCCATCATAGACAAACTGCCGCAAGCATAATAATACTTTCTACAGGAGAGTTTTATGCAAACACCTTTGGAAATTATCAAGATATTCATGACCCTTTTAGCCAGATTTTTTAAGTGATACTTATAAAAGTAAGAGACATCTCTGAGAGCAAGTTGTCTGTAAGAAGGAACAATGCTGGAGCAGTGAGAATCTACAGTATTCTTGGGATAATCCTTGGACTGGGGGTACCTGGATGAAGAACCTGACAGCAGTGCATGTTCTCATGCAAAAGCCACATTTCAAAAGTACTGCTCTGTCTACATTAGATGCAGAGAGGTTTTTTTAAAAGAAAATCATAACTGTTAAACCAGCCACAGGTAATATTATACTGAAAAGTTCAAGGCTTCTACTATATCAAAGATAATTCACAGTAATTCACTGCCAATTAGAGATTATAGCTATGGCTTTAAAAATGGTTGGTATACTCTAAGATAGCTGAGCTTTGTTTTGTTATGTTTTTTTTCACTTCCAAATATAGGTGTCATTTTACACCAAAGCAACACACCAAGTGAAGTCCTCTAAAGCCTATGGTAGACAGCTTATCCTGTCTACAAAACGGACTTGACTGCAACCACTGGGAATGCATGAATGTTAGTGACTAAAGGATTATCCTCCTACATATTCACCAACAAGCACACAAATTACACAGAAAAGCTTGTAAGAATTTAAGACCAGAAAGTGAAAAAATATGCAATCCCATGTTTACACCAAATATATGTTTTAAAATATGATAAGCTTCAAGAGTTATTAAAACATAATTAAGAGAGGACTATGCATCACAGCTGAAATGTACTCAAAACTATCCTTTAGCTATGACAAAAACCACTCTTTCTAAGACTCCTTTGAAGTGTCATCTAAAGTCAGCAAAATGCCTTTTTTTTTTTTTAAGAGACAATGAATGCTGCATGGGGAAGAATTTAGAAGGTGAAGGAATAGTGCCAGAGAGAGAAGAAGTAACGATCCAAGTTAGATGGGTCTTCTTGTAATCTGTAGATCCCAAGGAGACTCAGTCATGTCAGGTATGAACATAAAGCTCTTTGTAGGGAGCAACATTAAAAAGAACTGACTTTGCAAGATTTGTAATTCCTCACATTGAATTCTCCTCTCTCTGATGTCTGCTCAAGCATTCAGGATGACTTCACAACCTCCTGTTTCATACAAGGAGATAAAGCCTGGCAAGTATCCTGCTATAGAAATTTTTCAATACAAGGTTTAAAAGCTAAATAGGTAAAAAGAGAGGGGTGGGAATCATTTCATAGTACCCACTTTGCTGCTGCTTTAAATGTGGAAAGCTTCCAAGATAAACCTTGCAGATCATCACGGTGCACAACACAATCTATCCTGATATCTAGATACACTTCTTTGGTGCAAAACATCAAATTAGAACTGATTTGGAGCTAAATTGCATCAGCAACATAAAGGCAGAAGGAAGGGCCAACTTTTTTATTCCTAAATATTTCCCAGTTGCACCTAAAAAAGTCTTCTATTCCTGCTACCCTCCTCAACTCTTACATTTCAGAAGAGCACTGCAGACTATGGGTTCAGCAAATATAAGAATATAGAGCTCAATCTTCTTTCAAGAGACAACCCCAAGACTTTTTTCTTTAATGCATATTATAAGATTTCCAGTAATGTTTCAGCTTCATCATTAATACCTAAGAACAACAAAACAGTAATTTGAATGAAATGAGAAATATTACATATTAGCTATATTGTAGAGGAGCCAGAATATCTCTATTATAACTTCATCTGTATAGCCAGTGGTTTCTATCATAGTACACTGTAAAATAAGTACAAAAATCCCTCTTAAACCACTTTAAATGAAAGTCAGAATTGAGCATGTGATCAATCTTTATATACAGATACACACATTTATGCCCAAGAATTACAGTTCTAATGGTTTCCTTCTTGCAGTGAATGTGATATATATATATGTATATATATATTCTCTCCCTTCTTGTCATATTCACCATGATGCTCTATTTGAATAATGTTTCAATGACCTTCAGCAGCAAAGAGGGAGGAAATACATCAATCATCAATTTATTTAGCAAGTTGGCAACATTGAGGCCTAATCAAAAGCTACAGAGTTATATGCAAATATATACATTGTAAGCACACTTGAACCATGAAAATATTTAATGTCTCTTCATGGCCGTAAATAATGTATTTAAACTTTTCCCTTCCTTCCTCCCCACACCAGCAGTAAAAATTATAGCAGACTTCACATCTATCAGCTAGCTATTTCCCTATTTTCCAATATTTCTTAAAACTATTTACTTTTTTTCTCATAAATTCTAATATATTTAGTAAAAAATTTTCCCCAAATTAATTTGGGCTAGTCCACCTGGCTTTCGAACAGGCATTGAAATGAGCCCTTCAGTCTCTAGCATCTAAACAAAATCCCCCAATACTTTGTGGAGTTCCTAAAGACAACACTCATTCCAGAAGAGGCAATAAGATAACCCAACTTTTTGCACACATGCCAATATCTGTGGGAGTAAAGGTCAAAACAGGCATGGTCTCCTCCACCCACCAGGGAACTAAAAGGTCCATCTATTCTGCTGAAAAGCAGTAATTGTGTAACCAGTAATGCCTATGTGTTTCCACTCCCTTTAAAAATCATCTCTATAATTAGTCAAGTAAAAAATTAATTGATGCTAAGGACTTTCAGTCTGCATGTCTTCCAGAAAAACTTGGAGTTAGTGAAGACTCAATCTATTCAAAGACTAGAAACATCATGGTGTGTCTATCTTTACTTGAAAGGCTGTATCCATCAGTGTATTAGTTTTCATCATTTCTGACACAATAAATAAAATGCATAACTTCTTGCTGTTTCTTTAAACAAATCCTCTTAAAGCAAATCTGACCCAATACTGAAAATGTGTATCATACCCAGTAGAAATGATAATAAACATGGGTTGAATCCTAGAGTCGTCTGAAAAATAACTTTATATGTCCAAAGCAGTAATTCAAAGTGTCAGGTTCCGAGTAAGTGGATACAGTGTAGTTTGAACATCCTAAAGAGCAATCATTCATCAATTCCATACAAAACAGTATTTATTTAGCTTTCAAGTAAACTCAGAATAGTTAGATTTTTTACATTTGGAAAGTGTATATCCACAGTCAAGTTTCTGGGAAACAATATTTTTTATCCCAAAATATCATAAAACTATACACACTAATTTACTTGGGGTCCAAAAAAACCCCAAATATACAAAGAATACATGAACTTACAGATTCCCATTTCCAGCACCTATAGAATATAACATATAAGGAATTCACTGAGATTCTAGAATCAGAGCAAAATCTTCCTGGAGAGTTAATGAAAAGAGAAAGCATATGGACATTCTAAAAAGTTACCTCAGAAAACCTGATAAAGCTTCTTTTGAGATTTGCAACAGAAGTTCTAATGTTAATGAGGGATGCCATTTGATGCTGTGCTAATAATTTTAATTTTTTAACAAGCTGAGTGCTGTATTTTGGAACAAATTGAGATCTAGGAAGTTGGCATATTAAAGAAATAAAAATAAAAACTGAAAGTACTATGCTTAATCACTATCCTTCTAAATAACATTTAAGCCTTTAAGCTTTACCCTAATTTTTCCAATTTTCAACAAAAAGAAACTTTCAGAGCAGATTTGTGAAGTATAATAAAATATCACATTACATGTGAAGCTTAATATTGATAGTAAATGACCTATTTTTCTCCTCCTTTCTCATTCATTTAATTACTGTTTTGGAACATTAAGTGCACTCAACTTTATGTCAGGCACTTAACTCCTGCTGCTGATAAATTTGTCTAGCACAGGATTTGGTTCTTGAAGTTAGTGCTTCAATAGACAACTTCAGCAGCAACACAACCTGCCTGCTCATCAATTTCTTAAAAAACAAAGTGAATATATGTTCTTTTCCTTATCAAGCCAATGTACTCTCTAGAATATACGTGTCTGTGCATATCAGTGTAATTAACCACTGGTAAATATTCAGAGGCAGGCTTGGAGTGCTGTATCATAGGCAGGAGGGAATGATGAGAAAATGACAGCTACGTTTCCATACAGCTGCTCCTCTAAAGCATTCCAAAGCCTTATTTTCTTTACAGGCAGCTAAAACACTCACTTTCTCCAGGCACCAGCCATTTCTGAGTTGAAGCACAGCAGCTGTTGAGTGTTTGACAGCAGTGCCACACAGTCAGGAGAGCCCACTGACAAAAACATTTGTTTTCCTCTGAGATAGCTGCATTTCAGTTTCTGATGGAGGAAAACCAGAGCAGCTAAATATTATTTGCAGGAACGCTTTGATGCCTTGATCGCAAGCGTATGGCAACAAAGTCTGCTCTGCAATCTATGCAGACAAAAAAATTAAGACAACTGAAAAGAAGAATGATCTTTCTTTCACAAATGTGATGCTAAGGCACAGAAGGCTGACTACAAGAATAGTCTAAGCCTGTACCTAGATCATCTGAGGTCCAGGAAGGTTAATGTTTGTCTTCTCTCAGTGCACACAGTAACATAACTCATATCTAAATGAATGATTTTCATCCATTTGAAGAGGGGCGTGTATGTGACCTACCATACCACTTAAGGAACTCTTCTCTAACCACTGTGGAAGAACTGTCACTTCATGTAGAAAACAGGTAATTATTAATAGTTGAGGGCTTTAGTGCAATAACAATCATCCCTTAATATATTTCTTTTGAATCGAGGGAAATATATGCAAGTTTTCAGTAGTCTTCAAGCAGTCTGAAGTAAAAATTAACACCAATAAGTTCTGAAGGTAAATAATCAAACAAAATACTGTATTATAATTTCTGAGCAGTCTGCAAGTAACATGTTGTTAAAACCTGTAAAAGTCCAGGCTTTGTCCTGGACAATGGATACTGCCCAAGCTAAGGGGCAAAGAATCACTTATTTTCCCCAGGCTTTCATCCAGAAATACCCAAATTATCAGCCTAAGACAGTAAAAATTCTAAATATTGCCTGTCCTGATGAATACTCAATGTCCCTTACAGGAATCATACTTTTTTTGAAATAGCACCTATCTGCTGAGGAAAAAGAAAGCAGGGTGCAGAGAACCAGAAAGCAGCCCTCTCACATACAGTCAAGGAACTGGTTGCAAGCTGCTTATTAGACCCTGAGGCAACAGCAAGAAAAATGCTGGGTAGTAGGAAAAAAAAAAAAAAAGCTATTTCAGTTCATGCAGTTTTGCTTCTGGAAAAATGGAAGGAAAACAACAGGCAGTATTCTGGAGGTTACGAGGGCAGTGCTAGAGCAATAGCTACTACTTGGGACCAATCTATAGAGCAGGAATTGACAGATAGCAATTTCATATCACACTACAGTTTTCTCATGTTAATAGAGATGCAATTAAGCAGAAAAGACTGAGCAGCTCAAGTCAGGTCATGCTGTAAACTTCCATCTGCTCATACAGAAAACTCCTCATATTTTACACCATCTCTGTTTCATACTTAATTTCTGGTACTGGCTGACTAGCTGCCTCATTACAGAAAAAAGCTACACCTATATCTGAAAATCCAAGAGCTCCCAGTTATATTCCCAGATATTGTCAACTTCTACACTAGTAAGTTCCCAAAGCATTTTCTTCGGCCTCTTCTCCCTGGACAACCCCAAGCTTTGTGTGGCAGCTGGAGCATTTAAGAGACTGCTCCCATCTTGTGAAGTTGAAGACAGCAAAGTGCTGACAGCTCCTATCCCAGCACCCAGGTGTTTAATTTATTTATACAGAATCATACAACAGTTTTTAGTTCCTTCAAAGTTAAATCATATCTCTGAAGAAAAGAGTTTTTCAGAGGTACAAAACTCAAAGCATGGTATTCTCTCACAGTTCTTTAAATGTGGTAGTGAAGCCATTTAACCATTCATAAATTTAATTTCTTTTAGGGTTTTTGTGCCCAAGATTTCATTTTCAATAATGTTATTTTACTATCAGCAGTGATGTTGTTGTGTTTTGAACTGGCATGACAGACAGAAAAAATCCACATTATTTACATAAAATTGTGTTAATGAAAATCCTTATTACTAAAGTTGTTAAGATGAAATATTAGGTAGTTTCTCATGTTAAAAAGGTACAATTACTCTATAAACCCCACAGTCTAGCCAGGCAATAGCTCCCCCTGCAAATCTGGTCTGGATAGTTACCTTATGGATATCCTGCTTTGGAATTCCACGCAGTGTGCAGTAATAATAAAGATGCTCCCAACCTGTTAAAAGATCATCCAGGGCATCCTGCTGTGGACAATATCCAATAAGAATGCCTTCAGAGCTAGCAGAGAGTATATCCATTTCAGACCTGTTTAAAGAAAAAGAAAAATATTTGAATGTTGTTTAACAAAGCCTATGGCCCTGGGTTCCACACTTGGGATACAAGACAAACACACATAACCTCAAGTCTGCAGATAGGGGAGTTTGAGCCTCTTTGCTGTGGTTCCTTAGTGCAGCACCACCCATATGCAATGCACACTTTTTGTCCCTTTTGGGTTAGCACAGCCACCAGCATGTCACTGTTGTGACAGCATGTGTGTCAAGGTCAACAGACTAACACATGAAGAGAGACATCCATGAGAATTGGGGCTCTCCAGTTTTACTTCTCTTGTCTTTGTGGTAGTACCTGCTCTAAGGAGACACCTTTCAAACCATACAGTGCTCATATTGGATATTATACTATATACAATATTATATTTGTATCAATTACATCGAATTTTGAAGAGGAAGGACTTGAGAGAGGAGAAATTTTGCTGTATATTCCTTGTGTGTCTGTGACCACACGTACACATGCGTGCGTTCTCTAAACAACAAGAGTAAAACAAAACACAGGATATTAAAGCCTAGTAACTTAAAAGACAATACAGGAAGAAGTATAAAATTATCCTGATTTAAGAGACTTTGGCGTTCACTTTGTAGCTCTACAGCATTACTTGAAATTACATTCATTGCTAAGAAGCAAGCTTGATTGCAAGGGTGTCTCATTACCCATAATGACACTAAATCTATCCTATTTATTCCAACATCTAATTCAACACTCAATGATGCTGATTTGCATGTACAGAAAGACATATCAAAATGAAGATACTTAATAGTAAAAAAAATCTGAGCTTTGAAAGAAAAAAGTTTTCAAAAGATTCTGAGTAACAGAATGTTTTTCCTCTTAGTGGTTTTCTACATTTCTGATTAAAAGAACTAAATATATGATTAATCATTTAGACACAAACTAAATGCATTAACTGCAGGATCTACAAATACCAGCACTAGTGAAAATATAAATATGTATCTCCTGTTAACAAGATTCAGGAGTCTGGGGAGAAAAAAATTCTGCATTTTGCATAATGAACCACAGCATGAAAATATATTTAATGCTATCAAAAGATAAATTAACATGATTATGATAAATCTTGCCATGGACTAATTAGAATGGTCCTTTGCTGTTAATGGCAAAGATATAAAATCATGGTATCTTGGCTGGTTTGGATGCTGCTACAAAAGTTATCTGTCTGTAGACCCATCTCAAAATAAAGAGTTAGCAAAAAGTAGAAGGGTGATAGTGGAGAGGGGATAACAGAAGTGTTTCTTATTAATTTTTATCCACTTGTTGGACATTTTCAATTAAGTATATACAGAATTTTTACTGTCTCCGTTTCCAAGCATACCTATGGCAAATTAAATTTTTTTTCTATAGTCATCTTTACCATAAGATATGGATTAAATAATGCTGATCTTTTTATATAACCAGTCACAAGCAGTGGATTCCTTATTTAATTAATTCTAACATAGCAAAATACTATTCACAGTGAAATGTTCTCTAGATGCTGTCAAACAGAGAGATGTGTCCAAGGTTTGTTTTGCTAGGAAGATTCGTGCACATTTGGGTATTCTTTGGGTGCAGCTGCTGTCTTTGAAGAAACAAGAGACTGGGCTTTTGGTAATATTCCAAGTTTAGTCAGAAGAGAACAAATCACACTCAGGGGTAATGTCAGGGACTTTTACTCAGCGTGAACCCTGAAACTGGATAGAAACATCTTGTCTGCAATGGGCCCCCACCATGAACAACAAAAAGTTAAATATGGACAGCTGCAAAAAAACAACCATACATCTAATGTTCTTTAGCAAGAACTATACTAGAGCATCCTTACTCAGTTTCCATCAAGGAAATAAATGTCCTCACTGCTAATTGTACACAGAGTTTGAGTGCTCTGCCTGTGTAAAGCACCCAGTCTTAGGTGAACAGTATCCCACCCACTGACCTTCAGCTTTCATAAAGTGAGGGCAAAGTGAGAATGCACCATTTAATATTCTTACTCAGTTTGGTCCCTTATCTTGCAATTTTATCCATTAGTGATGACCCTGAACACTTCAAGAATTCCCATTAAGGCAGAGATCCTACTGTATTCACTAAAAACCCATGGACCTTTCCACTTCACTCCTCCCCTTCACGTCTGCATCTGTCAAATCAAAAACAATCCAACCAGAAGACCAAAAAAAAAAAAAAAGCCGTATAGCCGTATTTGGATTTTTATCGTTTCACCAGACTTGGTTTGGTTTTTTTTTTTTAACGTGCAGTATAATGCCTCATCTCCCCTCCTCAACATCACTGATTAGATTTCCAAATCAAAATTCTGGACATTATCATTCAGTTTTGTTAGGCAGGTCCTAAGCTTTTTCTGAAGATATAAGCAATATGAATAAAAAATAGATGAAAGAAAAATGCATTATAATTTTTTATTATAGTAGGTATTGTACAACAAGCTGCCATCTTAGGAAAATTATTTTCCTTGAAATTCAGTTAATCTCTCAGAATTCATTTTTATATGTCTAAATTAAATGAACATTTCAAGTAGTGATGGCATGAAACAAGAAAATCTTCTTAGTAAATGATATACTGTAAATACTTTTCCTTTTTCTTTTTTTAATTTCTGATTCGATTCATTAAACTAATTATAATCCTCTTCTTCCTTAACAAACATCATCATATTTGCTATTATAAGAATCAAATCAAAAATATATTTAATATTTTCTGGAATATAGATTAGCATGCAGCAAAATGCTGATTATTTTTTTCTCCAGCTAAACAGCCATTTGTTTCCTGTCCTATTATTATCAGGGTGCCAGAATTTTTCACTAGACATTCACATTAAAAATAAGACATACAGGAGGAAAAAAATCAGCTCATTTTATAAATAGAGAGAAAGAACACCTAAGTATGGATTCCAACCCCTCTTAGGCTTTTGTCCATAGTACAGTAGACTCAATGAAATCTAGTGTAATATCTAAAAACTATAGGGAGTAAACCACTTTTACACTCATACACAAGTTTCTGTATCTTTATAATAACACAGTATACTTGTTATCTTTAAATTCTGTTAATAACTTTGATTACATCATCTGATTAAGTAAGATATAGAACATATTTTCTCCTTCATTTTTCTCCTTCATTTTTAGACTACATCCTTATGCTCAGTCAATACTTCCCCTCGTGACTTAAGTTTTCCTTTAGTGAACAGCTGCAACAAATGACATCACCAGGATATTTCCAGAAATCTTTATATTCTCTATATAGTTTTAAAGTTGCAGAATTGCATTTCTAGAATTCCTTTTAAAATGGGCAACAGAACATCTGGCATCCTCAAGAAAAAATAGTGGAGTCTAGCACTTGAAGCATGGAAAATTTTCTATTCTATCCCTGTCTATGTACTTTGGTGAGAATCATGATATTTTGGTGCAGGACATCCTGAGAAAACATCCAGGACTCAATAAGACTTTCCTCGCTATGGAGTGCTCATCTTACAGTTTTGTACTACTGAGGAAAGAAACTTGCCAGACTTTCAAGATACGGGGATCATAAACTAAAATCAGAATATAGAAAATTTTTGATTCAAAGCTGTTCCTCCACTGACCATTTCAATGCTTTTTACATTAATCAATTTATTCTAAGTGCTTAAAGAAAGCCCTGCAATCTGATTACAGGTTCTATGGGGGTGGCATGGGGCACTCTGGTCAGAAAGCCTTTGCTGATACTGAAAAGAAACATAACCACTGGGATGAGTGAATATGATCTTGGACAAAACCTGTTTCCTTCTCCTGCATAAACAGGACCTGCAGTTTCCAAAAGGCCAGAGTGGCTGGTGAAGAGCTCAATTTGGATCTTGTTTGTTAAAGTGGTTACCACCAACACTGCTCATAGCTGGCTGTGGGCTGGTATTCAAAGGTAAACCTCAGTGCTGGGCTTCCAGAAACAACTTTGTACCCCTGATATCAGTCTTGTGGCTGGTTTTGGAAAAATTGTTTCACTTTTGACTCCACTGTGCACTTTGTTTCACTTTTATATGCTTTTTCTGCAGTTTTTCAATGCAATTAAATGCAGTGATATATATGGTACTTACAATACCACATATATATATATCTGCTTCTGCAGAGAGATAAATTCCATTAATTAGTCAAAATGAAATATAAATTTACAAATTGCAAAAGTACTTAGACATTTCATTGTACTCGTAACTGCACATTCAATTCAGTGCATACTAATGCTCAATTAACATTACAAAAAATCAAGGTTAAAATATTATTAATGTAACTATATCTTCATTATAATTAGACTAATTATACTGATATACAGTGTAAAAACAGCCATTTCAGCCATTATATTGATGCAAATTTATTCTTCCTTTCAAGTTAAGCTATTTGAACTACATTTTTAATTATTTATCAAGCTGAATATCATACCTATCAAAAGAGTTGAAGTTCTAGCTATAAGGAAATATTTTACTTTTCCCTCTTTGTAGAGCAGTTCTTTGGTCCTATGACTTTGTAATCCAACAGCTGAGATGACTGACACTTAATTCAAATAGAATGGGGAATTGCTGTCATGGAGGATCTCTGTGCAGAAGGAAGATGGAAATTCATGGGAGATAAATTAATCACACGAGGAAGACTGCCAAATGCTTCAGTCCTTGATGGGGCAACTTATGAACAAGATGTCACCTGGTTTATCTATTTTTTGTATATGTATCCCACTTCACTCTAAGTATGAACTTAAAGTCATCTCTATTCAGCAAAGTACAACAGAAAAGATTGCAAAATAGAGGGCACCAAAAAGGCAAACAAACCACCAGTCACATTATTCATTATTTTACACTGACCTTGCCATGACACTTAAAAGGATTTTGACACTTTCTCTTCAAAGCTGTGTTTAGCTCTGTTCACTTTAGAGAGGTTTTATGACAGTCACTAAAGAGGGTTCAATCACAAGTATAGAAAGGGAAAGAAAGCAAAGCTTGGCCAAAGTACACACAAACATAAAAAAAGTGGAACAGATGTACAGTATCTGCTGATACATTAGCCCAGCAGACATTCAAAGACTATGAAGACTCACTTTGTTCGCCTTTGTTATACCACTTTGTTAAGTGTTAGCTTTTCTTTGTACATATTTAATACAGACCTTACTTCTTCAAGCTGTTTGACAGAAAAAGTAGCTACAAAAATGTTTACAGTTTCATACACTACCTTTCATTTAGACAGCTCCCACATTGGCAGCAAACTAGCTATGGCAGTAGAGCTAAGCATGAAATAATTTTAGTCCATTTTTACTCTTGTAGAGTAACAGCTGTGCTACAGAGAACACAAAGAACTCTTCTAATTGTCAAGGAGATAATGCAGTTAATTATTAAACATATTTAAATATTGCAACTCTTTAAAAGCCTCTCAGTCTCTTAATGTCTTATAAAACCATACTTTCTAAATACAAGTAAACAAATGCTTTTAAAACTACAAACTTTCTAGTAATTATCCTTTTTGCTTTTGATATTTCTGCACCTTATGAAAAGTACTGTGGTACTTTGCTATCACTGTTTTGTTTCCAAGCCTTCTCAAGTGACTGTTTCAATGCTGCTTGTTTCTTCAATATTGGGGTGCCAAATATCCCTAATATGGACACACACTCACTGCAAGCTAATTCCTGCTCTGTTTCATTTGCCCAGGTATGTCACTGATAACAGCAATATTAACGAGGTATGCAAAATAATAAAAAATTAAAATCCCCTGTGAAAGGCATTATTTTCACATGATTGGCTGTGGTTGGTGATAAACTACTATTACTTCTCTGACTGGACTATTTTAATCACATAACAGTAACAACTACAATGGGCCTGTAAAGGTTATACAAGTTGCCAAAAACATTTTCTGCAGAGGGATATGAAATTTTTTAAAAAACAAGTTTTTTGTAGACTGCTCAGCTTGTATACTATAAATATGCGTTGTTCACACAAATTGTAGGATACAAAGGTCAAGCACATGGTGCATTTAAAATATCTACTTAATTTGTAGTGTATCAAAAAGAGAAAACCCCAATTAAAACAGATCAGAAGCCTTCCCTCCCCCAGAATCATTTCCCCACCAGAGAAGGCCTGGAAAAAACAATTTGAAGAAAATATGAAGTTGGCTTCAGTATTTCACAAATATTCCCACTTAATGACACCCTGACTTATGGATCCCAGTGATACTGAAAACTAACATAATACCTATCAACTGATTATAATACATAATGCCTATCTTCTATGGATTTTATTAGCTTTTGTTATGAAAACAGACATGGATCTCTCTCAGATTCTTAGGAATAAGCTCTTTTGTTTTTGGTATTAAGCATTCAGCAAACAACCAACCTAGAGGACAACAAATCTTTTAAAAGAACTTGAAGATGTAGTGAATCTGCTCTTACACGCTGTTAAAAAGGAAGTTACTTCTCAGAAGCATATTTTTTAAATTTCTTTGAGACTATAGCAAAAGTTCCTTGAATACAAGCTGATTATTGTGAGGCTCTTTCTCTATACACCCCAAGATGTTTTAAGTTGACCTTCCAAAAATTCTGCTTTGCGTTCAACTTACACCTTTGAAAAATCCCATCTTCCATTTCTAGAATTCATGTTGTTCCAAGGTGCAATAGCTGTCCAATAAAAATCATTATCAGTGCACCTCCCTCAAAAAGACACTCCTGACTTCATTATAAATTCAGTATCAGTCAGGAAAATGTACACATGGATTTGTTTGGGTTTTTGTTTGGTTTCTTTGTTTTTTAGTTTCTTTTTAAACCAGAAACTTTCAAGCGTAGTTATTCAAGGATTTTCCGCATGGAATAAAATTAGTTAGGTTCTCCAATGCTTATAAGAGTAATTTTACATACTTGTTTAATTGTTTGATTATGAAGACTACATCATCAGGGTAGGGTTAGATTAGACGTTAGGAAGAAATTATTTAATGTGAGGGTGGTGAGTCACAGCAACAGGTTTCCCTGAGAAGCAGTGGATGCCACATCCCTGGAAGTGTTCAAGGTTAGATGTAGTTTTTATTAAGCTGGTCTAGTGGAAACTGTCCCTGCCCATGGAGGGTGGCTGCAGCTACATGATCTTAAATGTCCCTTCCAACCCAAACCATTTTATGATTCTGTGAAGGATCCATCAGACTATAGTATCCCATCCTTTCACAGTGACAGAGGACAAAAGATGTGTTCTGTCCAGTCAAACCCAAAAGAAGTGGGATCTACATCTAAGCTGCATTATTCATCAGGAATAGGTATCAGAGGTGACATTTTTATGGAATCTCCTTCATGATGTAAATTTTAAACCAAAAAATCTAGTTCTGCTGACCAAGAAAGGTTCTGCAGCTGTGATCAGCAGCTGCTTTCTTCTGCTGACTGTAGTCTCCGTGCCAGGAACACCAGTCTTCTGAGTGCACTACCAGAGTAAGAAAAGCAGAAGCCTTCTTACCATACCTTCCTTCATTTATCTGAGTCATAAATGCAAATCAATCCACCTTAAATTCCCTGAAATTAGTCATTTTAGTTGTTCTTAGCTGCTGAGGAATGGCTCTCCAGACCTGTTGTGGTTACCATCTCACCTCTGAAAGAGCCAGCAGACTTGCCTCTTCGTGATTTTCAGGAATACAATGCACCATGATCTGCTCAACAGCAGTTTCCATAATATGAAGCAAGGAACAAAGTCAGGAGGGACATAAATTTCTTCTCACAGCCTCAAACTGTATGTTTCTCTAAGTTTAGCTACTGTATAATAGCAGCTCTTACTCAAGGTTGCTTTCTTGAATTACCATTAAGTTTTGAAAACTTGTGAATATGGGATTTACACTCACTTCAGCCCCTGCAAACACAAAAAATCCATAAACTCGATTGACACCACCACAGTACAAGGTGATAATTAATGTTGTCAAGGGTGTTTTGTACACTGAAATCCAATTGTCTAAGGCTTTTTCTCAAGCCTCAAAATGTGTCAAATTTCATTACCTATGTTTTAGTATATGGTAAATAACATTGCATCTTAATAAATGCTTTCATTTTGGATTTATAAAACACAGTGTGGGAAATAAAAGTGACATACACAACATCCAGAGACACCATTTAGCCTACTGTCAAAAGCCAGTAGCTGGCTAGTTGACCTCAGAAGCATTTTTATCTGTTTAACCACAGGTACATAGCAATACAAGTGATAAAAGGAATCCAGGCAGTGTTGAATTGTTTTTTAATTTTTTTAAATTATCTTAGGGTCTTTGGGGGGCCAAAAAAATATAGTAGTCAGCAAACATACTGTAAGTGTCAATATATATAACAATGAATAATATTCTCATAACTTTATATTTGCTTTTAAGTAGATGTTAAAATTTTGGAATTGTCACACCAGATTAAATCATTTACCCAAATATAGACCTGGGACCACATTGCACAGGGACAGTGATGTGTGATCCATAAATGCACAGGCGGGACCCAAGACAAGTCACATTAAAATCTACAGCAAAATACTGCTCAATCTAAACAAAACTTAAATGTCCTGATGACAATAGTTGTTTTTTTTTTAATTACAGGTTATTTTTTTTCTCCAAATCTCAAATCCTCTTCAGACTCATGCTATAAACTTCTGACCTACATCATATCGTGGTACAAAGCCATCCATCAGTTCCAAAGACTAATCAACATTGATTTTTATCTAATTTTAAATCACTTCTGTTATTTTTAATTTTGCTTAATATCTGAAAAATTTTGTCTTCTGTTTAAGACACAAAAATTATAAAAATAAAAAATGTCTGGAAAATTATAAATGAAAACAACCAAAAAAGGTCACTCTAACCATTTTAAAGTCTCACTCATACCACTTCTTCTCTTAAGAATAATTTTTGCAAAATCTGTTTGGTTTTTTTAAAACAATTTCTGCTTTATGATCAATATTTTTTATTTTTTGCTATAAAAGCTAATGAAAAAAAATTAAAGTAAAATTATGTTTTGTAGTGCTGATATTGCCCATTTCAAAAGTGCAAATTTTCCAGAAAACTGAATTTTGTGATGACTGAAGCTACTTATCTTTGAAGTGAAATATGATAATCATTATCTTTGTAAAGAAGTAAGGAAACACTGACCTCTGAAAGCATTTGATTTCTAAATCAAAGAAATATAGCTTGCCACTTTGAAAAGTCAAAAAGGCTCCCTTTAAAAAATTCTTCATGAAACTCTTAACCTCTCCTTGTCTAAAAAATATTTTGAAATGTACATCATTTAGGAAAAGAGCCCAAAATGCATTTATGCATGTGTGTATATATATTTACTACTGACTGAAAAAAAATAACTCTTTCCCCTTCAATTTTGCTGGGAAAAATGAAAAGCATTGGTTACATCTAACCCAAAGTCCATGATTTATTTATCACTCCATCAGAATTATAAATCTCACCAACACTACCCTCTTATCCTAATACATAGCATATTGATCAAGTAATCAATTAATTACTCTGAAGTACATAAGTGTAAGAAAATATTCTAAAATTACCTGCTTGAAGTGCTGCTCATCTACCTAAGCCTGGAAAACTCTCAGCACAGAACTTGTAGGGGGATATATGTCCATGTATTTTAACATGTAAAATTTTTTTGAAATGGTGTATTTTAAGTCTTCTTAGAGTTTCTCTTGCTACTAGACAAATTTATTTTCAATTAACAGAGCTGTCAAACAGAATCAAATAATGCTAAAATACTTTTCCACAGAGACTTAACAGCAACAAAGCAATATACATTTAAAAGGGAACAAAATGGGTCCCTAGAGTACAGTATAAAGGACTGAAGATGTGCTGAGTCTTTGATCATGTGCATTATCAATTAGCACTATTCTGATCAAACCCTATGTTATTTACCCAGTAGGAGTCCTGATAACAGCACGTCCTGCAGATGGGATGATATCTCCAGTCAGCATCTTAAATGTTGTGCTTTTCCCAGCTCCATTTGTTCCCAGGAGTCCAAAACACTATCACAGATATTAGAAAAAAAAAATCAATATATTATACTGAAAAAAAAAGAAATATTACCCCTTCAAATTTCTCCCCGTTTCCACATTTCCTATTATATGTCTGTAAGAAACTGTATATGGATATAATGTGTGTGCGAATTCCCTTTCCCACAGAAAATCAGTTTTAAAAAACCCCATATATATCATATTACTAAAAGTGACTTATTTAGGGTTCTAGCCCTCTTAAAACTCTGGATGACAATCAAACTCATCATTTATCCATATTATTAGTAAATGCTACATTTCAACAGGAGGATTTTAGGTCCTGCTTCCAAACCCTGGATATCAGTCCATGGAGTCAATATTTCCAAGCTTCTCATGAGCTGCTTTTCTCAGTACAAGTGAACACCAAACATCCAGGAGACACACTCATTTTGAACACTTATTTCAGGCCCCTAGCTACAATAACTTAATGCTTAAGCTAGGATAGATTTCATATTAAGTCTACACATAAACCTTTATGATTTTAAAATACTTTTTCATGAAGTTCCTTATTGACTGATAGGCTTTAATCAACAATAACATCCTCCTGGTTACCTCGGTTACCCAACAGCTGATCAGTAAGTAGCAGGACATCCCCTGTGCTGCCATGTGCAAGTTTCTCAGATCTTCCAATTTTATATTAGCGACCAAGAAAAGTCTTTTCTTTCTCAGTAGTTTAGAAATTAATGTCTGTAATTCCCCAAACCATTCAAATAATGAATAAAGCCCCCAAACACAAACATGTGAAGCACTGAATTTCGATTTATTGAATAGTTTGTTTGCATATGCTATATTCAAATGTACTGTGATGATTTCAGCGTGGATACTACAAGTGTGCTGTGGTAACAAATTCAGGATGTAGTCCATAGTTTGCTATTGAGTTGGGTATTCTGTTTTCTCTTTGAACATTAAACTGCCTTGCTACCTCACTTGCTTTTTATGTTAGCCTAAAGTAGAGTAACTTGGTAAAAATAAGCAAGATGTAAAAATTAAGACTCTGATCAATGTTTAATCAAAAAATAAATGAACAGTTGCTTCCTCAGCACCACCAGAGTTTCTGCTTTTATCCAGTTACCGATTTTCAGAAATTACCACTGAAATGTTTCTGCTGCTATCTACAGGCCTGTCACTGTAGACACACTGAGTATGTCTCAACAATAGCTGAGAATAAAGTGTTACTTTATGAAAAGGGAAAAAGAAAGACCCCTTTACCTCTCCCCTTGGTATGCCCAAGCTTATGTTTTCCACAGCTGTGTTCTTCTTACTGAAACCTCCATAACACTTCCTGAGGTTGTACAGAAGTAGAACATCATTACCAGTTCTTCCACCAAAGAGCCTCTGTCGCTCCATTTCTACATCAATGTCTTCTGAAGGGATATCCGTGCCACTAACTGAGCAATGACCCCTACAACAGAGGATGGTAACAAATGATACATGAAAAATTGGTCATTGCTGCACTCTGCATAACTCTTATTTTCCTGGTTGTAATCCTTTAGCACTTGGTGATCAGTTCTCATGAGAATTCCAGGGAAAAACACCTACTTGTATTTTTCTCTCTAGTTTGCATTAATTCAGGTACACCATGTTATCAGAAATATTCATCTTCAGTTGTTCAAAGGAGCACACCAGTTTATTTCTCCAAAAATTAATTCACCATGGCAGAATACAAATGATAACACACCTTGGTTTCCAGAGAAGATCCCAATGAAGGAAAATACGTAAAAGAAGTAGCAGTGTTCCCTGAAGGGACATTTCCACAAAAATCCAGCCCAGGAAATCCATCTCAAAGGGGCTCACATAAGAATCTATTCCAAAGCTCCTGGTCAGGTCAAACTTGATCTGATTGTATGAAAGCTCTATTAAGCCCTGGCCTAGGCAGAATTGTGGGAATATGATGAATGCCCATTTGAGGATATTGTAGATGTTCTGAAAACTCTGTATTGAGACACAGCAAGGATGGAGGAGAATTAAGATAAAAGGGGAAAAGATTAGTTTTTTTCCAACAGCATAATGAGCAGACTTGCAAAACTTCATACTGCATTCAAATCTTACTCATGGTACACTGAATGCTAAAGTGCATATTGTGAACTACTTTGGAGACAGGGTTCATATCACACTGCATTTTGTACTTTCTACAGGCATTCTAATCTTAGTTGAAGTTCATAGAGGGTATCAAAACACATATAGCCATGATTCCTCTATTTCGTTAACATTTTAATATTTGAATACTATCAAATCTAAAACAACGACTTAAACCCATGTGAATACCAAATTTGCTTACACACTTGCATGACACATAATCCAGATTTGACTTTAAACATCAAGTTCTCGACCTGTACATGAATATAGAATCATACCCATTCTGGAACTCCTTTCCATCAAGTTGTTTAAACATCATTATGACTAATTAAAATTATATACATGGCGTGAGAATGAACTGTATAAATTACCATTCGTACAGGGCATTAGTGATCCTAGGAATATGCAGCTTATCTCTTATGTCAATATTATTCAAACACATTTTACAATGCATATAATCTATTTAATCGACCAGAACAGCTCCCATCATGTGCCAATTACAACTTAATGGTCTAGAAAATGTCAAAGTTTCAATTAACACTGTTTTTCCATTATTACAGCATGCTGTTTTGGGTTATAGACATTAAAATTCAAAATGGTAACAGTCAATACAGTATATTCTAGGACAGAAAAATCATGAATAATTAATAACCATATGTTTTTCTTCTGGAAAAATCTTACCTGTATAAATACATAAACATACATATGAACATTCTGAAATATATATATATGTATATATATATATGTATGTGTGTGTATACATCTCAGTTATGAAAAAGATAAACCAAAGATTTTATACTGACCTGCACTTTGGAAATGATAGCTAATAGGCGAGGTAAGAGAGTCACCAGCATGGTACACAGGCCAAACACAAAATTTAAGGAGATGTAAGAAATAAAAGCTACATCTGAACTTGAGAAGAATCTGGATGCAAGATACATCCAAGGTAAAGTTGCATATCTGAAAGTTTAAAGAAAAAAAACCTGTCACAAATAAGTTATGCATTTGCCTTATTGTCCCCAAAAAAGTCAGTCATCACACAGGAAAAAGGACAAAAATTGCCTAAGACAGGCAAACAACTCTTCAGAACAAATGATTTAAAAAGGGACAAATTTGGGATACATATTCTTTGAAAAATTGGCTTATAATTCCATAGATGTGTGCAGATATGATCCATTTTTGCATATATGAGTTGCTGATATTTACTTTGATCATTCCAGACAGCTCACAATCCTGATTTCTGATTGTAAACCCATGCACCTTAACAAGCCTCTTACACAGATATAGAATTAAAACCAAATATTTAAAGCTTAAATAATGAATGCTGAGCTGTTATCTTTTCTGAGAGGCTTTCATAGAAAGAAAAAGAAAATACGGAGGTAGTGAGCAAAGAAAGAGAAGAAAAAGAAATAAAAAACAATAATTTTTGAAGTGGAACTAATATTTATGCCAGTGATACGTGAGAATTGAAAAATCCTACAGACCATGTTATTACCTTAACCAGGTTGTCAGTAGAGTAATAGTTATCAAAAATGAGTGCCTAATACTATGAGGATAAGACAGCATGCCCATGGCTACATCATCTTCAATGGAATCTTTAAAGGAAGGAGGAACAAGTCAAATAATACCTATCCAGAATGGAGCATGCACATGGTTTTTTATTCATAAATAGATGTTTATGAAGATTACAAGGCCCAGGCAATCAGAGCATGCATGCTATGTAAAAAAAAATTATTTTCCACTCAACACAGTGCAAGATATTTCTATCAAACAAGCAGTATATAGACTGCAGAAGCATAGGTATCAGTATACATTACTGCACAACAATAAGCATATATGCAGTGTATATATAAACACTTCCTATATAATATTAATTATATATTATATATTAACTGGTTTAATAGCGAGCTCAATGCAAGAGCAACTAGCCAAAAAATCTGTGAATTCACTTCTTCATTGCCTTAAAGTGTAGTTTAGATTACTAAACTAAGTCATAAAAGTCATTTTACTAAATGACTTTAGAATACTAAACTAAGTCATTCCCTTTTGTAGATTAATCTTTTGCATTGGAGAATGCCAAAATCCTTTACCTTAAAAAACAAACTCGCAAACCCTGCTGGGAAGTAATAATAATGTTATCTTCAGTTTACAGGAAGATAAAGGTTAAATGACTCAATGTTTGGGTCTAAAATGAAATTTTAAGTATTCAAGATCCCACTATACAATTCAGCATCCCTTTGGCAGTCTTAATCACACAATCTTTTCTTCCCTTGATGCACATACCAAAATCACTGTTCTCTGAATAACAATATCATAAATACAAGTCCATCCTTGGAAACAGCTCAGGAAAGAGACATGATTTACAATGCTGTTGCTCTGCTGTAAATAAAAGCAAAGTTTGATTTTTTTGCTTATAGCTGCTAAGAAATGAGTAAGACTTTCAGAATCCTAAAGTTATATGATGTTGAAATGCAGCCTTTAAAGTTGCAGCCAGTCACACCTACATTTCTATCTTCTTTCTCTTCCTTCAGCTGCAGTTGCAATTTAGTATTTTCTAAGCATAAAGGACAGAACATTTTGGACAAAAATGCTTAAGCATTTGGATTAGAAAACACCTCTGCAATCATCTAAATGAGAAAAAGATGTAGTTTAGTTATATTTTTAAAGGAAATCACTTATAAAGTAGAACACTAAGAAACTTGATTATTCCTACAAACACACCTTCTTCTCTTTAACTTTTTTATATAACTGGGTGTTTTTTATCTTTGTTTAGATCAAAAAATACGCACAAGTGTACCCTGAAGAGAAAAATGATGATGTCATGCAGATGAGCGAGGATTATATGCACAGTACTGGGGAAGAATAAAATGGCCACAATAGGCTTCATCACATTTACAGTGTAGTTAGTCTGAATAAAGGGTAGATTAGAAAGAGTAGAAACTCTGAAATTTGTCAATGTCCTTGAGAAGTGTTAAACTTGCAGACAGCTATTGGCTCTTTAATATATGTTAATACACATTGAATACACAGATTTTCTTGTTAAAAATCACAGCAACATCTGTTGTGTCGGCCAAAGCTGAACAGTACAGGAGGGATTATACTGAGCTGATTAAGCTGCATCTGCAGTCAACAAAATAAGACACATTTTCATTTAATGACTTTTTTCTGAAATACTCGAAATTTAACTCAACATTTGGGTTAAAACAACGCCAGCATAACTGGCACTTGATAGGACACTGTGGGCAGGGCCAAAGTCCATAGCACACCAGAAAAAACCTGTCATGACTTCAGCAGACATACAGGTCTGTACTGTGTGCTTCAGCTGCTGCTTGGATAAGGTTTCTGTAGAAGCCTCACTGACATGACAGCAACTGGATCACAAGAAGGATTCAGTGGTTGTAAAGCTAATAAAAAAAAAAAAAAGTGTGAGATTTCATAGTGCGAAATCTTTGCACTAAGAATGGTTAGAATTTGTGCATTTAACTTGAAGGAATCGCTTGATGGAAGTGCAGAAGAAAGGAAGGGAGGGTGGTACACAAGAAAGATACAGAGAGGAGGATATTATGAAGTTTGGATCTTTCATACAAGTTATTTACAAAATCCTAGGATTATGACCTCTAGAATATTTCATACTAGTTTGGCTATTCACGTCCAGGAAAGAGGAGCTCAAACTGGAATTATAAGGAGAAATGAGAAATAGAATTATGCAAGGAGTTTGGAAGGTTTTACAAGAGAGGACTTGGCTTGTTTTGGCTTGCAAAAGGCATTTGATGAATGACAATTATGAAGTATGGTTCTTAATAAACTTAGGCTAGAATTTCCAAGAAAAGATCCAATTTTGAGGATGCCTAAACAGTTTCCAAAAAACAAGTTGCTGGAGGCACAAAACCTTGAAAACAGTTTCAAGGTGCAATATAGTAAATTGGGATGGTGGGGGGGAGGTTTGAAGGGTTTATCTGAGACTCATCCTGGAATAGAATATGTCCTGGTCTTGTAAAAGGTGCTTTCTTCTTTCCTTCCCTACCATTCTCTCATGAAGCAGCTATATTTCATTATCTAAACATCTGTCATGTAAGATATGCACTCCCCCCTACAAGGATAGCAACAATTAGTTGCTTGAAATAAGTAATAAACTTCTCAGCAGCCTTTCCTTTAACAATTCATCTTCAGCATTTCTATCACCTTAGACAGCACATGGGAAGAGTTTTGAGTCCCAGTATGTTTTAACAGACCTGGGGCTTCTGTCTTTATACAAATAAATAACTTTAAAATCAAATTCCATCAGAAATCTTACCCTGAAATTATGGTGTATTACACAAGTTGTGCATGTACAGCAAAACAACTTTAATTTTGCCCCTCAAGTGACACAACAAAATACACTATTAATTTGATTGATCCCAGGGCTGAACAGACTTACTTTTATAGAGATATCAATCTGATATCCAGTTATTTTAACCTATAACAGGATTGCTTTTTGGGTTTTTTTCCTTTGGTTGCTTGGGTTTTTTGGTGGGTTTTTTGGGGTTTTTTTGTTGTTGTTATTGTTTTTCATGTGAAACTAAGCAAGAGAGTAGCATGGTAGAACTTTCCTCTCTCAGTACTATTGGGAGACAAATCTCCAACCAGCCCAGTACTTCACACTGGACAGACTTCTCACTGGAAATACAAACTCATGGAGCTATGTTGAATTACAGAAAATGGTTAGAGCTGTAATAAAAGCTGTTTCGTACCTTCTTCATGATATTCTGCACAGCTAAGAACTGAAATTCTGATCTATGTTAATATTCCCTCATTTTCTTGAAGATAACATACAATCATTTTCTAACAGCAAGCTACTATTATACAGGCTGAGTATCTTCTGAGACATTTGCACTCTCCTTTTTTTCTTTTTTAAATGTGTGAGTACATCTCCCTCCACTTTTTGTGTTTAATTTTCAAACTCATGTTCCAGTCTGTTTTCTCACTATATTTTGCTGGATCATAATCACTTACAAAGACAGAAAACCATGCATCCAGCAGCAGGTGCAAACTACATCTAAAGATTTATGTTTGTTTCTTAGAAGCTGTAATTCCGTAGTAGCATTTCCAAGCACATACCCAAAGAGTATCAGCAGGAGAACAGTGGCTGCCAAGTTCCTTCGGAAAGTGAAGGCTGATAGCTGGAAGGCACTAATAACACCAACACACAGGGTGACTGGAACCATGTAAAACAGCTAGAAACAGAAGAAAAAAAACATTGAGTAGGTGAGCATCTCTTACTGGTCTTACCTAAATTGCATAGAAGGGTTTTACAAATTAACTTCTCCATACTTTCAATATAATTACACTATAAGTTAGGAGGAAATAGGCAGAAGAGCTTGGAGATTTGATAGTCTGCACTTGTTGTGAAACTGCCCCCTAGACATGAAACAACCTGACAAGATAAAATCTGACTACAGAATATCCCCCTTAATCCTATTTTTATTGACCTTTCCAAGACATCCATTTAACAAGCTAGCTCTTCCAGATAATGAGTCCGTGTGGGGCTATTGCTCCAAAACATCAAATTACACTGTGAATACAGAGGTTTGGTTTCAGAAACAGCAGTTTCACTGATTGGTGCTGCATTCATGTGGGACAATAATAATGATGCAATTTTAAAAGAGATTTTAATGAAGGACCATGTGTGCTGGTGAAGCAAATTACATCTTTTATTGGGAATGGTAAAAATATGTAAAAGCATTACAGCCATTAGGCAACAAGGAAAGCAGTTTCTCTCTTTAGCTTCTTGACATAATAGCAATCAATACTTGAAGGTGGCAGGGTGGGATTGGCACAGGAGATTCATATCCAAGTATTCAAGAGAGGGGTTCTGCATGCAAATAGCAACGTCAGGATGTGAAAACCAGCTCAGATGGAAAAAATGGCCACCTCCATTTTCAGTGTCTGCCTGCTCTGTGCACTGAGCCTGAGCTTACTAGGACACTGACTGCCTCCATTTCCGCTTATGTAATATTTACCTGCATAGCTTTAACCTAATAGAACTGATATTCTGAGATACAACTACAACAGAGGCAACAAATCAAGGTCTAGCTAAATATTCAGTATAGAAGAAAAACATACTGTTAAAATTAGACTTTCTTACTGAAGTACAGTGAAAACCTATTCCAAATTAAACAGAGGCCATCACGTCTTTGCTACTGGGAAAACTTTTTTTTTTTTTTTTAAAGAGAAGGACAATGGAGTAAAATGTAGATGGATGCAATGTTCTCATCTTTTCTTTGCCATATACAAATGTCATAACATAGCACTCACAGATATATGTTTCAGTTATCCTGAAGCTGTTTAAAAATATTGTAAAGAAGTCACAAAGTATTTGAGTCTCAGTATTTTTCACTAGACCCGGAGTTTCTGTCTAGAAATAAATAAATAACTTTAAAATAAAATTCTATTTTAAATCTTACCCTGAAATCATGGTGTATTACAGAAGTTGTGCATGAATAACAAAACAACTTTTATTTTGCTCCTCGAGTGACACAAGCTTAATCTGAACAAAATGTCTCTATTTCTCTTTAAATTTTCTTAGCACTTACACTTTTTCCATTTGTTGAACATAGTAATGAATATCATTCATGCTTATAAATACAGTAAGAACAGCCTGATTCTCATGAGAGCAATTTCATAAATCAAATACTTCTGCAGGCCTAGTAAAGATTCTGCTACCAGTAATACAGGACACAGCCTGTAACACTTAAAATACGTAGAGGGATTTAAAATTTGACAGTTCATATATTCATGTGTTCAGTGTCCCTAAATTATCTGCAGCACAATTAGCATTTAAAGCAGTGTCTGTTCTTTCCCACATCATGATTGATCATGCAGTACTGTGTTGAATTTGTGAGAACATTTTCAGAGATTGGCAGAAAATAATGAGGAGTTGACTTTGCTCACAAGGAGAAACCGAATGATGAAGGACTGTTTTTAACCAAGCCTTCTCATCTGAAGCAGCAGCAAAAAGAAATACCAAGATTGACTGGCCAAGTAAATGACATTTGCAAAAATGTGCTCTTACCTCAAGATTGCTCAAGTGTGAAAATTCTGATTTCAAGCATGGATGGGTGAAGATCTAATGTTTCAGAATTAGAATGGTCTAAATGAAAACAGTGTTCCAAAAATTTCTGTTCCTGACCATGGTATCATAGAATCCCACCTAGATGCTGGAAAGGACCTTGAGAACATCAGGTCCAACCATTAATCCAGCACTGCCAAGTCCACCACTAAACTATGTCCCTCAGTGCCATATCTATATGGCTTTTAAACACCTCCAGGGATGGTGACTCCACCACTTCCTTGCACTGCCTCTTCCAGTGCTTGACACAAATAAAAGGTATCGATCATAAGTATCTCTAATGTTATCCACAACAACACATGGCATAATTATCCCTTAAAGTAGCTGACTAGTATTTTCCACTTTTCTCCACTAATTTGTAAGGTTTTACCAGTGCATGGCAAAATTCAAAGCACAGAAATTCCTGCTATGAGCTGTGTGGAAGATTCTTTCTGTCTAGGCTGATTAGCCAACTTCCTTTTATTTCTAAAGTAGTGCACATAGCTAAAGCTAGCAAACTATTTACAATTCAACTTTGGGAAGCAAGGAACACAATCCCTGGCCTGTATTAAAGTAGGAATGGTGACTTAATGTTTGTTAGCATGTCAGCCAAGAGCTGACACTGTACATTTCAAATCCTATTCATTATCTTGTGACCATATCTCCTTTTGCTCATTTATAAGAAACTAGCCTAAAATGCACACCTGAGCACGTGCTGCCTCACATCATACATACCATATCACAGCAGAAGTTAGCAAGCCAGTAAGTTTTGTAGCCCAGGCCTGTGATGTGTTGCAAGCGTTTTGTCCCAGATACTCTGTCTTTCACTATGGCAGTTCCAATGGATGCGGTAAGGATAGAGAAACCCAGCATGATGCACAGTGCTACCCCACACTGACGAACATTCTCCATTCTAGGGTAAAAAGCAAAATAGTGCAGTGAAAACACAACGGGGGGAAACCCCTCAAATGCTAGCATTTTTCAGGCCAACTGCTCACAAAAACACTAGGCATTAGGACCTTAATGCTGATTACAAACACCACAGAATCACAGAATGGTTTGGGTTGGAAGGGACTGTAAAGATTGTCTAGTTTCAACACCCAGCAATGAGCAGGGACGCAATGTCTCTACACTGTCAACATCTAATTAGAGAACAGGAACAAGATGTGTTAAGTTACAAACTATATGTGAGTTACAGAGCATGTATCTGAGCTGTAAAGTGAAGCTTATGCAAATATTTCCCCTTTACAGAAAACTGGAATTTTAACCCTTGGAATTATTTGAGACTGTTACCCTGTTTAAAACTGTTATGACATAATCAGCATAAATTCAGTATTTTTCTTTATAAAATACTGCAACCATTTTTGGTATAAATAGTGGACTTGACAGACAGATCACACTAAAAAATGCTTCACTCAGTAGAACTGAATTGTGTCTACCAATTCACAGCATCTATTCCAGGAAACATATATTCTTATTTAATTGATAGTTTCAATGTCTGCTGATTGCTGCTGTGAAACATTTTAAGAGTTTGCTCACATTTTGTCCTCATCCAACAAGGCTCCTCCATATGGCTGGCTGTAGAGTGTTATCCCTGTGAAAAGAAAAATAAATTATGAAATATTAAACCTTATTAAGGACATCAGGTTCTGGAGTACACTGTTAATGCTTCTTACGTGTATGAATAAAAAGGCTAAATACTTAATAATCAACAGAAAGAGGTCAAACACCAGTCTGCAAAACTAAACACTGTCTCCCACTGAGTGACTTCCAGAGTTTGAAACCAGTAAAATACTAAGGAATAAACATAAGTAGTACTTGCTTTTCTGTGTTCTGAACTTCAGAAATTGGTTCAGTAATGCTATATATTACTACAGAATCTACACCACCGAACGGACCAAATATAAAATCTTAAGTAGAATTTGTTCATATACCTAGTCTTCTTGGGTAAGGTAGATTGCTACTGCAATTTATACACTTGGTTTAGATTTTAGATTAGATCTTTCAGCAATTTTTAGATTACTGATATTTTGCTGAGAAAAACTGTTTAGCTAAATTCACAAAAGAAAAAAAAAGTCACACCTTTGACTGAAACTGTAGAGGTCTACATTAAAAACATGCCCAGTTTGGGAGACAAAGAAAAATCCCTACCAGGCAATGAATTAGGCTTGTTTTGGTTCTTGATGCAACCAACCTGTAGCAATCTAGCAAAATTAACTTCAGAATTGGAAGGTAGTTTATGAACAAAACTGTGGTTTTTTGCCTTTTTTTTTTTTTTCCAAGCAAAAGAAGAAAAATTGGGGGTGTGGAGGTGCAAAACGTTGCTGCACAAGTTGCTGTTCTACTGGACTTGATGCTCTTTGTGACTTATCTCTGCAGGTGTGCCTGACAGATGTGCCAGCTGCACTGGTTTTGTGCTGGACGGAATTAACTTTCTTCCCAGTAGCTGGTATGGGGGTATGTTTTGGATTTGTGCTGGAAAAAATGTTGCTAACACAGGGATATTTTAGCTATTGCTGAGCAGCACTTGGAGCCAAGATGTTTTCTGCTCCTTCCCCACCCCACCAGTGAGGAGACTGGGGGGTGCACAGGGAGCTGGGAGGGGTCACAGTGGCACAGCTGACCCTGACTGACCAAAGGGACATTCCACACCACATGGCATCATGCTCAGCCTGTAACATGGGGGAAGAATGAGGAATGGGAGGGGTGTTTGGAGAGATGACGTTTGCCTTCCTAATTCAAAGTTAGGTGTGATGAGGCCCTGCTCCCCTGGGAATGGCTGAACACCTTCCTGCCCACAGGAAAGGGTAAATGAATTCCTTGCTTTGCTTTCCTTGTGTGTGTGACTTCTTTTATGTATTAAACTGCCTTTATCTCAATCCGTGAGTTTTATCACTTCCAATATTTTCTCTCACATGCCACTTGGGGAGGGTGAGCAAGTGGCTGTGTGAGTGGGCCTTAAGTTAAACCACAACATCAGCACTATTTGATTAGCGTCTAAATAAATCTGTGCTGTCCAAATTAAAACAAAGAAATAAATTTAATCCTAACAGCAATTATAATTTTTCCAGTATCTTTGGTAAAGATATAAATTGTTGGTAGCCTTAGATTGACTCTGTAGAGCACTAGTTAATTGAATTTGTTGAAGTCCAGCTGTATAAAGACAAAAAAATATCTTCAGTCTAGTAACAGGTGCAATTCGACTAATCATGCATTTATTTTGCCCCTTTAATTTTTCACTCCTCATCTTCAAGCCAAAGTAATCTAAACATCACTAAGTCACTGACTGCATGGTAAAAAGCTGAAAAACAGGATGATGATGAACTCACACACAAAACTTGTACAAGGCAAAGATTTTTCAAATAACAGCTAAACGCATTGCACTGAAGCCCAGTGGTAGTTAGAAAAAAAAAAAGAAGATTCAAGGCAATAATATTTGATGTATCACTAGTAGATACCTTGCTATTTGTAGAAGCCTTTCATGTCATGTGCCTTCAGGGACTGTTTAAAATTTTCCTTTGTTTTTCTTTTAAAGCATTAATTTTTTAAACAATTGCTGCTATTTGTTCTGAAGCAAAACAGGCATATCAAAGAAAATTATTTCTTCCCACTGGAACCACTGAATTTCCATTTACGTAAAGGAGAAGTAGCATGACAGGAAAAAAGTTTAATTTAGTTCCCAGGAAGTTTTTCTAGGCTTTTCTAATGCTTGAATAAAAATGGGCATATTAGAAGAAATAATCATAAAACATGCAGAATTGGAAGGGACTCACCAGGATCATCAGATCCCACTCCTGACCCTACACAGGACATCCCAAGAGTCACACCGTGTGCCTGAGAGCATTGTTCAAACACTTCTTGAACTCTGTCAGGCTGGTGCTGTGACCACTGCCCTGGGGAGCCCGTTCAGTGTCCACATACCCTCTTTTCCTTTAGGATATCCAACCTAAACCTCCCCTGGATCAACTTCAGGCAATTTCCGCAAATCCTGTCACTGGTCACAAGAGTGAAGGAATCAGTACCTGCCTCACTTCCCTTTGTGAGCATGCTGAAATCTGCAATGGGGCCTCCCTTCAATTCCTCTTCTCCAGGCTGAGCAAACCAAGGGACCTCATCTGCTTCTCACAATGCTTCCCCTCCAAGCCCTTCACTATCCTTGTGACCCCTTTTGGCTGCTCTCTAATAGTTTAATGTTGTTTTTATATTGTGGCACCCAAAACTGTATACAACATTTAAGGTGAGGCCACTCCAGTGCAGAGCAGAGCAGAGCAGGGCAATTCCCTTCCTTGCCTAGCAGCAAGATCTCAGGGGGAACTAACAAAACTTTCAGATTACTGCATTGGTATTAAGCAAAAGTCTACAGCAGTTGACTTGGGTTCCATGCACAGAAATGCACTGCTTTAACTTTCTTTTCTATTAACTTAGGGAATAAAGGAAAATTGTGAAAAAGAGATAATTGCAGGGCAAAATAAAAAACCCATGACATTAAATAGCATAATGCTCCTTGCAGTATTGTATCATACAATACCTATCAAAAGTCAAATTTACACTGAATTAATTCTCTTCTATGGAACAGTCATGAAAATTAATCACACTTCTTAAGAATAGCAAACATTTTTGACAGTCAATTTCCATTCAAATCATGTAGATGAAACAAAGGATTACATTTCTAATTTACACTCACAACTGAAATTAAATTTCACAAGGTTGTGGATTACAAGTAAGAAAAGTATGACTTTGCTAAACTAAGTTCAGTTGTGTTTAGAATTCAAAATTCTATCACTGCACTAAATGTAATACTTGCTTTTCATTCAGAGTGCTACATTTCTTCAATTAGTTCTTCAATTAGGGGCACGACAATCTCTGAATTTGCTACCTTTTTAGTATAATGATTTCTTCACCCCATTGTCAAAAAATAGACGATTAATTTATATAGAGCCAAAAAACTGGCCTGTGATTCACAGAGGAAAAAAGTTCCCTTGAACTCCAGAAATAAGTTATAAATTATCTCCAAATACAAGAACAAACCAAGAGAATTAATATATGGTATTTGCTAGTATAAATATCTCTTTTTTTAATTTAAAAAACTCTTCCATGTACTTCTATAACCTATCCCTTCCTACATTTCTTCTAACCACCTAGACCATCTTTTTTTACACCATATCTCTGTCCCCATATGGCTGTTAAAGTGATGTAAAATGTACTTATTGATACTTTCTTGCCTTTATATGCCTTTTTACTATGCAAAGCTGTTATAATTAAGCTCATTAAGATGAAAACTATCTGCCATGTTTGAGGACTTAAAAACTATAAATGGCAGATAAACTAAGAAGTTCTAAATTATGAAGCTCCTATTAAACAGATGCTTCTGGTGTTTATGCAAGGATTTTTTTTAAGGACTGCACTTGCAAGCCTTGTGTGAACAGCCCTCAGGGTAAATTTTACCATATCAGTATTCACAAGGGAAAAGCAAGCCAGGCAATAACACCAAATATGATATGATTCAGCATTAACTCTGTCAGCTCCTTTTCATAAATTTCTCAGTATAAAAATGATTTCTTCCACTTCTGCAGTTTTTCATTATATTCTCCTGACTTAATCACAACAAAAATTTTCTTTATTGTCCTAAAACAGCCTTCATCTATGTCCTCAGTATGTGGTTAGTCACATTATTTTTACAGTGATCACTTAGGCTTTTTTATGGGCAGAGGTGAAAAATTGCAACAGAGACCATTCCAGCCTTTCCAAACCCATACAAAAGCAATTCAGGAATGGGAAAAACCGTGGCCATGGGGAATCTTAAACTTCAATGTTCTATTCAGAGAGAAAGAGAACACCATGATGGAAGACTTTCTTAGACCTTTTAACCTTCTTTAAAATAAAAATGAAGAGTTTCCAAAATGAGAGGCATGATTTCCCCTGTTTGAGTGGAGTGAGGAGGAGGGCATCTAAAGAAAGAAACACCTCTGAATGCTTGCTAGTTGATATATTTATGCATGTTTAGTTCTGAAAAGCAATGAACCCAGATATCAATCCCAACAGAGCACAAGCAGACAATTACTTTGGTAATATATTTTCTTAGCTTTTTTTTCAGCTATGAAGCTTCTCTTTCTTTCTTTTCTCAGTGGTTTTGCCTATAGTTAACTACAACTTTGGTGTATTTTTTTTTTTTTTTTCTCCTCATTTTTTTCTTTCATTAATTTAAAAGGCTCAGTGATCATCTCTTGTATTGCTCGATGAAAGACTTTGCTTTATACAGCTGAGAACAAGGGCATTTTTACCAGTCCTGCAGGCCACATTACTATGGAAAAAAGAGGTGGGAAGTAGTCAAAGCTTTACAGTTTAACTATAAATCTCAGGAGTAGCACAGCTGGGGACTAGGCAGGAGTGTATTTACTTTGAAAATGACACTAGGAGCCCCAAGCTACGTGCTTAATAGTAGAAGAGCCAGTAAACTATTCATTGTACCCTCTTCAGCTTCTCTGTCATTTCCCTTCTGTATTCTCCCTTCTAGGTGGAACAATCCTACTCCTTTCCTTACATTGTTTTTGATTAAACAAATTTTAGATTCTAATTTGTTAAAAAGACATTCCTAACCTAGTGAAATAGATTCTTTATAAAATATTAGAAGGATTGTAACATTTCCTACAATAAAATACTATGCATTACTATTAACTGAAAATTACAATTTATATTTTATGGAGAATTTTTCACAGGCAGCACCATCATTAATGTCTCTCCACTACGTAGACATGGTTAAGAAGGTTCCACCCATAGGCCATTTCACAGTTTCCTTTGTAATAAAGTTGAAAGTTATAATTTGCAAAGCATTTGGGAAACTATACAGCCACTTTCCACCAAAATTCAGCTTAAAATGACTCTCTTGATCCCTTCTGCTCTTTTGAAGAATTGGATCTGAAATAAATGAGGATGCTACATGAAAGATTACAATGAATCCTTGTATGAAAGCTTTTTTAAAAAATCAATGACTTCAGTACAAGTGCTAAGATGGGCAGCTGCCTCGCAAAAGGTCCTTCTATATTGAGACATTTTTGTTCTTTGAACAGTGATGTAAGAACTTTTTTGACCACTCTACTTTACAGACATCATTATAGATGACAACCACTCCTTTTTTCTTTATATAGCCTTACCCTAAGAGGGAGATTATCCTCCTCCTGTACTCCAGCATGATAAACACATTCTGACTCAACATTATACAATTAAGTGTGAAAAATAACATTTTTACTTGATCAGAATTTCTATCTTAAGCTTAAGCAAAAAATATTGCCTTTTAGTTTTCTATTCCTCTTACTTCATTACTGCATTTTTATTTGCTCACAATTACATTACCTAGTTGTAAAAATGCAGCATTTCAGAAAGATTAGAAAACATCATTCATATAAGCTTGAACACCAGTCAGAGGTGAAGGGCTTTGACAAAAATCCAGCACATCTTAACTTCTTTGTTGAAATGTCTTACTAACTTTTTTTAAATTCATTTATTAACATGTTCATTTTCATCATTTGCCACTGAATTTATGACCCACTAGAAAACAGAATGCATTTGATTTCCTCCACAGTTGAGACATGAGTTTTTCCCACAATGGGATCACAGACTCACATGACGAGGAAGGTAGGGGTGGATATCCACGTGATAGAGAAAATGACATTTTTGTACAAGAAATATTACTGAACTGCTGTTCCAAAAGAGACATCTGATCCATTTACTACTATAAAATGACAAACTGGGCTAATTTCTGTTGCTCCATCGAGTTACGTGCACCTCCAGCTGAGCATACACATTTTCTTCAACAGACACACCATTCTTTACAGGAAAATTACAAGAAACAAATACTGTAACTTTCCAAGCATCCTCACAGAGAAATTTACCAATAATCCCAAATTGTTAAGAGACAGGGGTGAGGAAAAATTTCTCTACTTGCACAGAAAGTATTTAAAGATCAGATTACACAACAGCAAAAAGGATGGATCTTTTAATCACTAAATAAATATAATTTCCTGATGCTGCTTGCTGAAGAACCAGTAACTTGGACTGACAGAACAAAAAGTAATCATCAATTTTTTTCAAAGCTTTTCGAACAGTTACAAATCCCCAGGGTTTTGTAAGTGCAAGGCAGCATATGTCCTCTACTCTGGAGTAAAATCTTTTCCTTCAAACTTTCATATCGAATCATAAGTCTATGCTCACAGTATCCTCATGACTGCAGAAGATACTTTAGACAAAAGCAATTAGCCTCCTGCTCAGCTCCTTTTTAGCCAACCCTCTGACAAACTTGGACTAGTGCTACTGATCTCCATTAAAAGTTACTGGATCTGTCCTCGTGGGCAAAGCAGGTAGAACTCAGCATGTGGTCTGCAATGACTTCCCAACTCCAAAGATTCTGGGGGAACTCCTACTGGGTTCACGTTCAAGAAATTCACATAGGATATAACTGCAAAGTGAAAGGGTTTCTTAACTTTTGTGTGAGCACTTAAACAAGTGGTTGATCTTGTTGACCTCACTCGAGGTTGTTTCAATATCATAGTTGCTGCTATTGTGTTTACATCCATGGCAATGCTCTACTCTATTGTAGGAAGCTTCTTGCTGTAAAGCAATTTTTATTTTTTTGTGAAGGAAGAAAAGACTTTGTCCTTACAGTCCCTTTTAAAGCACCAAATTATTTTTATGTCACTTAAAAGTAATACAGAAGCGCTGGTTCTGTTGACAGGAAAAAAGCTGTTCTGTGAAATAACATGTCATTAATGTGAGGAAGAACTACAAAGCTATGTTTCTGCAACATCTTAACAAGCTTCCTCACAGCAATTTCCAACAATATTCTAGAACTGACCTTGCCTAAAAACAGAGTTTGGGAGAAAAAAAAAATCAAAAATAATGGATTTCAGTCTTGGAACACAGTATGTGGTCTTCTGACTGCTGACTTACAGGACTGAATATAACAATTTGAATAACAAAAACATATGAATAGTTCTTCTCTGTTAAAACAGTATCCTTAAATAAGAGAAAGTTAAAAGTGAACTGAGTTCAAGTGGCCCATATAGCCACTGAACTGGAAAACTGCTGAGTTTTTTAGAAATAAAAACTATATATGGGTATCCACAAACAATACACACATATACAGGTCTGTACACACACACACAAATATGAGTGCACAAACAAATACATACATACAGATATCTAGGTAGGTAACTTGACCTTTCTTCCCAAGATTTCTGTGACAGTTCCCTCTGCATTATGCCTCAAGAAAATGATCAGTCCATGTTTATTGCACTTCTCCAATAGATGAAGAAATAAATAAATTACTTTGTAGTTCTTAAGCTCTACTTCTGCAGACAGCTAACCTATTCTGCCACAAGATTATCCAATGAGCCCATACTTGTACAGATGTCAGTACAAGACTTGAAGTGTTTCTTAAGCATTGTTGTGCTTGATGTGTTTCTGTGTCATGCAATATCAAAAAATAAATCATTCCCACCATCTTTGGGATAACTAAAATTTTCTGAGTGTAAGCAGGACAGGGAACCCTGATTCTCCATGATAGATATAAAAGTAAGGGTACACAAACATTTAAGTTCCAGAATGGAATATCTAATGGTACAGAAAAAAAGCTCGCATCAGCATGACTTATGAAGTGTGTGGAAAGTTGATTAAAAATTCTCATCAAAATATCTAACTTCATTTCATTCAAAGTTTCTGTGTAGATACATTACCTTTGATGCATTCTCATAAATCATTTAGAAAAACAAAATCCCAGCCATCTTGGATGCAAGCCATTACTCTTTTTTCTTGGACATTCCAGAAAGTTTTCTTAATGACTCTCTGGTTTTAGATTCTCAGGATTCCTTCCCCATTTTCACTGATTTAGTCTTCTTTCTTCATTATAAATACACTTAAAATCATTTTACCATTACAGACAACCATCCTAACTTTACAAGAACTCTTAAAAACTCGTCATAAGCTCCTTTTAAGTCTTCCTACACCAAATTCCTATTTAACAGAATTTTAGGAATGAAAGTAACTGGAATGAATAGAAGTTAACCTGAACTTCTGAAGTTAATCAAGCCCAGATTTCAAACTAGATTTCCATATCCTAAAAGTTCACCTGTGTTAACAGCTGAGTCTTTGGCTGCAGTCATTTTTGTAGATGTCAGTTCATAAAATTTTTATTTTAACAATTTTTTTATAAAGTTCAGGGATATCTGAATCAGAGAATCCACATGCCAGATATATTAATTTCTCTTTTGTTTTGTACAATAATAAGATATAGTAGCCTTTCCTGTTCCTTGAGTAACAGGATGTTATGAAACATCACATTTCTGTGTGAATTTACAGGCTAATCTGGATTTTCCCTGGATGTTTATATAAGGAGATATAGCGAAGTGCCAACGAAGTTATAAATCCATAGTCTGTTGTGCTTTAGTCATCCCATTTAAGTAAGCCCTAGCACTAGTTTCAGAGGGACTAACTTCCCAAACCAATTTACACTTATTTATTCCACAGGAATGTCTTTCTAAGGAACTCATATGGCATGTTGAGCTTTAAATGTAAATTTTACCTTACTGTGTACTACATTCTCCACAAAAACTTTGTGTAATTAAAATTTTCACTTTTCAGTCCTCCAGAGGAATGGAAGTCTGATATCCTACTCTAAACTGAAAAATTTTCCTACTTAAAATTATTATAGTTTATTTAAAAACTACTTTCCAAAGTATATTAATAAATACAAAGAAAGACTATTACCATACTGTCTCCAATCCACATTAGAAGGTAAATTCAGCCACAGAATGAAGTTATTGAGTTCATTTAAGTAGGATGGCAGTGAATGGAAACCTTTTTGGTTATACCACACCTGGAAGAAAGAATGGAAATTGTCAATCAAAAATTAATTCAATCTGGATGCTGATCTGAAAGTTCACATACCTTTAAGAATCTCATGAAGGGTATCTAATTCTTCTATTATGATATTTATTTATAGAAGAAAGTCAACCAGGCAGAACAGAATCAGTTGATTTGCATAGGTCTTTCAACAGCATGCAGCAGTTTTCTATTGTTGGAGGTTTCTTTCTAAATTGAGATTCTCTGATTTAATGGAACATTGTGGCCCCCTTCCTTTACACACATGTGGTGAACAAATAGATGGAGAACAATGTGAAAATAACACCTGCCAGTTTCATCAAAAATACAAAAAGATGAGTAAAACTAATGCTAAAGTTGGAAGAATCATTGGAATTCCAAAGAGGCTTCTCAAAATAATATATATGACATAGAGCATAAAATATCCAGGAACAGAATATTCTAGAAAGAGGGGAAAAGAAAGAATCAAGGAGGCACTGTTTACAAGGTACGAAGCTGTTCCACAGACAAAGCTGTTCACTTTGCATTATGATTCTGAATCCAGCATCAGGGGCTTGTTAAACATGGAGGAAATTGATACAGACAAACTTTAAGGCAGACAAGGCAAGCCAGTCTCTCTGAGAAACACAGGGAAACAATTCTCTTGTAACATTTACTTTCTCTTCATAGCATGCAGATTCACCCTGACTTGATAACATGCTCTTAATCCACACTTCCATTTGCTAGAACCATTGCTGAGAGCTTGATATGTCCCAAAACCAAATATACTGAGGTTTGAGTTTCCTCTGCAGTTCGAAATTGATTCTTATCACCCATTACTGTTAATCATAGTGCCCTTGAATCTATATTATCCATATTGAAAACTAGATCAAATTATGTATGCTTATTTTCAGTTTCAGGAATATTTAAAACCATCTAGTTACTACCCATTTCTCACAGCATAGCACCCTTTCTCCTCCCCTATTTTTCAAACAGTTGAAAAACTCCTAACCTTTCCTTTTTTGATACCAGCTGTTTGTACTCTGCATTTTGTACATCCTATGTAGGGCAATTCTCACGGTCTCTCTGGATTCTGAATCATAGCGCAAAATGAACAGGATTTAATATACATATTTATTGCCTGAACACCCCAATTCTAAGATTTCAGTTTTCTTAATTTCATAATTTCTATAATTACCATCTATACAGTTACATCTTAGAAACCTTCCTAAAGATTCTCTTATTACTCCTTTGATGCTATTCTCATTTACTTTTCTTCTGATTAATTCTCCTGACTACCTACTTGTTTGAATCTCCACATTTTTGTGAGGTGAGGTCTACAACGCTCTGACTCCATTTTATTTCTTCCCATCTATCCTAGATCATTATTCCAAGAACCACTCTGTGGTCCACTGTCATTTCTTCTCTACCTCTCACCCTTGAATCTTCTTTGCCACGAGCTCTGTTAGCCATTTTGTAAAAAATTAGCAGCTTTGATCTGCCATTATGCTTGCCTGCATTACCTTTCACATTTTCCACTCTTCTTTAAGTGGTATTCACAACTTCTTGAGATCTTGATAGCATTAGCAAACCATCAAGGCTGGAAGAGACCTTTTACATCATCAAGTCCAATGACTGAGTCCTCAGTCCAATGACTGAGTCTGTCCAAGTCTGTCTTGGACAAGCAGATCAACATCCCTATACAGCTTACTGTGTTCTGTGTGTTTACTGAGGGTGCACTCAATCTCCACATCCACATCATCAAACAAGGATGTTAAGTAGGACCAGCCCCAGAACTGAGCCCTGGGGAACACGGTTAGGGACCAGCCACCAAGTGGATGTAGCACCACAACTCTCTTGCCCAGCCATACAGTCAGATTTTTAGCCAGCAAAGAGTCAGCCATCCAAGCTGCAAGAAGGCAGTTTTTCAAGGAGCATGCTGTAGGAGATGGTGTCAAATGCTTTACTGAAGTCTGAACAGACAACATTCACAGCCTTTTCCTCATATGGCAAGCAGGTCACTTTGTCATTGAAGGTCAGGTTGGCCAAGCAGAACCTGCCTTCCATAAATCCACCTTGGCTGTGCCTGATCCCCTGGATGTCTTCCATGTGCCATGTAATGGTACTCAAATGTCTCAAACTCTTATGTCCTCACATTTAAAGAAAAAAAAAGAACAAATCCTGAGGTCTTTCTCTCTTTGCAAAGTCATGAAATTCCTTTGTTCTTCTCCAGTTCAGTTCCCACAAATTATTACACAAACTAGATCTCCCATCCATTAATCAACAAGAGTGGTCTTTAATAAAATGTAGTGAAAGAAAACCCAAGGTTCCCAAGGAAAACTGAAAATCTTTGCACTGCAGGACCTTCTGTGCTAATAGCAACCAGGGCAAAAAGACAGAAACAAGTGATCAAGGGTAACCTGTCTTTTTTGCAGCCTACACCCATCTCTAATTCTATCGGTTTTTGAAAGGTTTTTGCAGACTATTAGGTTTTACATACATAATGAAACTCCACTGCAATTGTGTCTGTTGTATTGGAAAAAAAAAAAGGTAATTAAAAAACAACAAAGCAAAATTCTAACAACACATCCTCATTCAATTCAGGCAGGGGAAAGGTCACAAATGTTCAGAGAACACCTCTGAAATACAGTAACACAACCAGTATTCAAATGAATACCACAATAAAGCATTGTGTGTAACAATATATTTCAATATCCAACAGGTTAATTGGAATTATCCTCCAAGCTGGATTATATAACTGAACCAAACCATGAGGAAATAACCAAATTGAAGATGGATATTTAATTTATTGTAAACTGAAAAAAGAGACATTTAAGGTTGTTCACCTCATCAGAAGGTACACTTAAGGTCTTTTTTTTTAAATACTTGTTTCTTATTCAAAATCGTTAGCAAAGGTAAAATATAAAAAAACAAAATGTACTAGCTCTAGCTGAAACATCTTTCATATTTCTTTTGTGCCACACAGGTAATTATTCACAGAGGGCAGAAAAGAGCTGAGGAACAGAAAACTAGATACATCAATATTATTAATTTTTATTTTAAATTCTATTCATAGCTAGGAAACTTCTTTCCTAAGGAAAAACACAACCCCTCACCACATAAGACTAAAGTTCTGTGAAGACATGTTTTACATTATTACATAATCTTTTACTTGCCATTAATATTCCAGAATAAAGCTGGATTGACATTTCAGCTAACATATGGCCTATCAAGAAAAAATGATGAGAAGGAGCAGAGAAGTCCCTAAGCATTGCTGGACCAGATTCATGATTGATGTTAAACTAGAAAGATGTAATTTTTTCCTCTGGACACTTATACAATTACTGTACTGTAAAGGTTCAAGCCCCAACCTTTGGGATTGGAAAAATGTACTCTTCCAAATGACATGTGAACAGTACAATTTGCCTTTCGGCAGTATTTAAAGTTAACACATGTTCTTTCTATATTTCATTATGTTATAAAAAACAGCGACTATGAAGCTATTATGGAACAATTTTTTGCCCATATTACCAAAGGAAGCCAAAGAATATACACTCAAAAAAATACAAAAAATTTGAGAAGTTGTGCTTTTACTACACAGCACCGATCATCAATGAATGCCAAAAAATCAATGTTTTTAATCAGCCATATTTGGAATGTCATAGATATATTCTCTCTCTTGTATGCACATATACACAATGTGTATGTGTATGCATATACCATGTATGTAGTATATAGCACAGTATGATTAGGTGCAGTAAAATATTTACTAAATAAATATTTTTAATTTGAACAAGAAAAATTGTTGGCTTTTAAAGTATTGGAGAAGAACGTATAAAGATTCAGAAATTTTCTAAAATTATGTGAATCATACAGTAATTCTCTTCAAATGTAAATTTCTCATTTTCTTTTGTATCAGGCTATGTAAATGGTACATTCACTGTCTCATGAACAAACCTGAAAGGTCAAAGTAAAAATCTGGTCATTAGTTACTGAAAGGTTAATGCAATAACTTGACATTGCTTCACTTGAAAGACATTTCCAGGAGATGCTTTAGATAACACAGTGCCCTTTATAAATTTACTCCACTATTTGCTTTGGGTCTGAAATATGAAGCTTACTTACTAAGCGTATAACTATGATTTATCCCTGTCCTGATGGCAGGTGAAGCTCTACACCAAATACACTTAAAAAAAAAAGGACCTGAGAAAAACCACAGTGCAAGCATGTCAAAACAAGAGTCTAAAATGATTAAAGATACACAGGAAAAAAATGGAAGTCAGAAAAAAAAAAATCTTGCTCAAAACTTTCAGGCTTCTCATGAAAGAATGATCGAACTGAAGTTCAAAGCTATAAAATATATGGGACTAGAAGAGCAATTAAAAATGCCTAAAATAAAAATCTATATATGCTCAGGTTTGTATATAAAATAGGGAGATTTCTAACAAATTATATGGAAAAGACATTTGAAACAGGAAGTGATTTTGCAAAACTAAGCATGAAATTCCATTGGACTGAAGAAAATCTATATCTTTTTCTAACACTTTGTCTCAAAATGGATTTTGCGATGGAGCTTATTTATGCTGTTCTTTGTTTTTGGGTTTGTTTTGGTTTTTTTGTGGGGTTTTTTGTTTTGTTTTGGTTTGGTTTTTTTTGTTTGTTTGTTTGTTTGTTTTTAATAAGAGCAAATAAAATCTATATTTACATAAAAAAAAATTAAAGTAAGAAGCATCATTCTTTCATATCCTAATCTAGAATATGGAAAATGCACAGCTTCCTCTTAACAAATCTTGCTTGCCTCAAGTACAAAAACAGAGACCTCTCACTGATATGCATCAATACTTCTCCAAGTCTGCTGTTCCTCTACTTGTAACACATCTACATTTGAGTGGATCCCAAAAATCAAAGAAGGATTATTCTAAGCACAACTGAAATAAAGGGCTTTTCCTTAAGGCCTTTTGGTATGCAGTGGAGAGGTACAGAATCTCCATATTGTGAAAACTTGGGATGAGACCTGGAAGCTAACAAGCACTTACCAATGCAGGGGATTTTATTTCCCTTGGAATGTTTTAGAAAGATTCTTTTGAGAAAAGAATAGTATGTTTGTTATGCAGAAGGAGCTGCTCCTAGAAGATGTCTTTACTCTTATGGGGGAGGGCGGTGAGAGAAATGAAGCAAAGTATCCCTTGTAGGCATGAAAAAGCATCAATAGCAACCCATTTATGTGATGTTCAATGCACTTTGGCCAATTCTGACATTGGCTTTTTGTAGAAAACAAACAAAAAATATTATTTGGCTGGCTATCTAAAAAAAAAAAAGTTTTAAACTTAGATTCTAAAATGAGTTTACTGGGAGAAAAAAAAAAAGGTATATCATTTGACTCATTTAAAATGGTTTCTCAAACACAGGAGAATACTTCAAGAGTTATGAACAGAGTTAGACTATAAGAGACAGAGGATTTTTTCCCAATTATTCAAGTGCAAGGATTTCAGGTAATGATTTATTATTTGCTAAGTGCTGTGATGTCTGAAGCCTGAAAAAGTAATCAATACATACATAGATGGGCAAATATACATGCAACTCTTACCTTAGCCAGAGGCCGAGACTTGCTGTTATTCAATTTTTTATCTTGAAGTTCAAATGTTTTTGTCCCTCCAAAAGACCAACCACCATATCTGACAGTAGAAATTAAAGAAACAAAAAGTTATCTGCCTTAAGCCCTGCAGTTTTCTGGCAAGGGTAAAGTTGAGATAGCTACACTAATGCTTTATTTTTCAACTGAAAGTAAAACTCCACCCCCCACAAACTCCCTCCTTGTTAAAAAGGATGAGGACAATGTAGATTTTAATCAGGTGAATATTATTGGCTTTTTTCCAGCAAAGGTATTCCCTTAGATAAGAGTTTTTGCTTTCTGAAAGCTGAAATCTTTGAACAGATAGGGTTGTGAGCAAGTGAGGTATTATTGTCTTCAGAAGCATCTTAAACAGCTTTATTTTTTCCTAAACCATTCCTATATTAGCTCAAATCTTTCATCCGAAGATGCTTACCTCTATTTATATCAAATCAGATGCACCTTCTTCTAATATATAAGTGGCTAACACTTTCTTCTTCTTGATAAAATCATACATGGTCTAATATTTCCACTTACATTATCAGCAGTGGTTGAGTTGTAAAGGCACATAAATAAACTTCAAAATACAGCAGATAACCTCTGTTGCTGATATCACAGAATATGAAGTATTGCCAGGGGCATACCAGCCCTTCTTACTTCAAAGAAATTATTAATTGGAGCATATCCACCTCTATTTGATTGAGTCTCTGAGGAATGGAAATTATATTGTTCACCTGGTTTAGATATGCATCTCTGAGATGCTGAAATAACTCACTCTGGAAGAAACTCCAGAGTATGCCTAGAGGTAATCATCATGCAGCTGCTGGAGGAAGTTCTGAGATGTGACCATTGAGGGTCTTTCATGTTTCCTTGAATCACAGCCTAACTCTACCCCTTGATAACAATCACCAGATAAAGACAATGACCCTTTATATTCTCAGTGACAAAGGTCTATGCTTTGGATCAGGAAGGACTGTGGGGTTTATACACAAAGGATGAACAAAAGCTAGACATTTTAGCGTTACCTCGTTTTGTTGGAAGACCTCACTAAATACTCTTCCACAGGGAGCCCTGAAAGATTATACAAAATATGTCCTTTCTTATTCTTCACATAGGGAGCAGAGGTATTCAAAGTTGAGCACATCTGAAAAAAGGTATACATAAAATAAGTAAAGTACTTTTTTAAAAGCAGTGGCACTACATTTAGCCTTTTTTTTGAATTTTGATGTGGACTTTACAGCATTTCTTTCTAACTTGATTTGCCTTTCCCAGCTTTAACAGATTTTCAATAAATTATGAATAGTTTTATGTTTATAAGGCAACTCAAATGATTGTGCCACCTACACATTAGAAATCCCTTTGATTTCTCTTGCAACCCTGTCAGTCAGTTTGTTTTGAAAACATCAAAATTTGTATATAAGCTTAGGAATGTTTACAGCAATGAAAAAGGCAAGACTGCTTTTTCTTTATTTTTCCTGAGAAGAAACACAAAATAGGCACCAGATAAATATGAGATGAAAGCAAAATTATAATTAATGGTTTAAGCTTTTAAAAATTTCATTGATGAGCTGCAGAGAAGAATAAAGGACGATATCTTCTAATGATTCAGAGGGACATTCTCATAACCAAAGGAAAAGTGACAGATATTAGACTCAATTATATCAGAAGCTTTACAAAGTACTTTATGCCAATCAACTGAAAAATTTTAATGCTTATTTGACGTCTCAGCCCTACAGAAAATAACAATTCACTCTCAAAGATTGTTCTTACACAGCTCACAGACAGAAGTTCTGCCTCCACTGTCAAGTGACTTCTCTCCTTTTAGTTTTCATGTTTAATAGACCTCTCCCTGTGAAAGTTCCCATTTGTATTTTATTTAACCTTCTTGAATTTTAAATATGTCTAATTAGTATTAGAGACAAACTTATTCCTTGTCCAGAAAAGTAAAAAATAAGTTTCCTCCTTCCATTTTCCCAAAACTGTATTGCTATATTTCATATGCAACTCTTGCTCTAAATAATTTTATCTTTTTAAACAAAAAAAACATTTTTTGTAGGATATCTCCTTTTGGGGAAATACATTTGTTGCCTCAGACACAGTTTCATATTCTTGTTTATTACTCAACTCAGAGCAAGTCAGCTGGAAAAATAATTCGTTAAGAAGGTCAGAAATTCATTATGTTTTCCAAAATCCTTCATTTCTCGAAGCCTGTTGTATTTTGAAATCCAAAATCCAAACTAAAAGCAAACTCTAACAATAAAATCTCATTCATTTGTGAATTCCCTGGTGGTTCTACCAGCTACGTTCACCCACCCTTCCCTTTGAAAGTAGGAAGTCCTCCAGATGTTATGGAAGTGTTGTGTTTTAACCTTGTTTTACATGGCAGTTTTTCTTAATCAGAGTCCTATAACATATTTAAAACAAGGGGCATCTGCTGAAAAAAGTTCAGCTGTCTCTGATCCTGTTTTTTCAGATCAATCTATAGCCATTCTAGTGCACATGTATTCCTATATATAAACAAGAAAATGGTGTACAATTTCATTTGGTGAAACAGAAGTAAATCTCCAATCATAACAAAGTTGGACCTGTGAGAATTTACTTCCTCATCACTTTCACCAGCCCTTCCAAAACAGCAGCCAAGGAATTAGAAGTAATATACACACACATGTATTTTACATATATAAGTAAATAAAAAATTATATACCTCCTGTTCAGACACACATCGGCATGAATCCTGAGGTGACATAGACTCCATCTGCCAGCATGAATTATTTTTTCTAATGGAATAAATATAATGAAAATTATAACTAGCAAATGAAAGGAATATGTCAATTAACAGAAAAAATCCAGAGAGCAATGAGCAGATCTGGCATGCTGAACACCTTCTTTGCATTTGATCACAGCAGCAACTCTGTCTAGAGTTATACAAATTTTATTCCTTTTTATCAAAGTTGATTTATTAAAAATATTTTTATAGGCATTAAATGAACTTCATTTCTCATATTTGCAATTATTAAAGCATGGTCACCACTGCATTCCTAAATTTGGAAATCTAAAATGCTTCCTTAAAAATATTTGCTTTATTGTCTATTCATCCTTCATATGGCCACCAGGCTTGATCAACATCATTCCGAAATTAATCAGAAAACTGCCACTGACTTTTAAGATGTATCATTCAGACCTTTACAGTAAAGCCTACTTTGTTATTCACCTGGATGCCAGCTCCTTTATCAGAACCAATTTGTCACTAACTCCATGCTGCCAAAAAAAGCCTAAGGTAATACATTACCCAGAAAGAAAAAAAAAAAAAAGTTCACTATTTAAATTAGGTAAATAGTTACATTAGTTACAATTACCCATGTTGTGAATATGTGCATGTGTGGTTCCAGTCAGAGAAATATCCCAGTAGAACCTGAGAAAGTTTTCCTGAGTTATCATCTTCAGTGCTGTCCAAAGAGGGCCATAGGGGTATAAGGAGTGAAGGGGAAGGAAAAATTAAAAAAAGAAAAGAAATAAAGACATGTTAATATGTCTAGCTCTATTAGTCTTCAGTCTCAAGGTCCTATGTATTTTCCAAGAAATTAAAGGAATATAAAATCCATGCATAGGAAATGTACCAAAATAATCTCGTTTCAAAAAACTATGTGAACATGTAAAGAAAATTCATTATAATCATGGCTAAACAAATCTCAACATCTACCCACAGGCATCCTTCTCCTTATAATCATGCATTCCTAGTGGTTGGCATTGCTAAAGTGGTTTTTATGCTTATAAAATTAATTTATACCATATTTATAAATTCAAACAGCATCATAAAAACAGCACAAAAAACACATACAGTGTTATTTTCATCTGTATATTTGCACAATAGAGAAAGTGACCTATATGTGTGATTATCACTCTATATAGATTAATTCTATAGATACTGCACATTAAAAATAAATAAATAATCTAGTTGGTTTCAAAGCTGAACATAGGTTGAGCGAGAAGAGCAGCAGGCTTTATAACTACTGTGTGGCATTTTCAAACCCAAGAATTGTTTTGAGAAAATAACTTCAGACCTAAGCAATTTTTTAAAATGAAGCATGCAAAGGCTTGTTTATATATGCTTTTTCAAATACACTTGTTCATTTACATATAAATGGTCATGGCTGGTATTGATTTGAGTTCAATCTTCTCCAAAGTCTTCGCCCTTTCCTCCAGAAAATCCTTCACACAAAGCTTTTCTAATTTTATCTTTCCCTTAAAATAATCTATAAAAGTTTACTAAACATCTTAAAAAAACCCCACATAACTTTTGTAAAAAGTAAGCTATCATTCTTTCTAGAATACAAATAAGTCTTTAAAATAGGAGAACTCAAGGGTAAAGGTCCCAGAACCCTGGATATTGATGATGAGCCCTTTACCTAAAGAAGGATTCTGCGTTATCGTAAAGTCTTGGTGTCAGCTGGAGAGAAGGATAATCGATAGCCAGTGGCTTCACACTAAACAAGGCCATTGCCAGTGCAACAAAGAGGACAGGGAGCAGCACGTTTGACAGGCTTCCTCTCCAGTCTCGCCTCGTGTGGTGAAACCTCTTCATCAGAAGGGCAAAAATCTGTGTGAGAACCAGGCAGGCTCCACGCACGCTCGGGGCTCCCGCAAGTGAAATATCTGAGTGGGACAAAGAAAACAACCTCTTGGCAAACAAGGGAAACCAGATTGAACTTTCATATGCCACATTGTCAAATATGGAACACAATAGTCTTCTAGCTCTAATAAAATCAAACTACATAAGCCTAGCATGCTCTCCTAAATGGACGAGTATAGCCCCTTACCACATCACTTCCAAGTATAACCAATTAACTAATTAACTCCTCCTATGAGGGAAAACAGATATTCAGTTAACACATCTCTATAGCACCCCATGCACAGTTAGTGGCTTACTGAATACTACTGTCCCTAGGTATTCCCTGTGGCCCTGCATTAGTTCAACCATTCCTTGTGCATTGCCACCTTTGTTCCTGGACAAATCACTCTGACAAACATGGCCTGTATTAGCCATGTAATGTCTTGATCTACCTTGACTGGAATCAGCGGCAACTTTTCCACAGAAATTTCAATGGATCCTCTTCAGAGTATCACAGTTGCAAGGCACATGGATTCTCAGAAAAGCATTCCCTTCAGTCGCTTGCTCATATGGGACTGATACAATGTTCGTATTTGTTAGTCCATTCAGTTTTCAGAGCTCATGGGCTGTCCTTCAGATTCACATGGAAATGTGTCCACAGCTCATTAACATCTCACAAATGAATCAGTTTCCCGATAGACTCTCCCTTAATTTTATTTTATCGTTCTCTGCCAGACACTTGTGAATCACACCAATCACTCTGCCTCCACTTTAACCTCTAATGCCTTCTAGGAATGTGCAGGTTTTTATCAAACTCTCTTGCCTGTGGCCTTGCCCAACTGAATGTCCTTCAACCTCTTTCCTTCCCCACAGCATAGCAGTGTCTGACAGATTTACTGCCACAGGTATTTGTACCGTAGCAAGACTGAACAGCCTGTTTATTACAGTGCTCAAAGTCATGCTATATTTTATGAACACTTGTGATTTGCCTCTTATTACCTTCCCTTCTGTGTATGGAGAACTCTAACCAGCATTTCCACATTCCATGTTTAAACAGTTATGTGTATGGATGTTCTCAAGTAACCTCAATTCTCCTTAGAACAGTTTTTTTCTGAGTTAGAGGAATTTTAATCCCAGACATTTTGCATTGTTCTAACAAAGTATTTTTAGCCAAGAAGTGAGGTAAACAGGGAGAAAAATTAATCAGATAATAAGCCAAACTTCTGGCCATGGTCATTGAACAAACAGCTCAAATTCTGCACTCATTACTCCAGGTAAATACATGTTAATCACCCTCAGTCCCTGGGAAGGTCACACATCAAATTCTCCAGAAAATGGCACCCAGGATATAGAAACAAGAAATGACCAGGAATAAACACAATACATTTGAACTGTGCCACCTGAGAGTTCAGCATGAGTACAGGACGGGTTTGGTGAATGAAGGATGAGCAGTGTGTGCTGTTTATTTTGCTTTAACAAAGCCTGTGACGTGGTCTCCCATGGCCGAATGGGGTGTGAAGTACAAAAAGGACCACTGGCAGGACTGACAGGCACCACCCTCTGGGCTGGGAACAGCAATTCTGGATCCAGATGAGGAGCAGCTTGTTAATTGGGGTGTCCCCTGGGGGCCAAGATGAGCAAAACAGTGGCTAACAGTACCTTTGAACACAGATGTGTGTTCATGCCTGCACCTGGAGGGGATCCACCCTGTTTGGAGTCATCTTTGTGTCAGGCACTGGGGACAAGGAGAGCCTCCTGGCAGCAGGAGCAGCTCTCTGGCAGCATCTAAGAACCCTAGTGGCATCAGGGAGCAAAATGTCTGCCCAGGGAAAGGGCAAGCTACAACAGGCACTGGCTGCGACCTGGGAAATTCTGGGATATCGTAAACCAGGAAAATAAATTTCACTGTGAGCAAAACAATCAAAACTCAACTCCAGCCTGGACATGGCACTAAGTAACCTGGTCTTGATCTGTATTTTCAACATTAATATTCTCTGATTTTAGCAGACTATAATTAACTCTAATTAATTTGGGGGTTATTTTGGGGGGAGAGCAAGGGGGGGAATTCCAGTATTTATTCCTTTAACTCTGCAATGAAATGTTATTTCTTTTTTGTCCATAAAATTCCATAGAGCAGAAATTCTCTCTTGAAGATGTTCTAATCACAGGCATAGCTTGCTAATTTGACAGCTAACACAAATGGAATTTAAGGTTTTTGAATCTGTGGAGAGAATAAGTAGCTTCAGAATTCAGATTCTGATACAGCTTTCAAATGCCCTGATCACAAAGGGTTACATTTTAGGCTTGGAATTTTTTATTCTGTAAATTGGAGTAGTGGGAGTCACTCTTGTTAAAAATTCTTGTTTTGAAGAAAACTTCTTAAGAATGCATAGAGTTCTTCATATTATCATGGTAAGACTCTCAATAGTTGTCTCAATACAGAAATTAAGACACTCAGAGGCAGAAAAAATTTTCAAGGTATGAGTGGTTTTAGACTAAAACACATCCAAGTAAGGGCTTCCAGCTCAACATCCCTGAAATTATAAAGTATATCATCTGGCATCTATCTAAGTAGCAAAATGCCAGAAAAGAAGCACAGAATTAGATATTTTCTGTAGTTCCAGACCTGCTTATACATCGTTAACGTGAGATGTGAATGGAAGAATCTTCAAAATATTTGACCCTTTGAATCTCTGAAAGGCAACTATGACATCTACTTTCTGAGGACAGAAATCAGAGCAGCCATCCATTCTTTTTTCTTGACAAATAGAATAGAGATAAATTATAACAACTTAATTCAGACTGCCAAAGGAAGGGAAACTGTCACCATGAATATAAATAATTGTCCGTTTTGTCCAATATCCTGACTCTTACTCAATATTCATAATGCCAATGAGCCAAGACACACCTCAAGAAGATGCAATAAACCATTATAGGGGAAGTAGATGTCTGAGTGTTTGACTCAGGCACTTTAAAGTGATTTATCTTTTCTAAAACCTCATGCTTATTGTTTAAAATTCTAATTGAAAAGGGTGCCAAATATATTTCTGAATTATCTTAAATTTTCATCTTTGTGACCATGAATTCTGTCATTTCTTTGTGTTTCAGGTACCAAAAAAATTTTCTTGTTTAGTTGTTTTGAATTTATTCTATTTGATGATACTGGATGGGCTCTTAAATCTTGCTTTAGGAGACAGGTTATAGAAGTTTTCAATCCATTTTCTGCATAAATAATCTCAACCTTTCACTCTACTCTTATAAAAATCTTTATAGCACTAATCAACCTTGCTGCTTGTCTCAAGCCCTCTTGTACTGACACTGTATCAGTCTCAAGGTATAAAGTGTTCGATGCAGCAATCTATCAGATGTGGAAACATTACTGATTTATAGGATAGTATCATATATGCCTGTACTGATCAACTTGCTTTCTTTATGCATCATACCACCTCATCTGACTGCAGCCACACTCTGAAAAGTAGCCTGCTTTGGGCTTTCCATAAAGGACTCGATATGGCTTCCAAGATTCCAAGGTGTTAAATCACTCTTTCAACTAGAATCTACAGAATTAATTTTTGCTTCATAGAGCTTGTAAATAATTCATCACCTACATCTGGTATGTATGTCAGGATGCATAAAAACAGCATACATTTATGGGAAAACAGCTTCTGATTATCACTGAGAATCATAAAGACTATAAGACAAGACCAGTTGACCTCTCTGTTATGAAGTCAATTTTTATGCAGAAAGCTTATGAAAATATCCTCATTAATAATTTAGATCACAGAATTAAAAACCTGACCCAAGTGTTAGAAGCTGTCTTTCTTGACTTACAATTGCAATTATCCACCAGAAGTGCAATTATGCTCACAATTAACTTGTACTTCCCAATTCATCCAGACTCTCCTTTGTATTACAGACAAGACTCTTGCTAGTTTCCAATACATATAGGTTAGTATTAGGTACAGGGAAACAGAACAAGTCCTAAAATCCAGAAACAAGTATTATCCAAATCCTTGCCTATAGACTACTCAAGAATTAGGAGAGAAGACAATTATTGTAAAAGTCTTGTACCTAACTTGGTATTAGGTTATCCTTTTCTCCTGTATTTTGCAGTTCTAGAAAACAATGTAATTCTAATCTTTTTTCATAGTGCAGAAGGAAAGATGGACTATGCAATAGTTAAATTTACAGCCAGGAGCACACATTTTCAATTCTACTTCTGTCACTTTGGCATTTAGACAAGTCATTTAGAGAAGTTCCAGACTTTGGGAGGGTAATACTGGAACTGCAATACCCTGGGAAAACAGTTCAGCTAGCTCATATGAAACTGAATGCATGTAGAGGCAGCACACATTTATTGGTTTATCAGAAGTTTTGTGCCAACAAAATAGTAATTATTTCTAATTACTTAGAAGTAATTCTAAGCTGATCAAGTTAACTGACATCATTCTGCATTTCAGCACATGCCATACTGGCCCAGAGGCAGTGCTAGCCCACCAACCTGTGCACAGCATTTCATTAGAAGATATTAAAAATGTCCTTCCTCTTCTTGCACATTTTTCTACTCATTATAGAAATTATTATTATATTGATTTTTTTTTCCAGGAAGATTTTGAAGATAGATTTTCATGTGGGGAATTTGAATAAAAGGCACTTTGATGGTGTAAAGTATAAAGAGGATGCATCTGGTCTGTGTTTCATACAGGGACTGATTCTTGCTTATGTATAATGGGGTAATGGGTTCTCTCTATCCAAAGCTGATCGGCAAAATATTTATTCTGGAGGGAATTTCACAAAAGAAGTTCCCTCGGGGCATTTTTAGATATAAATCCTCCTATTCTACCCCTCAGGTATTTTTTATTTTAGGCATTGTGAATATTTCTTCTAAAAAGTTGATTCAAATTATTTCCATCGTAAGAATTTCCTGTCTTAGAATTTCTCCCTAATCCATACATATTGATTAATCCAATTAAGTAACATTTTTAAAGGGAAAACCTGTAGGGTTTTAATTAAAAATTTAGCTTTACATTCTGAGTGCCGGATCCCAAAGTAGGATTCAGCACAGGCCTGAAGACCTTTGAGACAGAGTAATAGAGACCTAGGCAACTATAGAGCTCATCAGTAGAATTAACATGTTTTAAAGCCAAGGCTTTGGTGTCTGTCACTCCCCAGCCTTGTAAAGAATCCCCTTCACAACTCAGATTTCCCAAGCCCTTTTCCTCAAGCCAGACAGTTGACTGATTAGATGATTTCCTTCCTTTATCTAAGATATTATTCTTGTTCAAGATCTGACATGCTTAATATTTTATCACACTGAAGACCACTGAAATAATAGTGTGAAGAATACATCTAATTCCTATTGAAAAATCAAGAACCAGCATAACCAGAAAAATGTGTTGCATACTCTCACTGAAGAAACTCCAACAACCAAATCTCACAATCTAAAACCTGTCCCTAGAAAAACTACTAGCAAACTCATAAAGGAGCCTCTTTAAGCTCTTTATCATTTTTCATTTCCTAGAATAAGGAGTATGAACAGAAGTTCATTTGTATGCAAAAAGCTTAGGAAAAGAATGGGGCAAACTCCTTTCAATCTTACCACTATATTTAGAAGAAATACATCCTAAAGTCAGGCCTAAATAGAGTAGGAATTATCTACTCCCAGCAATGTGTAAGGGGCTGAAGAACCAGTAGGATACAATTGCACTTAAACCTTAGAGGGAGAAACACTTTGCAGTACCCTCACACTTGACACATTGGAGGGGAGATATATCTGACTTTCACAAGTTAAATGAAAGACAGAAGTGTAAAGTGGGTTTGTGCAAAAGTTAAAACATCCAAGTGTTAGAGAGCAAAAAGCCTTCATCCATAAAACAATTTTCTTTACTCTTACTTGCTGCATTGTAATTCAAGCAGTGACAGAGGTGTATCCAAGCAAGAGCATTTGATCCTGGACATCACTCTTTGCATCCAAGATTTCCATTCAGGTTTGTCATAGGGAGTAAACACATTGTACAGATAACATAAGACACATAATTAAGTGGCCATGGAAAATACATTGTCCAGAGAAGGACAATGAATCTGATGAAGGGCCTGGAATACAAGTCTGATGCAAAGTGGTTGAGGGAGCTGGGGGTGTTTAGCCTGCAGAAAAGGAGGCTCAGGGGGACCTTTTCACGTTCTACAACTCCCTGAATGGAGGCTGTAGCCAGGTTGGGGTCAGTCTCTTCTCCCAGGAAACCAGTGACAGGACAAGAAGAGTCTTGAGCTGCCCTAGGAGAAGTTTAGGTTGGACATTAGGAAGAACTTCTTCACAGGAAGTGTGATGCAACGTTGGAATGGGCTGCCCAGGGAGGTTGTGGAGTGACTGCCCCGGCAGTGTTTAAGAAAAGATTGGATGTGGCACTCAGTGCCATGGTGAAGTTGATAGGGTAGTGTTAGGTCACAGATTGGATTTGATGATCTCAGAGGTCTTTTCCTACCTAAATGATTCTGTGATTCTGATTCTGTAAATTTGTTAACCAAAACATGAGCTCCACTTTTTTTTTTATTATTTTGTTGGCAGAGGAGGTACTGCTAAAACAAGGAATTTTCAGCTTACAGTTTCACATGAAATATCTCTCATACAAAACACTTCAAGCACCAATCTAAAATACTCTACTCCTCTTGGACCTTAGCCCTACCATGGGATAGTTTTGGGATAGGTAACTAGCAGACTGGGAAATAATTAAAATTAGGACTAATTTTTGAGTACTGAATAACCCAACTGAAGAGAATACAGTAGGATATACAATAAGACAGCTCTCAAAATAACCTGAATAGAGTACATCACCTAGATTCTTAAGAGATCATTAAATGCAGCAAATGACTATTCCTGTCCCTCAAATCTCCAACTTTTGTAGAGTTTACTAGGTGAACTTGATCAGAGTCCCTACCTGAATCTACTTTTTCAACAGCCAACCACTATCACACAATGCTGCTGCAAAGATCTACAACATAGTCAGAGTAGTTTTTAAGTGTAAAAAAGAATACAACTCAAGGTCTTTATTTTGTCTCCAGGCATAACATAGCCTCATTCACATTATGAATATCATCCTTTAATTTCAAGAACTTGTATTTCTCAAATTTAAAGCATACTAGAGGTATGAACAGTAAGTGAAGAGATGAGCAGCACTGAATGCAAGCAAAATATTTCTTCACAATTATACAAAGAAGACTAAAACAAAAAATTAGATTCTAGAATTCCCTTCCTTTACATGTTCACAATCACAACTACTTACAGCCAACATTGTAATTCTATTATATAAAATATTAATTTAGGTATCTGAAATGCCCATTCAAGACAGAAAGAAGGTAAGCAAGCTGCTTTAATTAACATATAACTAATACTCACATGCCTACAGAATTTCCTGACTGTTTTAACCCTCTGTTTAATGCAAGAATACTCAATTTCATATCAATGCAAAAAAAAAAAAAATTAGCTTTGTCATCACTCATATTAAATAACAGAAAATCTTCTAAAAGTAAAGTGTCACACCATGCAACAGCACCACATGGGTTAGTAGATAAAAACTTTAAAACAGATGTGCATCACAACCATGCTCTTAATGTAAATTTAGGAAGCAAGGAAGTCTAAATGGCATTTAGCAAGTAAATAAAATAGTCAGAAAGACAGTGAACTGAGACCTGTGGTTTTAATTTATGGCCCTGCTTTATACTCCTGCCTTTCCCAAATCTATTTTTCTGTTTTATCTATTCATTGCATTCAGTCTTAAAACTAGACTGCAAGCTGTCAGAGGTGGTAAGGACCTGAGGTTTTTATTCTTACTGTTAGTCTGTAGGGTGTCTGGAACAACAGGGCACGACTCTAGACTGGGTTTCCAAGGCACCGCAGCTCATTCAATAAGCAATAACAGCTACCACAGCAGCTAGGGAAAAAACAACACCCTTGCTGCTGCTCAAGTGTGAGCTGGTGTCAAAACACCCCTTGTTGTTTTTACTAGTGTGGAAATGGGCAGGCATGCAGCTGTAGCAGAAACTCTACTGAGTGTATACTTATTTGGGAATGTAACACTTCCAGGTTATAAAAGCACTGACGTTCTTTTCAATGAAGGGAATTAATTTTCTAGTGCAAAATAATTTTCTTTGCCTTCTCCAGCCATAAGAACACAAACAGTACATGAGCATAAAGAAATAGGAACCAATGGTGCTGTCTTCCTATCCATCACCCTACAGGCACCATGGAGAGCCAAATACAGTTGCTACACTGAGAGCCAAGCTAATCCCGTGAATGGCCACTTAAACTAGTCTGGGCCTGGTGGAAGAGGAGGACACACTGCTGAATGCACTGGTCCAATAATTCATAAATAGAGGGTGTCAGTTGTTTTTACATTTGTGATGCCTAAAACTATCTCTTTTGTTACATGCACATGTTTTTTTCCTGCTTTGCCACCTTCTCTTCATCCTAGTTAGGATTTTTGCCAACTTCAACCATACTGAAAAAGAAGTTGGAATTAAACACCAAGTATTTTTTTTTAGACTTGTGTGGTGAACTCAAGTGGGGCCAGGGCAACTTCATCATTATGAGATGGGAATATTCTTTGGAAACAAAAAAAAAAA
>VWZP01005240.1:2034825-2055245 GCA_013396995.1 Dicaeum eximium | reverse complement strand
AGATATTCAGTGAGGTAGACAGGCTATCATGTCTTGGAAAATAAAATTACTGCAGATTTGAAAACCTAAGTCTCTGATTTTGAGTTTCTGCATGGTTAAATTGCTGCATTAACAACTATGCTAATTTCAATTTCTAGGAGATAATTTTGCAAATAGGTATCCTTTTATTGCAGTACTATCTCCCCTGCAGTGATGCACCTGCAATGAACTGCCATGTGGAGAAGGAGGCAAGTCAAGGAAGAGCTGAAAAACAAGCACAGAGTGTGGCTACAAAATGGAAGCCTAGTTTCACCTTCTCTTTGTACTCTTGGAAGGTACAACACTAGAAGAGAAGCACAGACTGCCAGAATTGCAAAAAAAAAAAAATCCTAGTTAATTTCATATGTATATCTATGTCAGATTTGGCCAAGAGAAAGAATACATTTGTGCGTGCACAGGCAAACAAACATCAGATACATCTTGTGCACTAGAATAGTAGTGCTCTTACTACAATAAGCAGCACACTTATTGAGGTTGGTTCCTTTTCTGTAAATTAATACTCAGGATTTAACCCACTGAATTCAACCTATAGACTCAAGTTACATTTCAAGATTGAATCTGATGCAGAAAATAGGGCTACAACCCACAGTACTTCTGCTGTGTTTGGTGAAAAACTGGTAAAAGGGCAGGATGGCAGAAAAATCTGAACTTTGCTCTACCACTTCTCATAACATTATGTGTGAGATTTAATGCTAAATATCTTAGCAATTCCAAATAGATAGACTTAATACAGCAACAGAAGAAAGAACTATATATTCAAACCAGGTGTTCTCAAACATTTCCCACTGGTTGCTTGCTTCCCAAAAAGGGAACTGTTAAATAGCAATTGTCCATTGTTGTATTGCAGATGACTTCTGTCATGCAGCTGCCCTGTTTGCTGTGACTGTCCTTGACAACACTGTGTACAGCACTATGGAAGAAGCATGTTGGAATGGCTCAGAGAAAACAGACATTAAACAGAGGAAACAGCTTCAGCAGGGCCCAGATTTCACAGTGACAGACAAGGACATTCTGACCCACTTTAACCTGCAGAATTTTTGCAAGTATTACCTTAACACAAACAAAGTACTTGGTCTAAAATACTGCAGCTCCCACAATCAGGAATATTTTTAGACTATATCTCTACTGGAGTTATTCTATTAATAAAAAATCATATCAAAGTTTGTGAAGGGTAACAATTCAAAACTGAAAATTCTGCAGAAGGCATGTTTTATTCAGACCTAAAGCTATAGCAAACAATTGAAAAATGTTTGATGAATAATCTCATTCCTCAGGCATTCTGGTATCTCATAAATAGTGGTATTAAACACCTTCAAGGATTTGGATTAGCAGAAACAACAGCTCCATTTTTTCTAATGTCTCCAATGAATATGGTAACCTAAACAAACTGTAAAATAGATTTAGAGACCGATAGAAAGAGAAAAAAAAATCACTTGGGTAAAAATTTCCATCTATACAGAAGTCCAACAACAGGTCTACTATCATGAAGTCCCAAGTATATTTCAAATGAGGAATTGGCTAGCAGCAGTGTACTATACATCCTATATCACCTTGTAACAAGTTTACCATATGAAATGTTGGCCAAAAAAAGTGCATTCCTGAATGCTCCACATACTGCCCTTCATACTGGAACTCCACATACAGCTTTTCATATTGAAACTACTTTACATGCTGTCCCTGTAACTCCTGAACAAGCTTTTTGTTAGTTTTGAGAAAAAAAGAACAAAAACAAAAACAAAACAAAATATATAGTACTGCAGAATGTTGCTAATATTGAGAAAACAGATGTGTGAATATTGCTAAAGTCTTTGTGGGATTTTGTTGCACAAAAAGAAGGCTTTAGCGACAGAGCAGAGAGAACAATTTTACCAAAGGAGATACTTTTAAGAAGGAACTGGACAGGTGAAAATCTAGTTTCATGTAGAAGCATCAGCCTCAAAGAGTCTTACTAGCACAACTAAGATGCATAGATGCACAGCACACTTTCTACATACATATGGTATTTACTCAATAAATGAGGCAAGATGTTAGGAAGATTTCATGAAGCCCCTTCTGTAAGCAATGTTCTGTTTCAGAATGAAAAGTAAGCATCTTACTCTTGATAAGCATTTCTTTTAAAAATTGGTCATTTACATTACTTACACAATTGAAGATAAAGTAACTGTATTTGCTAGTGCAACAGCATTAATAAAGCAAAATTGTTTAAAAATTCTTTTATGCATGTATGTATGTACACATGCTTTCTTAATCTGTAAAAATATATATGCACAAATACAAAAAGATCTATAAAATATACACTCCACTTGTAAGTTCAAGCAAGGCAAGAAACCATCAGAATTTACTTTTCATATAAAACTTAAAGACTAGCTATTAGCAACAAATACTTCTGACACCATTTGTGTTAATTATCTAAGAGTGAAAATTTTCCAACACATAGGCCCCATATTATGAGGGAAAGAAATAATAGTTTATGTAGAATGTGAGATGTAAATGCTATCTTTGGAAAAATCCAATTGCTGAACAGCAAAAAGAGCATAATCTAAAAGAATTTAACTGTTTAAACTAGGAAGAAAATTTTAATACCAGTGTTCAAGTCAGCAGCCACAACAGAGACACTGATGCTTCGTGTCTACAAAAGTTTTCTCATAAATCAAGTTACATTTTGCAAGGTGGAGTATTGAAATAATTCCTAGGTTTTTTAATGCAAATTTTACAGGGAATTGAAAGAAGTGAGGTCCATTTAAAAATGGATGTTCAAATATAACTTCAAGGATATTGTAAAAATCACTGTCAAGCCTTTTTTTTTGTAGTTACAGTGAACTCAATTTGTCATAATGGATTAAAAGATACTGTTTAAGAATAGAAGAAACCACTTGATCACCTACCAAAAGACATCAAATTCCACTCTGCTGCTCATGTGCAGAAATCAATACTATAGCATATTTTCTGCAGAGACCCAAGCCTTGTGTCAAATGCACCAGGAGAAGCAACACATTTCCCTGGGCAGAATAACTCCAACTGCTAATTAACTCTTGCCTGACTTTAGATCACAGCTATTTGCTTACTTTTTTCTTCCTTTATTTCAATTTTCTCTTCTACCCAAATAAAAGGTAGAATTATTCTTTAACAGACAATATTCTCCATACATTAAAAAAAAAAAAAAGTATCTGCAAGCAAGTTTATCTTATTTTTGATAAACTACATTAAAGGGGCACTGGTGGTGCCTTTGTAAGGACTTCACTGCCAACCTCCAATATTAAATTTTCTCTGCTCGCTTTCTGAATTCTCAATTTCTCCCTGTAGTCATTCAAACTTAAAAATGTGGATAAAAAGGTTGTACTAGTATTGTAGCATCAGTCCCATCAATTTTGAATGGATAGTCAAAATGACCTCTTCACGTAATTTTGTACATTCAGCTCAAATATAAATCACCCTAGCTGTCTTAAAATGCTTTTCTACTGAGATCAGCACATAACTCAGTCAGTGTTTTCCAGGATATTACTCCCCATTACACAGACATGCCTAGCATTTGGCTTCATTAAAATACCCTTTATTTAAAACAGATTCAGCTTTTCAAGTGATCCAACTCAGTCCTTAGGATTGGTCCTACTTATCACCTTTCAGTAGTTGTCGTTTTTTTTTATCAGCAAGGTTATCTTTACTTCAGCATTAGCCATGAAGATAATTAAAAGGCAGAGCTGAAGCCCAGCTCAAATTCACAAAAGCTCTTCATTTTGATGTTTCACTGTGAATGGCTGCTTTTTGTCCGCTACAATTTCTTACTAAATTAGCTTTTAGTTGAACTTTATGAGTACCGTGTATTGTTGATCTCACCAATTCCAACATCACATTTGGCCAAATATGGTTCAAAATAGCTAACAGCTGCTTCAGAGAAAGGGTTAAGCAACATTAAAAAGTACTTATGCATCAACCTGCTTCCACACCCACACTTTCAGAGGCCAACTTATCCAAGAAGTTCAAATGCATATAAGCTTTAATATCACTACTGTTACTATATCTGTTCATATAATATATCCATTAATAACCATTCTTTGGCTTGTTTAAACATATTGCAACACTTTTAGTCTCTTTAACATTATATGGCAAGAAATTTCAAATGTTATGTATTAGTGTGTGCAAAAATATAATTAATCAATTTTGAATTTTCTACAGTTCAGTTTCACTATACCTCAGGGCTTCCAATTGTAGTTTACTGCCAGAAGGGAGTAGATCCAAAGTTAGTATCTCCCAGAAATTTTAAAACAATAGATGCTACAAAATGAAATAATTTGGCTCTTCAGCAAAATATACAAGTGTCTCAATTCAACAATACTGGTCCCTGAACGAGCCAATGAGACTGCTCACTAGCCTATTATCTGCTTTTGCATGTGTCCAGATTATTTTGTCATTTATCCATGGTTAACTACTCACCTCTTGGACTTGCTCTTAGCTCTCCTGGTTATTTCTGTATGTATACTGCCTGCTGTGGATTATGATAATTTTATTGGCCTCCATAGAGTTGATTTCTCCATTTTCTCTAGGCTATTTGGCTTCAATGGTCTTGTCAAACAGTCATTGCAAGCTCAGTCTTACCATTTTTCTGCATGCTCTGTATACATCTACAAAACAGTAACTATCTATCATGTGTTCCAACTGTGTAGAAATTAATAATGCATGACTGTATTATAATATATGCATGTACTATGTCTGCACACACAGTCATCCCTGACTTAAAAACAAAATTTTAACTCTTGTCACAAAAAGGTGAGTTTTAGTCTAAGGTTTTTTCCTTTGGAATAAAACTAAAAATTTTGAGAAAACCATTCACAATAGAAACAAACTACTACATATTACAGCGTGCTTTGCATCTTTAAAATTACCAATATTAAAATTGTTACAATTAATTTAATTAATGGACTTACCTCTAACATTTGCATTTAGAAATGCCCAAATAATTCTGAGTTTATTTTACATGATTTTTGTTGCTGACCTTAAGCAGCAGCCAAGCACCAAACAGCTGCTTGCCCATACTGCCCCCTCCTTCAGCCGGATGGGGAAGAAAATAGGAAAAGAGAAAGTGAGAAAATTTGTGGGTCAGGATACAGGCAGTTTAAGCAGTAAAGGAAAAAGAAAGAAAAACTAACACAAAACAACTAAAAACAAAACAAAAAAAAAAAATCCAACCCAGATAATGCAAGGACAATCACTCACCACCTGCCACAAGTAGACATGCTCAGCCACTGGTAGCAACAGCTACATCCTCAAAAAAGCTTTTATTCAAGCATGGCACTTTATGACATTAAATATCACCCTGGTCAATTTAGCTCATCTGTCCAGGTCATGTTCCCTCACACCCTCCTTTTCATCCTCAGCATACTCATAGCAGGGACATGGGAAAAGAGAGCACCTTGGCACTGCAAATACTACCCAGTGATAGCCAGAACACTGGTGTGTTATCAACACTGTTTCAGTCACAAATCCAAAACACAGCACCATAGAGGCTGCTATGAAGAAATATAACTCAATTCCAGTCAGACACAGTACACTAAGACACTGTAAAACATAACTAGAAATTGTCTCATCTCTGACTTCAGTGAGATACTGTCATATTTTGCTGAAATAATGTCTCTTGCGTGTTTTTGGCCTTGGTCCTCAGCCTAAATAGCATACTTATTTTCTGCAGTTTCATTTAAGAAGAGACATACACACCTCTCACCTCCCTGCTGCGCCTCCTAGTCCAGAGATATTAGACAACATTTTGGTTTCTGCACAATCCTGACACGTCAAGGGCTCAGCAGCATTAAAGGATAGCCAACAAGTCTGCTTGAGCTCAGATCTGTGCTTTGTGAAAGCATCTCTCTAGTCCAAATTCTTTTACAAATCAAATACCAGCATCCTGTGATCTCCTCAATAATCCCAGCTGCTTGCTCTAGGGTGTTTTGAAAATTCATTTGGCTTCTTTGACAACAAAGTTTGACTGCCTTTGAACCTCTTTCAAAGACAAAGTTATAAAAGTCAAGCTATTGCCCATGGAGTATTCTGGTTAACTTTGACAATGATAGATACCTTTCATGACCATTTCCCAGATCCCTTATGCCTACACTTCACAACTGTCCCTAATGATGAATGACAATTTTCCAGTACTCTCATCCCCAAAGAAATGACATTATCATCACATATTCTTGCTATAATTTATCAGGCTGAAAAAATACAGAGTCTCTGATTACTCAATTCTTTATTAATGTAATACCTTGAACAAATACATTTTGAGATGCAGATGGGAAAGTATATCAAGTTCTTAGGTAGAATATACTGTCTTCATTACTTTAGGAACTGTAAATCTTACTCTTTAATGAAAATGCAATGTGGAGAAGACAGATTGTTATGATTTGAAACTAGTTTAGATGTCCTAGCTGACTCCTGAAGAAATAAATTGACTGGTATAAAATAAGGCATATTCAAAACTGTGTTTTGAATACAAGTCTTGTTCTCACCACTGAGAGAAGTGGCAATTTTATTTGCTTAGTGAGGTTGTTTTAGTTTTATACACTTATATATTCACTTCAGATTCAAGAGGGACCAAAATAGCCCAGCAAACAGACCCTCTGTAAGGAGTTGTCTATTCAAGCTTACACTTTGTGAGAAAAGGTCTCACCTTAGACTACCATTATTGGCAATGATTACATATTACTGGCAGATTCAATTGAATTTACCTTAACAAATAAAGAAAGCTTGGCTGAAAATTGTTATTTCTGTTACAGTAACATCAAAGGTCCACAGATCAGGACTTCCCTGTGCCTGTATTTTATAGAAACAAAATGAAAAATACTGCACATAGAACAAAATGCTTGACATCTAACCAAAGAAAACTATAATCTAAATGTCAATCTTCAAAGAGAAGGAAACATGATAAGCATGAAAATCCCAGAACCAATGTGAAAACATTCATCAACTTGATGGGAACTGACATGAGAGAACTTGAGTCTTGGATTTTGTAATGGCATCACCTTATGATCATTAGTGATGATTAGTGATTCTTCTTAAAAAAAGAATTTTTAAAAGAGAAAAATCCTCCCGAGTTTTGAGAAGCATTCACAAGGACCTCCTCCCAGGCTTGCAGGGCAGAAAAAGAGGAAGTATGAAGGCTTTTATTTAAAATAAGATGCAAAGGAACGTAAAATAACATGCCACTTAAGAAGACAAATGATCTCCTACTACAAAGGGAAACAGCTTTTTTTTTCTTTTGAATTGTACATGGATGAACATGAATGTACTTTACTAATAGCTTAGAGACTTTATATCTGTGGTATATGTCTGCAATATTTATCCATTTTCAGTATGAGACAAAGAGGATAATTAGTTTCCAGGGACAGGTACGAAGCAGTAAGTCAGTGATGCTGCAGTGAGAGAATGCTCGTGTACACGGGCACACAGAGGGGTGGGAAGATGACTCTGAAGTGATAGAGGTAAATCACAGCAGACATATAAAAACCCAAGGCAGACACATAAAAAAAAGGAATTACCAGATGGCAGCAAGCAGTATTCTCCATTTGTTTGTGCATTCCTCAACTTTGGGAACTTTGTGCATGCTTACATGTTTTGCATTTTTGATCTTTATAAATTTAGTTGCTTCAGAAGGCACGTCACTTTACTTACACACTGATTCAGCACCATTTGTATGGTCCAGGTGTGCCGCCCGTGGAACATAGGGCATCTTCTCTGAGTCCTGCAGCAGCTTCAGAAAAACCTTTCATTAAAGTAGAAAAAAGTGATTTAGAATCCATTTTCTATTTATATTTTATTTATTTATTTATATATACTAAATGATCCAGACTCTCAGAAATTATGACTGACTGCTATAACCATCTTGCTGGAATAGGACTATAAAATTAGTCAGGCTCTCCAGTGAAAGTCTTGGGAATAAGGGAAATTAAATAAATGTCAACAGATGCAAAAGCACCTATGCAAAACATTGTTGACCCATCAACTCTACTATCTGCAAAGATTTTTCAATAGACTGCCTGCCCTTGATTGACTTTTCATGCTTCTAAGCCATGGTGTATGTTGGAACTCAGTTTTTACCAAGGAAACAGCTTAACTCTCTTCTGATGCTCCAGCTAGAGATCTATGGGCACAACTAGAACTGTTACTAAAGAGCTCCAGTTGTACTAGTATGTTACTACTGATGTACAGAATCCTAGAGAACTGAGAACCTACAGATTCCAGGGAATTCACAGTGTCTAGGGACACTCAGGAAAAGTTCCTACACGTGTGCAAGCACATGGACAACAACATTACCAAAATGTTTAAAGGACAAGGCAATCATCAGAGACAACCAAGGTGAACGAAGCCTTGTAAAAGTAATACTACAGAGAGGACTGGGCAACAATGTGTGTTTTGTAGCAAAATCACACATTTGGTGTGCATACCCCAAACTGGGTAGAGATGATAGGATTCTGTTACCTAAAATCACCATGAGAAAAACTGAAATTATTTTTTTAATAAAAGTAATATCTAAAAATATGCACAAACTGAAAGGACTGAATTTTCTTAAGTAGGGGAACACGTCAGAAGGAACTTATAGTTAAAATTATAAAAACCCAGCAGAATTCATCAACTTCAGAATCATGAGGCCTATTTAAACGGTATATACACTTTGCCAAACAGATTTGTGTTCAACTTACTATTTCTTGCTTAAGCCTGTTTCACAGTTCTGTCCACATAAAGCCACTTGAATTTCATAGACATGTATTTCATTTATCTGTACCTCAGCCTTGCAGAAGCTTGGAAGCTTTCATGGTGAGCCTTATTCACACACTCCCCATTTCTTGTAAGCAAAAACTAAAAACACAACTTACATTTTCTTATCTTAACCTGAACTGCAATTTAAACAGTGATCTAAGAACCTCAGGTAAAAAAAAAAGGAAAGAAAAATTAACAGAAAATAAAGGTACCATGAGCATCTCAAATTAAACAGAAAAAGAACCAAATTTTACTTAGTCTTGATGAAAGTTTTCTTTTGCTCTTTCCTCTCTGTTTGGGTTGAGCTGAAAGACAGATTATACCCACAGTGCAACTTTCAGAAATCATTAAGAAACCATTTATTCCTTCCCACAAAAGAACCTGATATCAGCTATAACAAAAAATTCCTTGTTTCCAAGGAGCTCATACAATAGACAATAAAAAACCAGTCAATGTGAAGTACTTTATAGCTCTTGAAAATATTTCTTGACTTTCTAAGGTCTGACTGTTACAAAAACCATATTTTGCTTAGTCAATATAATTGCCATTTAACAATGGTTATTGATTGCATTTGTTACCTGCCAGCTTTCAGGGAACAACTTTGGCCATTAACAACTGCAAGGCCAGAAATTTCTGGCTTGATATTTCTGTATTAGACCCTGGAGGCAGATCCTGACAGTCTAAAGCAAGGACTTGCTTGCTAATGGCACTGAACACCAATTCTGTCAAGCAAACCAAACTAAACTGCAACAACCGAATCACAGAATCACTGAATGCTCTGGGTTTGAAGGGATCTTTAAGGTCATCTAATTTCAACCCCTCTACCGTGGACAAGATCTTCCACTGGACCAGGTTCCTCAGAACTCCTAGCAGCCTAGTCTTGAACACTTCCAAGGATGGGACATCCACAGCTTCTCTGGACAACCTGATCCTGTGCCTCATCACTCTCACAAAATAGAATTTATTACTAATATCTAATTTAAACCTACTCCCCCTTGCCCTGTCACTACATGCCCTTGTAAAAAGTCCCTCTCTGTCTCATAGGCTCCCTTCAGGTACTAGAAAGTCACAATTAGGTCACCTCAAAGCCTTCTCCCTCTTCCAGCTGAACAATCCTAACTCTCTCAGCCTTTCCTCATGGGAGAGGTTCTCCATCCTTCTATTCACTTTGGTGGCCTCCTCTGTACTTGCTCCAACAGGTCCCTGTCCCTCATGTGCTGGGACCTCAGAGCTGGGTGCAGCACTGCAGGGGGGTCTCACCAGAGCAGAGGGGCAGAATCCCCTCCCTGGCCCTGCTGCCCACGCTGCTTTGGATGCAGCCCAGGACATGTTTGGCTCTCTGGGCTGGGAGCGCCTATGGCTGGGTCATGTCCAGCCTCTCATCCACCAGCACCCCCAAGTCCTTCTGGGCAGGGCTGCTCTGGATCTGTTCATTCCCAGCCTGTGCTGGTACTGGGGGTTGCCCAGACCCAGGTGCAGCACCTTGCACTACACTACAAAATGTTGCCTGCCTATGTTTACTTCGGTGTCAAAATAGCTGCAGACACATTTTCTTATTTTATTTCATTTAGTCACTGTAGAGAGGATGTAGCTATAACTTAAAAAAAAAAGAAACGAACCCACCAAATGCTTTTCTAATACATCCTATATCTCTTCATTGACTCATTCTCTGATACAGCTATAAAGGCAGAAGGCCACTTGCATTGCCCAGTCCTCCCCATGGTATCCAGTTTTCAAACATCCTCTTAAGAATGGGAATAAGATATGGTAATTTACTTGATGTTGCACCAGATACTGTGGACAGAAGTAGTATTAGCCTAACAATGTAATTAACTGAGTGAGTACCCTCCAAAACACACAAGTGTGGAAAAGGATTAGGCACTACGACAAAGAGGCTGTATATTCTTGCTATATCTAAATTCAGGTGTATTCTAGACCTCAGCAGAGGATCCTTTCGCCACATCCCTTAGTGATTCCTGCTTGCTCAGTTATTCAGTTAATGACTGAGTTATTGGTGTTATGATGTTAATAACAGCAAGGCTCTGGGTTCCATCCCCATATGGGCCATTCACTAAAGACCTGGTCTTGATCACCCTTTTTGGTCCCTTCCAACTCAGAATGTTCTGTGAAATTCTGATATTCTGTGAAACTCTGTTTAATTTCTGTTTTAACTAGCAAGTCAAAACAGAACCAAGGACTGACCAAAGACTTGTCCTTGTCAAGAACAAAAAGCACTTTTTGTCCTTGAGGAGACAAGTCTGGCCAAATACAATATTACAGTGAAATAGATTAATGTGATTGTGCCATCACCAGAAGTTGTTGGACCACCCTGCATCTCACTAGTAGGTGCACATCATTTCAAGGAGGTATATGGCTTTCCCTGGAAAGTTTTGATGCAAACTCTCAGGTCATTTCAAGCAAAATAATTTAAAAGCAGTACTCAACAAATTTTGACACATCTTATTTTGAAAAGATGTTACAATTGTTTTGTTCTCTCCTCAAAGAAAAACAAGAAAGCAATACACTTTGAAATCTCCAGAGCTGCCAGAAAGTGCAACAGGATCCTCCAGAGATCTCTTAGTATATGCTTAACTTAATTAATTACCCTTCTATTCTCCTTCTGGTTTTACTAACACTTTGGATTACAAGTATTATAAAATACACAAATACAAATTGCTTGGAAAAGATATCTAAAGGCTAAATTTGAGCAAATGTGAGATTTAAAGGTGTCAGAAACTGATTTGTTAGAACTTCAAGATTCCTTTGAAATATGGATGGAAGTCCATTTTCCCTCAGTGAATACGATTTTTAGAGTGTCAGTGTCCCTCAGAATGAAAAAGAATAATGGTGAGTGTGTAAGAGAACAAAAAGAAAGGATAAAAATAATTATAATGTGTTTCTTCCTTTAAAGCCAGGGTTCTTAGTTTCCAGATTGAATTGCTTGAATAGATTAAATAGTGCTATTATGTACTATCCTTTTAGTTCCTAATGCAAAGAGGCTTTTGATAAGATAATAGATAATTGAGGTTGTAACGACAACTAATGATGAGCTGCAGAGATGACAAATCAACCCAAACTAATGCATTAAATCTTCAAGCTTCAAGATGATACATTAATATCTAATACCACATTTAAAGATGTTTTTAAACTTCCCCTTCACAAAACAGCTAAAAGCAAGCTCTCAACTGAGTCACAGATTCAGCTTACTGAGGAATCTTCCTTATATCCATGACAACTTCATATTTACTTTATACATGTTAATTCTGGAAAGTCCTGTGTTATCCCATGGGGATGTAACCCAAAAGTATTCTCAATGTATACATTACCTCCAAATCTATAATATTTGGCAGTGAACAATATTATTGCTTATACCATGTTAATCATCTTATATAAGAAAATAAAAACTTTTCAATAATTTTTTGGCTTGCCTTATAGAATTGTATTGCAGGAACATAATTCACTTCATAACATTAAATAAAATGTTTATTAAACTTGTAAACTATGTATGATAGGAGACAGTCTCCTATCATCACTTGAAGTGAAAAAAAAATATTTCTAAAGGATCTATAGTACAGTACTTTGATAGTGGTGGTTTAGGGAATCTTGTTATTTAGAAATTATTGATGGGGTAAAAAGAGTCCAAGGGAAATAACCTCCTTGCTGACATGGCTATATACACACACATGTACATGTATGTGTGTATATATGTTCATGTATACATATATCAAAGACTTTCTCTCTTATTAAGTATGCTTAGCAATTGTTTTCTGTCCCAAGAGCCACCTGAGCTGAATCACCATACTTGAAAGCTCAAAGCTTGTTGCAATGCTGTGGGTTTGGGACAACACTGCTTCTCACAAAGTCAATGACACATTACATTTCCCTTAAGTTAATGCAGAAACAAACATTTAAGGTTTACATGGTTCATCAATTTTCACATTAGATTCTTAAAATAAAAAAATATGTCATAGTAGAGTGGGTGCTGAAATTAACAGCAAAGCAGAACTATACAGTATACATTATAATATAGTTTTTACGTGATTTGGGAGGTTTTGTTTGCCTTTTTTTTTTTTTTTTGAAAACATGTTTCTCAGAAGAAATTGAGCAATATAAAAGATACAATCAAGATTCTCTAACCAAGAAAAATGTTATTACACAGAAAAACTACAAGTACCTCTTCCAAAGTTGTGTCAGAAATGCCATAGCCAGTCACATGTAGATGCTGAAGGCTTTGATCTAAAGCTTGAAAAAGACCTTTAAAAGAGGTCTTATCTGCCCTTTCTGGGATCACATAGGTCAGCTCAGTCCCACTGCTCTCTTTCAAGAAGGCTTCTGGAATGTGGGTCTGTACCAGAGCAGTGACCTCAACAATGTGCTTAGAGTCCTGGATTTCAAACACAGAGGGCTATGAAGAAAGAAGATAATCATACAGAAAAAATTAAGTATTACCAGATGTATTGGTCTTAATATTACAATTCATGCAGGAAAAATTCCACTGATGAAACTGCATCACAGCTGGGATACAGAGACTACCTCCCAGGAAAAAAGGACAGTGAGACAAGCTCCTCTTCAGCTAAATACTGATATTCACCGTTTTCAAAGATGACATTATGTTCATCTAAATATCAGTAATAATACCACCCACCCGAAACAACCAAGAAAGCCAATAAAAACATGTTTTGCTGGTTCTCTAATATGTCACATATTACTTCCTGGCAGGGATATACATCTCCCTTAAAACATACTTGGGCAGGCACTGTCCATTTCAGTACAGTACATTTTTAACTTACCTTTTTTATGAGTGTCAGACTGTGTCCCTGGCCATATGTCTCCCTCAGGTAAGAGGGAGAGCCACAGCACCTGAGCTGGCCGTGCTGCAGGATGGCAATGCGGTCACTGAGCACCTCGGCCTCGTCAAGGTGGTGCGTGGTAAAGATCAGTGTGCAACCTGCAGGAGAAAGACTGGTACACATCCACAAAATATGGTTTCTAGAGAAACCCCTCACAAGGGTCTTTGAGCCTTAGGGAAACATATTTTCAGGACTCTCCAGAATCTGAACTACCGGACGCAAACAAAATATGCTGTCAGAATTACAAAATTAGTTAGATTCAGTTCTAAACTTAATTTGCCCTGTTTTATACATAGCAAACAGTATTAAGGCTTTAGAAGCTCCAGCTGTTTTAAGAGCTTAAGAAATTCCTTAAAATGACATAACAGCAGTGTCTCTTTCAATGGATCATTCAATGTGAATTATTACAGCTAATTGAGTGCTCACTAGCTGAAGACTTTACTTCCCACAGTCAATTTTAGAATTACTGTAGCAGACTGACTGATGAGTATATTTTCATTAGAAGTATATAAGCATCTATATACAAGGATATTCAAAATGGGAAATGGAAACCAGAAAGTAATTTTGAGAAGCTGAAGAGAGGGGAGAAATTTCAGGACAGGACTTCTAACTAAGCTTTTTTAAGATTGGGCATCTTTCTGCACAATAGCAGATAATTCTTGTAATGCCATTTGACTTGCCTTAAAGTTACCAAGATCAGCATAATGTTTCCTCAGAAATTAATGTATTTAGCTTCTGATAATATTTTGACTACACTTTGACTTTCCAGTTTAAACTTATTGAAAAAAAAAATCCAGAAAACAAGAAGGAAATTATGCGCATAAACTTTGTACCGGCTTTGTACTTCAGAAGAACATTCCAGATACTACGGCGAGAACATGGATCTACTCCACTGGTGGGCTCGTCCAGAACAACTGTCTTTGAGTTTCCAATGAAGGAGATGGCAATTGACAGTCTCCTTTTCATTCCCCCAGAAAGGGCTCCAACAGGTTTGTACTGATGTTGGGATAAACCCACATCTTCCAGAGCTCTGAAACAGGAGTACAGAAACAGGACCAATTTTGAAAATGCTTTTCTAGTCACATTCTGTCCACTCAGAGAACAACTACTGAAAAGTCATTGTAAACAGAAAGTGATAAATCATTACCTCTGTCTGATTATATATTTTAGTATTAAAAACAAATAGGAAAAAAAAAAACTCTATCTACAAAACATAAATGTTTACCATCATCAAATGCACAGATTCTAAGTAAGTATTTTAAAGAAAAAACTTTAAATTAAAGCTAATAAAATAAACACTAGTTGGTCCAACAACTTCAGCAAACTCCAGATTATAGCCCCTTTAAACAACAGTAAAGGCTGCTAGATTCCTAACTCAAGCAGTGCTTCAGGTTTTGCAAACTACTTAAAGAATACTAGAGATCCCTGAGATTTTAGGAAATGTGTAGTCATTGAAATAAATAAGGTAACACCACTTTTTTTTTCTTTAGAAAACGTGTTTGTGAAATAAGCCAATTAGTGGGTAGAATAATACTATCTAATCAAATCTAATCTAATTCCTATGTTAAGGAGTGGGAGATATCTTACAGATGTTTCCAATTCAGACCTTGCCCTCTGATGCTGATCTTGCATCTGAGCATGGTATGGAAACATGATTAATAAAGGCAACACTATAAGACCTTCAACCTATTTTTCATCACACTGAGCTTCCAGTCACTGACCTAAGAGCTTTCAGCTGCTATCAGCTTGGCAAGCAGGAAGGCTCAACAGTCCTAAGCTAAACTCTTGAATCATTTCAGTGAATATGCAGTCTGTAAACAATGCCATTCACTCTAAGAAAATTTCTCATTAAGGAAATTTTTAAGATTTTTAAAATTTTTAAATTTTTAAGAAAACACATTTCAATAGCTGTTCTATAGATATATAGTAAGGAAAATTATTCTTAATGTGTTTAGAAGCCCACCTTTTTAGTTAATAAAAAGCTTTTGTTTCATTCTTTTGTTGCTTTTCTAATTTCTCTGAAGTCTTTTAAAGCATTTGCTGCCTTTAAAAATAATTTTTCTTAGCAAGGCCTGCAGAGTTCTGAGTGTTCTCATGTGCCATTAGTATGACAGACTGCTGCTAGAATTACAACTCAGCAGTCTAAGTACCTTAAGATACAGAATATTATTTTGTATCAGTTTTAAACCATTTACTAAGTTTGTTTTGTCTCTGTAGTTCTAGAGAATTCCTTCTGTTGTTTCTGGAGAGAACAGTGTCCACAACTGAGTTTGTTCAGATCAAAATTTAAAAGTAACAGGCTTTTATGATAGCTACCAAAAAGGAAAGCCACTTTGCCACAAGGTCTCTGCATATGCCTGATTGTACTTAAGGAGAAATCTCATCAACTTGACATTTGTTTCCATTGAAGCTTGGAAATTCCCAGCCCTTCACAGAGTCTAGCATGAACCAGAAGGTAAAGAGAAACTATTTAGATTGCCACACAGTTTGAAAAGCATACTTTTTATTTCTGAAGTAGAATAAATGCAGTTTGCTATTAATGAACCAGATCTCAGCTTGTACAGTTTACTATATAGTTTAATATACACTAGGCAAAAGTAAGATCTAGTCCTATATCAAAGAAGTATCAGTATCACAAAAACATTAGCAAATGTTTCTAACCTGACAAGTGGCAAATCCTCTGCGTTCATGTCAGAGCTTTGACTTGTTTTTCCTGTTGCATTTTTCATTTTTAAACCTCTTTATTTATTAAAAACATTTCAAGGCTGGATTTGGCAAAGGAAAATGAGGTGGCCTATTTAAAAACATTGTAGCAATCACTGCCTTTAACTGGATTTTCTGATTTTCTAACCTTTATTTTGCTGCAGGTGAGGGAATACAGGACAATAAATACATAAAGTCATGTTGTTTATTTAAAAACTCGGGGAAAGCACAGCAGTTTTCTTTCTATCTGCTTCTCCAGAAAGCCTGGAGGTAAGGCAGACAGCATGAGGCAGAACCCCTGCAACTTCTACAAGGCTAACCACCTTCACTCCAGTGAAAACATCATTATTTCATGGTTCTGTACACCAAACATTGACAGTTACCACTACAAATATATTCAAGTAAGAGTTAGAAACTCGGAAATCTATTTTCAAATCATGATTTTAGAACATAAAATGTGACAAAAATCTCACAAAACCCTGCAGTTGCTGTTGGTCTTTTTCTTGCAAGTTTTGCATTTTCTCTTTTTTATTTGGATGGCTTGCAACAGTCATTACCAATTTACCTGACAGACTTCAAGAAAAGGAAGGAAAACCTACCCACTGACTTGCTCATTCAGCTGTTCCTTTGTCCAGCCGGGCGCCTTCACGGACCCGTAGAGCAGGAGATGCTCTCGCACGGTCAGGGTGTGGAACAGGACATCGTACTGGGGACAGACACCCAGCTCTGTCCTGATGGCAGCCAGCTCCGTCCGAATGTCCTTCCCATCAACAACAATCGTCCCAGAGCTCGGTGGATACAGACCAGTCAACAGAGATCTGATGTAAGAAAACAAAAAAAAAATTCGGCAAGATAACATGCAATTAGCTCATCACTTGGATATCTTGAGACATGTCCCAACATCCTTATAGTAACACCAATTCAGTTGAGTGTGGTTATAGAAACATCACTAATGTTTTGCGTTTGGGTTTAGCTATCTTTTGGTTTTAGTGGCTGTTTGGGTTTGGTTTTGGGTTTGTTTTTTTTTTTTTTTTTGGTTGGTTGGTTTGTTGGTGGGTTTTTTTGTTTTGGTTTTTGAACATCATCTCAAGAGTTCTTCATTTCCCTTCTTCCAGAGCAAAATATTTTTTTTTCCCCACCAAATCTAACAGGTGATTGTTTCCTTCTTCACGTGGGTATTTCTGTGAGGAGTATTTCCCAGTTAGGTCCCATCCTACATCACTGGCTTGATGAAAGCTGATTATAGCTAACAGAAAGGCAGAAACAAACTTAGTTGAGACATTTTTAAAAGGTCATTTTTCATTTCATTACCTTCATTCCTGGTCAACTGCCAAGAAAGAAGTCCCTTGCAATTTCTAGGGACAAAAACACCATAAAACTCGACACTCTCCATGTGATGAGTGTACATATAGGTTGCCAAAAAAGAGCACTCCTTCAAGATGGATTCAACTCCACAACCAGACATGCCCAAAACCTACTTAAGCTGCTCCTGAGATATCATATCATTTTTTAAGTGGCACAGAGGACTCAGTTCTCAACTCATTACATTCCTTTCATCATAGATATACAACCTCCACTTTCCATGTGCTTTGAGGAGTTTATCAAATATTTATTTGGGAGGAAAAAGACGCATAGAAAATAGCTCACAAAATTCTAAACTGAAAAAGCATAGCAGGTATCAGAGGGGACAGTAACAGCATTAAAAGTCAGGCTTACATAACTGTTGTCTTTCCAGCTCCATTAGGTCCCAAGAGTGCTGTTATCTGGCCCTTATGGAAAGTGAGGTTGAGGTCTTTTACAGCAGCCTTCTGACCATCCACGTGCTCTTTGGTGAGGGACAGCAGCACCACACCAATGGAGGCTCCTTCGCTGCAAGGGACTTTCCAGCTCTGAGCTGCTGGGTCTGTGTGGGGAAGAGCAGCAGAACAAGCAGGTTGCTGAATCTAAATGTGTTTGTGTATAAAAGGAATAACAAAATAACTTCTGCTACTATTTACCAAAGCCTAGAATGGACATTCAAATTGACTGAACTGACACAAACTACACTGAAATCAAAGATACCACACCAATTAATATTTACTAAGAATTTGGCCCATTTGTTACGCCAACTTATGTGTATGTCTACATATGTCTTGATAAAGTTATAAAACAGTTGCTATACTTTATTTCTAGTAAAAAAATACTTATAATAACATTACTTGAATAATTTTATAAGCATTATAATTATAATATAAGCATTATAAAGCATTGTAAGCATTATAATTTTATAAGCATAAGCATTAGAAAATCAAAATAAAGCTACTTCATATATACAACATATATGTTGTCCAGTTTCAGGCACACAATATTGACATAACATTCACAGGCACAGGCAGTTAATCTTCTCAACTGCCCTCAGTCAAGTAAGCAAAGTAGATCTCTGAAATGATTCAGAGCAGCAGCCTAGTCTAAGCATATTTTAAGGTGTTCAAGGCAAGCAGATATCCAACAGTTTTCTAGCTGTGAGGTAACATCCTCAGGAAACTGAGATCCCAGATGACACCAGTGAAGTGGCCCCCCTTTCCCTGTCAGATTTGCACTACTTTCCAAACTTGAGCACAGTCAACCAGCAGCCTCATGACATGATTAATGTTCAGTATTTTATTGACTCATTAGTTAGAGATCTGGCATTGAGTTGGTTTATTTTATTTTTAAGAAAAGGCAAGCCAGATTGGAACATTAGTCCAAAGAAAACTTTTATTCCTGAGAATTATGAGAAGAAAGAATTATTCTTATGAATATACATATACATAAGATATTTATGGTTTATAGTTATATTCTTCACAATACTTTTACACTAATAAAATGCAAAGATTACAGGAACAGAGAACTATCCTAACAAATAAAGCTTGAATCGTATAAATCAAATTTAAAAAAAAATACACAAGTATTTCAAAGATTGGTTTGTTTATACTGTGAGTGAAGAAGTTGCTTTGCTGCTTTCACACTCAAGTTTCTTGCAAAAATTCTTCCTAAATTTGAGGTCACTTGCTAGCAAGGTACTACCAGCAGTTGTGACACTACTGAGATCTCCTACCCAGGCACCTCTCTTCCAGGTACCTTTCTGCTGTTTCCTAAATTTCCATCCTTTAAATTATCAAAAAATCATTCAAGTGCAGAGTGGGCCTAAGACAGTGTAGCTCAGGGAAGACTCAGAGGGAGAGCTCCGAGTTACTTGCAAGCACTGAACTGATTACCCTGGGACTTCTCCAAAGGGGAGCTCCAAGTGGGTACCAGGCACCCTGGTCACTGCCAGCCCTGCTGTAGCTGTAGTTACAGCTGGTAGGACCTACACTCCCAGCTCCTCCCTCACACACCTCTGATTCCCTAAATACTCTCCACAACCCCCTGGGACCAACCCTCACCTGGGCTGTATGGAACAAGTGAAGAAATTGCCTGGAAGCAAGTCTCTTTGCTGTTCCAAGAAAATTCTTCATGGCTGCATTTATCCCATTGTCAGTACAAGGATACACAATTCTTGTAAAGGACAGCAAGCTCCTTTGCTGCAGGCAGTTTTAGCATTCACATACAGGCAATTTGCTATCAACCACATGACATGAGGTAATCACTTAAATAACTTAAACCAGAAACCACACTAATAACTGGTCAGACAGAGAAGTTTACGTCTGTTTTCTGCAGATTATGTGGTGAACCCAAAGGGAAACACTAGAAATCTTCATTTTATAAAGGACCAAACACAACTGTCTTAACAAAATTGTTCCAAATTGAGAAATTCAGAGAGTTGTTCAAAATTGCAGAAATTCAGACAAAACTCACACAAATCGTTTCTCCTCAAGTGTTTAAAATTAATCTCAAGACGTTTTGAAGTCTGCTCTAATCTAGGAGACACCTGTATGTAAAACTGCTGAGTTGTTCAGCTTCTTCACCCATGCTACAGACAACTGGATCATTTCTAAGATATTGTAGCTTCCAAAAAAAGCACAACAGCCCATCATGCTGTTCTAAGGCCCAAGATGGAATACAAGTGAGAGTGACTTACTCCTTCATTTCCAAAACCTAAACTAAATGTGGGAACGTCCTTAAAGG